>JANAVB010019998.1:227766-645266 GCA_029216955.1 Iris pallida
AGTCTCAAAACCAAAATCCAAATCATCTAAACAACTGGCAGCATGGGGGTGTGCGCGTGTGTCGGGCTTCATAGGACACAAGGTGTCCAACACTTAGGTCCACGTGTCTACTGAGTAATTTAGGTCGTGTCCAAGTGTCCACAAGTGGTATCAAAACAGTGATATACCAGTGTCCACACAGTGTGCGCGACAGGTGTGCGACATCTGTGGGGTCGAGAACTCCTCGAACTCTCTACTAAGTCCCTCTCAAATTTCGTGTGCAAGCTTTCAGTCAAAGCCCCCATGTACTCACCAATTTTTGGGTCGTCTCGTATCGTGTCCACTAAGTTATAGCACTCAGGTAGCAGGACAGTGTACGAGATCCTCGTTCAGTATCCCGTATCCAAAATAGATGAAAAACATGTCTAAAATCACTCAGTCTTCACAAAACATCATCTCCACATCAACAGCTACCAATTCATGCAATTAGTTTAGAAAAATATGAATAAACATTCTATTGAGGCATTTCATCAAACACAAAGACTAGTTCTCCGACACTCCTTCGGTACGCATACCGAATGGACACGAATCGAACCCAAACTCATGTATAACTAGGGGGACCCTAAATGCATACATCCATGGAGAGAAGTCAGGAATTGAAAGAGTTTAGATAGAAATACCTATTGAGAGTTGGAATCTCAATAAAATAGCCCCTTTAAAAGCTTCAACACCAAATTCCTATGGTCCAATGCCTCCAATCCTTGCTAGCTAGCCACTAGAGACTTCTTCTTCATTAGTGGAATGCATTGAAACTGATTTGGTCCAATTTGAAGGTAATTTGAAGAAAGGGGGCAAATTTGGGGAAGAACATAAACTAGGATTAGGGTTTCAATGAAAGAGGCAAAGAGGGAGGTTAATGATGTGTTATATAGGGATAGGGGGCTGCTCTTGGCTGGTCACATGGTTGGGCTAGGGTTTAGTTAAGTCACAATGGCCGAAAGCCCCTTTCTAAGTCATGAAATCAAGCCCCTCTACTAAAGGCCCAAACTAACATCTTAATTAAAAACCCCAAATCAATTCTAAGTCATTCTAGCTAGATTAGAGCCTAATTATTAATCCAATTGTGTTAGCTAGGTCTCTTGTCATGGTTAGTCTCTGGCTAAGTTGTTCTAAGATTCACTAGTAAGAGACACAATCACAATACATCAACTTAAATATTATAAAAATAATCAAACTCACCAATTATTCATTAACATGATTTAAATCTATTTAATAACTATCATGATCAATTTTACAAAAGTTAAAATTACTCTCATTTTAGAAAAGTGGTGGTTACAAGTCTACCCCCCTTAGAAAAAAAATTTGGCAGACAATATTAGTATGGGGTCTCATCTAGCTATACTAGTCATACTACAGCACAAGGCAATCACAAGGTATCAAACATACAAATAGTATAGGGTGCATCAAACATCTCAAAAGACATGCTAAGGTCTAGGTCAAGAACTCACCTCCGACTAGGTCTGGTGGCTGGAAGTCTCTCCTGGAGACGGGGCCTTAATTCCAAAGGCACTTCTCATGAATCATGCTCTTGTTAAAACTCGTCTTCCTTCTTCTTTTTTGATTTTATTCTCCTCTATCAACTTTATCATCCCAAAATTTAAATTCCTACACCTTGTCCTAACTTGGATCCGAAATCACTAAATCAAACTTTATGAAATCTTCGAACTTGTTCAAATCACTGTCCTCGAAATTATTCGAAGCTAATACTACTATGTCATGCAGACACTTGTTCTCCATTATAAAATCAACCTTCGTATTTCCTTCACGTACACCTTCAAATATTATCCTTATTAAATTTTTAAAACCTCCACAAAATCTTTAATTAAACTTTTTTAACTCAAAATCCTTGTGTTCACTCTGTTCCTAGTCATCCTCTTACCAACTTTATTCAATTTTGTCTCATCATCGCATTACAGTTAAATTCTTTTTCCATTTCTAAATTCCTAAATTTAGCATCACAACCTTAAGTAAAATATCTCGAGAATCAGTAACCTAAAATTATTCAAGTTTACAAAATAAATCGACCTCAAATATCCTTATTATTCTCAAGTATACCTACGAAATATTACTATTCTAACCATCAATATATACATCCTACTATCCTTCTGGTCATCCGGAGGGGTCACTATCTCCTGAGCAATAGGAGGGGAAACACTCAGTCATATCTGAAACTGCAGCTATGCTCAGGGGACAGGCTCTGGTCATGGGTGTCATACTGGAAGTAGAAAAGGAAAACATAAAATCATCAAAGGCTGTAAGACAGACTAACATCCTGTATGAGAATTGGTAATTATAATCAGCAGAGGATTAGTTACAAGGGTCACTACTCTAATGCCAGAGCTATACTATCATCTCTAAGAATAAGACCTAATACAAGCCATCATATCATTATACTAAGAAAGAATTATAACTAAATGAAGTTCTTCAAAGAATTAGACTAAAACTAACTAAAAGTATCCCTACTCCTAAGTTATTTGATGATGGAATACAATTTTATAACAACAGAAGGGTACGATAGCGATGATATGTTTAAAAACCTTCTCAAGATACAATCTGATAATCATATGCGTCTGTCGAAAATTATGTTACTCAGAATCCTCGCCATGTCAGTAAGCAGGCTACGATAAATGGTATAGTCCATAACTAGGGTATGTACCTCTACAATTATGTCATCTGGAATCCTCGCTATGCCGAATAGTATAGATACGAGAAATCCCAAATCTCATAATCAAGATATGTACATCCGAAATCAGGTCTCTACGTTCCCGCCACGCCGGCTAATCTAGCTACGATAAACTCTAAGTTTCATAACCAAGTAGACGTTTTACTATCCATGTTATTCCCTCAACATATGTTATCAGAAGGTACCGTAACTCAGGCCATAAAATTCATCTCGATAGAAAAATCAAAATCAACAACGATCCATTAAAATCAAATTCAATAACAAGGAGTAAGGGTAAACAAAACAAGAGAAAAGGATTTCAATCGAAGTTCAAATTGAGATTCTCAAAGGTCGTCCCAGGAATCTTTTAAGGAATTCTAACTGTAGTTGAGTATCCTCTAATTCTAACACCTTACTTCCTATATCCTATCGTAGGCTTGCAGTAGCACAACTAAGTCGTTGTGCTACTACGATATCGTACTAATGCGAATCTCGACCTACAGGCCACCACTAAAATGTGTCACGACCCACACCCGATTTAGGGGCACGAGTACGTGGGTACGTCCATCCTACGCCGCAGCGTCGGCGGTAGAACGATGTTCTAGGTCACATTCACAACTAACACAATATAAATATACATGTACAGGAAATACTCTCTAATTGGAGACAACATAGAAGGTACAACTCAATCACAATTCTAAGATGGAAATAGCATGATAAGATAGATAGGAAATCACAAATAAAGATACAAACAGATGAAAAATAAGTCCAAGTGTCTAAACACACAAAAATCTCAACATCCAGAATATACATCAAGACAACACAAATGAAATAAGATAAGTAGCCTAGAAGTCTAGCCTAGGCAATGGTGTAGCATCCTCAGCAACTGCTAGATCCTGCTGACGGTCACAAGTGTCGTTTAAACCGTAATAGGTGGGGCAGAACTTCTCCACATCCTCTGTAATATTTTTAACAGGTCCAGTCAGGACAGGAGCGAATACATAACGCTCACACAGTTCATATCATGGCAGGAAATGTAAAGCAAGTAATAGAATAAGATACATGAAACGCTGTAAGAAATGTACATAAAAAGAAAGAGAGAGACCTGAAAACTGGAAATATATATATATATATATATGGAAAGTAAGACTGTAAGTAAATATATAAGTGATTTAGAGCACAATGGTTAGTAATCGAAATAGGTTTTGCACATGATTATTCTAAGGTAACTCCATTATATGTGAGGGTAAACAGACATGCACATGATTACGCACTTTGGAATTAACCACATAACCACTTCTACTCCCTCTTTTCCAATCAATACACAAGGATCCATTCAAGTTATGTTATTGCACATGATAGTTTTATACTAAGCACATGGAACATGAGTATATGAGAGCACATGAGTGTACATGAATAATGATAGCACAAGGAGTACATGATGTTCGTAAAAGCCCATGACATAGTACCGATGCACCCGGGGGGATAACATCTCATAAAAGATCCATATTACTAATCATGATAACAACGTGACAGCATCAAGTAAAGTAGTCTAGAGCAAGAATAAAATTCTAGCAAGTATGAAACGATCAGAGTATGTACTCGCCTGAACCTGAGCAGCTGATATTATATATGTCCAAACGGAGCCACAAAGTCCTATTTTAAGCACACAGGTTATAAAAGTTCAAATTATGATAATTGAAATGTACAATATATAATTTACATGATACTAGGTCAATCTAGGTCAAAGTCAACTCTGGTCAACCCTCTGGTCAACTATAGTTGAAGTCAACTTCTAGGGTTTGGACAACTAGCTAGTCAATTCTATGTCCACTCTAATCTATACCATAGACTCACATATCCTATGGTACCAATTGTCTCTATAAATATATATACATCAACTATATATATCCAAAGAATCTATACATTCAAATACATATAATATCCTTATTTCATATATATAGATATAATATATATAATATATATATATATATATATATATATATATATCTATATATATAGATAGATAACTCACAACATATATATATACTCTAACATATCCCCTACCAAGTACCTATAACCTATACATATATCACATAACCTTTTCCTCGTACATATGATCCTAATAGCTCACAACCAAGACCAGTCATACCTCTGCCTCTAAACATCATTAAATAAACCCACACAAAACTCAAATGTAATATAATCACATCACAGGTATATGCCCTCTCTATACACAGTCATCCCTAACAATATATAATATATATATATATATTATATATATATATATATATATATATATATATATATATATATATATATAAAATATATATATATATATATATATATAAATAGCTAATAGCCTATATCTATGTATATATAATCATATACCAATATCTATGCAATTCTCATTTATCTACATATATTAACCTCTTTAACTGGACATCTCTTGTACAAGAGCCTCACATAGGCTAACACTAATGGACTGAATAATAGGTAAGGTAGGGACAACACCAATGCAATACAAGTAGACTGAAACATAAACTTCCTAGACTTAAATGAAGTCTAATACTGAATTAAAGATGCAAATGGCTAAAATGTGAAGTAATTTGGGACTGAATCATGAATGAGTTAGGATTGAACTCATATGGTTGTCCTATGAGTGCAGGACAGAACTAAAGGGAGATGGAGACTGAATTTGCAAGGCAATTACACTAATGCAATATTGAATGAAAAAAGTGAAGGCTGGACATATACGTATTTAGGGACAGGTATTCAAATGGTCAACACTATACTAAAATGTGGGACATTATGATCAGCTAAAATGAACTTAATTAGGGCTGAACGAGTATCAGGTCTGATACCCAAGGGAACAGTGGACTAACATGTCCAATCCTTGGTCCATATATGGACAGATGAATTATAAGTGTAGTGAACTACCAATAGGAGCAGAATAGATCAATAGGGACTAAAGAAGTATGGCCATATCTAAACTCAAGTGATCTGAACCAATAGGTCAGTTACAAAATGGACTCGTCACAGATACTTGATGCACAAGGGGAAAGGGGACTTGAATTAACTCTCAATAACTGGAACACATTTGAAATCTAAACCTAAAAAATACATGAACTTATCTGGTACTAAGAGTGATCATGCTATGAACAAAAGGAGTATATTTGGCAATGAGAGATTGAATCCTAATAACGTATAGGGTTAAATGGATACCAAGGGATTTAACATATAGATACCATGCATGTTTACATTCAAAAATACTTATATATACATGTATTGAAATTAAAGAACCCAAAACCCAGCCTCAAAACCAAATCCTAAACTCAGTCTCAAAACCAAAATCCAAATCATCTAAACAATTGGCAGCAGTGGGTGTACGTGTATATCGGGCTCGAGAGGACACAAGGTGTCTGACACTTAGGTCGTAGAGGTGTGTCAACCTGTAGACTAGGTGTCCATGCATCTACTGAGTAGTTTAGGTCATATCCAAGTGTCCACAAGTGATGTCAAAATAGTGTGAATATACCAGTATCCACACAGCGTACGCGACAGGTGTGCCACATCTGTGGGGTCGAGAACTCCTCGAACCCTCCTCTAAATCCTCTCAAATTTTGTGTGCAAGCTGTCAGTCAAATCCCCTATGTACTCACCAAGTTTTGTGTCATCTCGTGTTGTCCACTGAGTTATGGCACTCGGGTAGCAGGACAGTCAAAACAGATGCAAAACGTGTCTAAAATCACCTCAATCTTCACAAAACATCATCCCCACATCAACAGCTACCAATTCATCCAATTAGTTTAGAAAAATATGAATAAACATTCTATTGAGGCATTTTATCAAACACAAAGACTAGTTCTCCGACACTCCTTCGGTATGCATACCAAATGGAAATGAATCGAACCCAAACTCAGAGTATAGCTAGGAGGACCCTAAATGCATGCACCTATGGAGAGAAATCAGGAATTAAAAGAGTTTAGATAGCAATACCTATTGAGAGTTAGAATCTCAATAAATAGCCCCTTCAAAAGCTTCAACACCAAATTCCTATGGTCCAATGCCTCCAATCCTTGCTAGCTAGCCACTAGAGACTTTTTCTTCACTAGAGAAATGCAATGAAACTGATTTTGTCCAATTTGGAGGTAATTTGAAGAAAATGGGGCAAATTTAGGGAAGAACATAAACTAGGGTTAGGGTTTCAATAAAAGAGGAAAAGAGGGAGGCTAATGATATGTTATATCGGGAGAGGGTGCTGGTTTTGGTTGGTCACATGGTTGGGCTAGGGTTTGGTTAAGTCACACCAAAGCCCCTTTCTAAGTCCAAATCAAGCCCCTCTACTAAAGGCCCAAACTAATATCTTAATTAAAACCCCCAAATCAATTCTAAGTCATTCTTAGCTAGATTAGAGCCTAATTATTAATCCAATTATGTTAGCTAGGTCTCCATGGTCATGGTTAGTCTCTAGGCTAAGTTGTTCTAAGGTTTCACTAGCAAGAGACACAATCACAATACATCAATTTAAATATTATAAAATAATCCAAATTTACCAATTATTCATTAATATGATTTAAATCTATTATTTAATAACTATCATGACCAATTTTACAAAAGTTCAAAATCACCCTCACTTTAGAAAAGTAGTGGTTACACTTTCTCACTTACTTCCTTCTCTCATCCACCGACAAGAGCCCTAAAAATCCTACAGTACTTTTTCTCTTACACATACACTCGTAGCCAACGGCCATCTCTCTCACAGAGCTGGCCCTAAATAACCCTAGTTACTGAATAAAGAAGAACAAGGGGAAGAAGTAAGAAGGAGACAGAATAACGAAGAAGGAGGAGAGGGTTTACCTGATCTGGTCCAGGCGGTGGCGGTCGGATCTGTGGAAGCGGCAACGATCATCTGCGATAACTGGACCGGTCGACCACCGGTGGAGGAACGACCAGATGATGATGAGGGCAGAAGAGAAGTAAACCCATGCGAAGCAGCCCTGGCGATGGAAGGTGGTCGACGCCATAACAAGGCTTCGGTCGTCACTAATTCTAAGTGAGTGTCGGCGGAGGGATTCGAAGAGGGCAGCGGCGAGAAAAAGGTCAGAGGCAGTCGATCGATCATAAGAGGAGGTGCTCTGGCTGTGGTGGCGACCAAACGAGAATTCTCAGCGGTGGAGGCATGGATGATGATGAGGCGGTGAAGGTGCTGGTGACTGGTCAGATCGTCGGTCACCGACGAAGATCGATGAGGAATGGTGTCGCCGGCCCAAGGCGGAGCACAGCGGCCATGAGGATCTGTTGGAGAGTTCCGGGAGAAGATGGAAGTTCCAATATCGGAGGAGGTTCGGACACGATCGACAGAAGTGCAGCATCCAATGGCGGAGCCTGGACATGGCGACAAAGGTAATCTTATGGTTAGAGTTCGGTTCTGTTTCTGCAGATTTAGGAATGTTGTGTCATGCATCAAGGACACAGTAGGACACTACGATTTAGGATTTGGTGGTCTGTAATAGAATTATGATGGAGTCGTATCCTGTGGACACAGATTTGGGATCAAAATTTGGTTGTCTGTGGAATCTGTGTATCGATAGTATGTCCTATTGTGATAGAACACGGGATGGAATTTTGGGTGAGGGTCTATAATGTGTTCGAATTTGTATAGGGCACGAGAAAAGTGAAGTGTCCAGAATGTCGAACACGGGAAATGTATTTGTAATAGAATAGAAAAAACTAATGAAATATGTCACCCCGCTCTCGTAGGAGCGATCGCCCTCGCTAAGGCATGATGCCGCACGAGCCTAGATTTGCGCTCGTGCAAGGCGGGTTCCATAACGGCCGATTTCAGCGGCTGCGACGGGGTCGTCGCACAGAAGTCCCATGTAGAGACATTGATCATGCAGCGGAAATTTAGAACAAACACAAGTTATTCAACAGAAAGCTCTTTATTGATATCGAAACAACGGTTACATTGGGGGCGCAAGGCCAAGATTACAATCACTCAAGCTCACTCTTCTCACATCTTACAAGTTCACTCAGCTCTCTCTCATCTCTCAATCATGTCTCGAGCCAGCGGATGCTTAGGAAGGTGACGTCCATACATTATGTCCGTATAAGTCTTTACTCCATGCGGCCGCACGCTTCGAATCACCAAGAACTCCGTGCCTCGACGCATCCAAGCGAGCTCCGTGCCATGAGCTTCTACTTGTGCCTGCGCATGAAAACTATGTGGTTGTCAGTACTCAACTGTACTGGTGGAATGAGCTCCTCGCCCACCCATACAAAACCAATACGTTAATTTACTTTGTACAACATAATCCCTTCTTTTCAATTGTCTTTCTAGTCTTGCCTTAGGATCAGCTTTATGACCGACGCCTTGCCTATTTTGTGTCTTCAGACCATCCCGTGCTTGTAACGTCAATGTTAACTCAACAACGTCAACCTATCAAGTCGTGTTTGCCTTACGGCTTCAAATTAGAAACGCAACTACGTGATAAGACTCCATTTTCGTGTGACCGTGCTACAAACCCTTGCTGAGGCCGTACCTCGCAACTCAGTGAAACTTAACCATATCGCTACCTTACGGCCCTTACCGCCTAGCGGCCCTTGCTACTTTGATCACCAACTGACCCAATCGAGACCTATGAACTCAGTGTCACTTAACCAACTTGCCTTGCGGTGATTTTCTGACTTAAACCCGAGACGACTCAATCAAACTTGTGCAACTCACATATACACACTTGAGACTCGACGCCACATCTCGTGCCGAAGCACGACGCCTATGATGAAGCCAAATTTTAGTCCCAAACTTTGTGTTCCAACATCTTACACACATTCAACTCGACTCAATCCAAGACATACATGCGGATAGCCGCTATTTGCCGACATCTATATGAACTTGGCCACTAGCATCACAAGCTATCCTGAGACGTATAGCTTTTTGTTAAATCGGGGACCTTCCAACACAAATAGCTAGCATCCGTTGTAAGCCCCCGCTTTAACCCGGTGCTCAAAACCTTATGCACCACAATACCCTGTTTCCTCCTAGGTCGAGTCGGTCCCATGGCCCAGGGTTGCCGCTCGAGAAAACATCGCCCTTGTCGATAAGTTGTCCATGACCATGCAAGACTCAACTCAAACTGATGTCTCACACAGTCATCATTCTTTCAGAGTTACTCTCTCTTTCAAAACTATGTTCAAGACTTCTATTCTTGAGATCCCTCGACGACCCACGGTCGCGAGCCTTCTCCCTTGATACTCATTGAGATCCCTCGACGACCCACGGTCGCGAGCCTTCTCCCTTGATACTCATTGAGATCCCTCGACGACCCATGGTCACGAGCCTTCTCCCTTATGCAATATCCTTTTTACTCAACTTAGAAATGACTCCTTGATGACCCCTTTTTTTTAAACTCGACTTGAAAACCCACCGTAGCTCGTGCCTTAAACATTAAGTTCGTGCACTGTGCCTTAAGCCAACCGTGTTCTACGCAACACTCCTGCCCAAGTTGATGGGCCTTAAGATCATGGGGCTACTTAACTTGACAACCGCAGAATAAGCGGGACAGCACTTGGAATGACTTAGGTCGACGGCATAACTTTGCTAATTTACTCAAGCCTACAACTTAACCCGAGGGACGAGCAAAGGCTATGCCAAGCCTTGCGCAGTGGAAGCGTGCATGCTTTATCAAGCATTTATGCGGGCGACACCTATGACTTAGGCAAGTTCATAGTTTGTATCGAAGACCAACTTTCCTTCTCCCAAGCCATGGGACGAAGGACCGGGTGTCATTTTCAAAGCACGCCGTACACTAACTCTAAGCCGACCGTTGGACCTTTCCATATTCTATCTCAATTCGACCAGTTGGGATTACTCCTTTAGCTATGTGGATTTATCTCTTTTATTATTAAGCCTACTTGTGCAAGTTGAAAACATACGATTTATTATATGAAGGCAAAGATGAGGCGAGTTCACCGAAACTATCCCACCTGAGCGAGCGTCTCCTTGACCGAGTGATGTCTTCGAGTCCGTTGTAAGGCCAAGTCCGAACGCCGTCAGCGTTCCTATTCCTCCGATTGACTAAGCGGGACGGGGCACTACATCATACACCACTCAGAAAAAGTTTCGTCTTCGAAACTAACTAGTACACTTATCGACTTATTACTTTACTCAACATTCAAGGACTCTCGCACACGCTACGTCTATGCATTTTCCAAATCTGAGCCACGCTCGTGATACCCTCAATCTTTCCTTCAAAACTCATGATCTCAAAATCTTCGACACTTTCTCGTTCCTCAAGTCTCACTTGATTCAACGTATCACTTAGTTGGATCGTGCACATATTTTAGACGTCCCTAAAATATATGTATTTCAGCCAAGCCTCATGATAGACAATCCACCATCACCACTCGAGCCGGATCGTGCACATATTCGGGCGTCCCTGATATACATGCATGTCAACCGATACTCGCGAGTGGTGCCTCCACAATCCTACCACTTCGCACTCGGACGTCTGCCTAACTGCTAGGCTATGTTTTTCCGTCAGTATTGGAATCATAGTTCCCAAACAATAATATCAACACTGAACCCATCCTAAGGTCAAACCAAGTTGATAGTACGGGGGTTTGCTACCCAAGCTCGCATCACTCCGATTTCTAAACTTCGAGCATAGATTTCCTACACACATCCTAATATTTTGTCGTACGGGGTCCGAGTCATTCAGCAAAGCCATCCTACGACAACTCACGTTCAACCAATTTCACGACATCTCAATATCGCTCGTTCAACAAACCATCTTCGCATGGTCTATCTCTTCGAACACGTTCGACATAATCTGCCTATCCATCCTTCTCGAATCAAATACGTTGTGACACAAATTGCCGCTAACTAAAATTTTACATTCCATATTCCCTAAGTCATCTATTCCAATTCACGCAATCGATCACAAGGTCGTCTAGCTTAACAACATGTTGTGCCTCAATCTCATGCGAGTCCGATTATCTACGGTGGTTCATGAATCACCATGCAACGCTCCTGCGGAATAATTATTCTCATCGGGACGTAACTCTTGTTTGCGTCTAGACTAGTTCATTTTTGATGCGCGGATTGGACCTACTCAATCTTCAAGTTCATTCATTCGTCAATCACAAGTCCTAACATCCTCAAATTTTCTTTGCATCAAACCAACAAGTCTAGACAATCAAAGTTGCCGCATCCTGATTTTTCGAGTTCGATCATTCCCGCGACATGAATCACCATGTCAGCGCTCACGCAGAACAATCGCCCAAATCCGACGCAACGCATGTACGAGGCTGGAGTTGCGCTCGCGCAAGGCAAATGTCGACGTTGTGGTTATCCGCGTAACCATCAAGACATTTCTATTTTCATCCAACATTCATCTCGATCAAAATCCTAAGTATGGCATCCAACCGAACAATAACACTTGTACGATCGTCATTCGCCGAGTCAGAGTACCCCCGAGTTATCGCATATCGATCTTTGATATGCCTCAATACCATTGAATATGCGTAACCTAACGATCTTCCTTTGCAACAATTTCGAGTCGTGCGAATGATGCTATCGTCCGACTGGATAATCTCCTCGACATTCAATTCAAGTTTGATCATTATCCCTGAATCATTCACAACATCGATTTCCTCAAACCAATTTCATGTATTGTTCATCCGTCTATCTTAAGTCATCGACCAACGTATTTTCTCAATTCGTATCATTCCTTGCTTACTCAAATCATCGAGCAACATTCATTCCAATCCTCCGAGTCATTCGCGTAACTTCAAAATTCACTTTTCATGCACGTAATCTTCCATCGTGCTAACTTTTTTTATACGATCTACCTATCGATTTCCTTTATCAAGTCATCCGTTCGCTACACCTTAACTTTTTCCTTAATTTAATTTCACCTACTCAATCATTTTCGCGTCTCATACTTCGCACAATCCTCAATCCCGTGAACGTTCCATGGCGTCAATTTCTAGGCCGTTTGAATAAACTTATCAAACTTCAAGACAACAACTCACTCCATCGTACACGATCTAAGGCTTTGCATATGCGACGCTTGCTGATAGACTCATCGACACCCCGAATTCTCAATCGATCGATCGACATCCTTGAGGCTATCGCATACACCACTCAGGGATGAAGTCATTCAACAAATCCTTAACATATCATTCGATTCACATCTACTTCCTCAAATTTCCGTCCGAACGATTCCTTAAATTTCAAGCACGCTCACCTTATATCGCACCGACGATAACATCGTCGTTTGATAGCACCCCTATTGATAGTCATTTCATTTACTCAATCAAGCTCAACCCGTTTCATGCTCGCAACATTACGAATTCTGCACTCGACTTTTCTAAGGTCGACGCAACTTGGTGTATATGTCCAGCCCGACTTAGCCAACCGTGCTTACGTGAAACCATCTTTTTATTTTGTCAAAAACTGTTCTCCTATGTTTTTACAAAATAGTTAAACTTATTGTATGGACATCCCGTGGGACATTTAAGAGAGAGCGCACCAACGATATCAACTTGCGGAAGCACAATTCAGAGTTTGCGGAAATAATGGAGTTAAAGAATTCAATCGATAGTCAAAGGACGTAAAGCCGTGCTCTGATACCATTATGTCACGCCCCGCTCCCGTAGGAGCGATCATCCTTGCTAAGGCATGATGTCGCACGAGCCTAGATTTGTGCTCGTGCAAGGCAGGTTCCATAACGGCCGATTTCAGCGGCTGCGACGGGGTCGTCGCACAGAAGTCCCATGCAGAGACATTGAACATGCAGCAAAAATTTAGAACAAACACAAGTTATTCAACAGAAAGCTCTTTATTGATATTGAAACAACGGTTACATTGGGGGCACAAGGCCAAGATTACAATCACTCAAGCTCACTCTTCTCACATCTTACAAGTTCACTCAGCTCTCTTTCATCTCTCAATCCATGTCTCGAGCCAGCGGATGCTACGGAAGGCGACGTCCATATATTATGTCCCGTATAAGTCTTTACTCCATGCGGCCGCACGCTTCAAATCGCCAAGGAACTCCGTGCCTCGACGCATCCAAGCGATCTTCGCGCCATGAGCTTCTACCTGTGCCTGCGTATGAAAACTATGTGGTTGTCAGTACACAACTGTAATGGTGGAATGAGCTCCTCGCCCACCCATACAAAACCAACACGTTAATTTACTTTGTGCAACATAATCCCTTCTTATCAATTATCTTTCTAGTCTTGCCTTAGGATCAGTTTTATGACCGACGCCTTGCCTATTTTGTGTCTTTAGACCATCCCGTGCTTGCAACGTCAATGTTAACTCAACAACGTTAACCTATCAAGTCGTGTTTGCCTTACGGCTTCAAATTAGAGACGCAACTACGCGATAAGACTCCATTTTCATGTGACCGTGCTATAAACCTTTGCTGAGGTCGTGCCTCACAACTCAGTGAAACTTAACCATATCGCTGCCTTACGGCCCTTAACGTCTAGCGGCCCTTGCTACTTTGATCACCAACTGACCCAATCGAGACTTGTGAACTCAGTGTCACTTAACCAACTTGCCTTGCGGCGATTTCCTGACTTAAACCCGAGACGACTCAATCAAACTTGTACAACTCACATATACACACTAGAGACTAGATGCCACATCTCGTGCCGAAGCACGACGCCTATGTTGAAGCCAAATCTTAGGCCCAAACTTTGTGTTCCAACTTCTTGCACACATTCAACATGACTCAATCCAAAGGCATACACGCGGATAGCCGCTATTTGCCGACATCTATATGAACTTGGCCACTAGCATCACAAGCTATCCTGAGACGTATAACTTTTTGTTAAATCGGGGACCTTCTAACGTAAATAGCTAGCATCCGTTGTAAGCTCCCGCTTTAACCCTGTGCTCAAACCTTATGCACCACTATACCTTGTTTCCTCCTAGGCCGAGTCAGTCCCATGGCCCAGGGTTGCCGCTCGAGGAAACATCGCCCTTGTCGACAAGTTGTCCATGACCATGCAAGACTCGACTCAAACTGACGTCTCACACAGTCATCATTCTTTCAATATTACTCCCTCTTTCAAAACCATGTTCAAGACTTCTATCCTTGAGATCCCTCGATGACCCACGGTCGCGAGCCTTCTTCCTTGATACTCATTGAGATCCCTCGACGACCCATGGTCGCGAGCCTTCTCCCTTAATGCAATATCCTTTTTACTCAACTTAGAAATGACTCCTTGATGGCCCCTTTTTCTAAACTCGACTTGAAAACCCACCGTAGCTCGTGCCTTAAACACTAAGTTCGTGCACTGTGCCTTAAGCCAACCGTGTTCTATGCAACACTCCTGCCCAAGTCGACGGGCCTTGAGATCATGGGGCTACTTAACTTGACAACCGCAGAATAAGCGGGATAGCACTTGGAATGACTTAGGTCGACCGGCATAACTTTGCCTAACTTACTCAAGCCTACAACTTAACCCGAGGGACGAGCAAAGGCTATGCAAGCCTTGCGCAGTGGAAGCGTGCATGCTTTATCAAGCATTTACGCAGGCGACGCCTATGACTTAGGCAAGTTCATAGTTTGTGTCGAAGACCAACTTTCCTTCTCCCAAGCCACGGGACGAAGGACCGGGTGTCATTTTCAAAGCACGCCATGTACCAACTCTAAGCCGACCGTTGGACCTTTCCATATTCTATCTCAATTCGACCCGTTGGGATTACTCCCTTTAGCTATGTGGATTCATCTCTTTTATTATTAAGCCTACTTGTGCAAGTTGAAAATATGTAATTTATTATATGAAGGCAAAGATGAGGCAAGTTCACCGAAACTACCCCACCTGAGCGAGCGGTCGCCTTGACCGAGTGATGTCTTCGAATCGCCGTTGTAAGGCCAAGTCCGAATGCCGTCAGCGTTCCTATTCCTCCGATTGACTAAGCGGGACGGGGCACTACAAAATACACGGGTGGACACGGGCTGGACACGTGAAAGATGGGTTAGGGTTTCACTAACAATGATTTTGTAGTGATTAACACTAATGGGGATTAGCCCTATTATAGGAGAAGAAGACTTGGGCTCCAAGCAAACTTAGTTAGAAAGTTGTTACAAAGTAGTTAGTTATAACTAACTTGATAATTAGTCACATGACTAATTAATTAAAGCACATGCCTAACTAACTAATTCTAGAAAGTTCCTACTAATCCTATGGCTAAAGGCTATAGTAAATTACCAAACTATATATCCAGCCATGGTATTTACAAGAATGCCATTCCACTCAAATAATTACAGAATTGCCACTCCTTTTTCATGGGTTCTTAATTAACTAACTTCTAATCCTGAAATTAATAAAATACTACTAGTAATCATTCAAAATAAAAAATATTGAAACTAGTGTTTATAATCTCAAACAAAACATAGAAAATAATAGAAATTCAATAATAGAATTTTCGGAAACGGTAGTTACAAATCTACCCACCTTAGAAAAATTTCGTCCTCAAAATTTCAAATAGAATGATCGAGAGTACAAAATATGGCACGATGATCAAAATCATTCAGACTTGATTGATAAAAGAAGAACCTAGTTGGCACGACTAGAATAATAGAATTAAAATAACATTATTAGTAACGATCAATTAGTTAAACATGATCGTGAATAAAATGGAACCGATTTAGCACGAGTATGTATGACTAAAAATAATCGGATACATAAATGGCACGAATGTTTAAACTTAGTCAGGTAAAAACGTAAACAGAAAAGGACCTATACGACTAGGCATGATAATCAAAAAGAATTTGATATGAATTAGCACGACTAAATAATCGAGTATAGGGATTTGAAGATAGCACGAACAATGATCACGAATTGGTTAGGCACGAAGGAAAACAAAATTTAGCCACGACTAGTAGAATTAAAGTCATCGAAGCATGAGCAAAGATAGAAATTTAGGCACGATTGAAATATTAAGAGTATGATTAAGATCAGGATCAAAAACCAAAAATTAATTGAGCGCGATTAGATAGTCATGGCAAGCAAATCACTTGGCTATGACTAAGAATAGCCTAAGTTATCTACGCATGATTGATTACAGAATCGAAGTCATGTTAATAAAAAATTTAGTCACGACCAAGGATCAAAATCTGGTAACGATCGCGGAATACAAAATCACCTAGTCATAGAAATCATCTAAGCATCAAAATTTGGCACAATCAGAATATAGGGCAAAAATGGTTATTATTATGGCACGATCGACTATTAAGAATGAATAAAAATTGTCGGAATCATAATTACCTAGATATGATCAAAGAAATTCCTTAGCCACGATCAAAGTCATTTAGGTATGATCAAGTCTCATTTAGGAATGATCAACCCTAGATGATTAAGGGTGGAATCAAAGAGTGAAATCCTCCTCTTTGTCCAAAAGTGATCCAGGGTTGTTTTCTACAACTTTATGTCAGCATGAGGAAAATCCTTAGGATTTATACAAAAATCTTCAGGATTATCCTTTTGTTTGTCAAAAAGTGATCCAGGGTTGTCATCTACCATAGCTTTCGATTTTTCTATCAATTTCTTATGTTTACAATTATTCCTAAGACTCATTACAGAGTCGAGATATACTTAGACAGGTGCAGGATTCTTCAGAGTCTTGAAATGATTATGGCATGGCTTTGCTTCTTCCTTTGATAGGTAATGGTTTCTTCCTTGACGGAAGTTGTCCAAAGATATCCAGATAGTAAAATCTGAATACCTTTCGAGGGCTTCGCCCCCGAACCCCGACGGGGGGTGCTGCCCCCTCGACTCCCGTCCGCTGACCGGGCAGCGGAACCCCTGAGTGTGTGGCTCTAAAGATGTCATCGAGTGATTCAGAGAAATCTTGTGGGATATCGTCGTCTTTGGCCCACCATGATTTCTTTATTGCATATGTCCATGTTGATCTAGATTATTGCTTTTTATTATTTATTTATTTTATATGTCTATGTTAATCTTGCTTATTGTTTTTTTATAAATACATGTTAAAGGAACAAAGCAATATACATAGTAGCAAGTATGATCAAGTTAATACACATTAGGACTATGCTAAGTTTAAGTATAATATTATAGTGATAGCATGAGCATTAGTGATAATAAAATTCGAAACTTAATTGATTAACCATATTCAAAAACATTATACAATCATTGGGCCAACAATTGGCACACGGATGGAATCTATTCATATTCTACCTTCTGCTGAAAGACCTCTTCGGATGGAATCTCGTATTCAACATGCAAAGGGAGTTCCTTTCCTGCTTCTATCTCCACGAAAACTTTGGCATATCCTAGCCTGGATCTCATCATGGTCGCATCATCTGCTTTGATGGGTTGTTCCACTAGGCTAGCCAGTCTCATCATAAACGGAATACTCTAGTATATAATAGGGAGTTTCGGCAACCGGATCCATATTGGTACTGAATGAAGTACTTCCCGCTGACATTAGGACCGTACCATCCATTCCTTCATGATTATAAGTCGACCGTCAAATGTCCATCGACCATCTTATAAAATCTACTCCATATCCTCCTGTATCCCAAATCGTACATAGTAGAATCCATTTTCCCTTGGAAAAAACTCTATACTCCCCTTCGGCCACCATACTCAATAGGCATATGCTCAAATTTGGTCATAGAAAATCATATTTCCAAGAACCTAGAAAAAAATTATATTGCGCCAATACTCCCGCATCTCCATCAGTTCCTCATCCTGAAAGGTAGCACGTATCCCAAACCCGACCATAGTCAGCTCAACAAACCGCATCTGGCTATTAGAATTATATGTCGAAGGACGACAAAGCTCTGCCCACGACTTACTATGTGGTCTGTCTCCCATGTCTTCCAATGGGGTCTTGTCCTTCTCTTCATTCGTTACATTTCTAAATATGAGACGCAACTGCTCCCACGTACCAGGATCTGCCTCCACCTGCAAATTCGTTGGCCCCTTGTTGCATGCCGCAACATTTGGAATACCATCAGTGAGCCCTTTAGCCTCGAATGAATCCCTTTGTATACACCTACCATCAGCTTCGAACTTCGGACAGATTGAGGAGAAACTACACATCCCCTTCCCACTCGCTCCATCGATCCACCCATCATCATCATCATCCCAGATCCCTGCCATCCCCTCCCAGGGACTCGCCTCCGTCGACCCTTCACAACCGTTGTCCACCAACCCCCGTTCGGTCTCCTTCCTATCCGATAAGAGGCCAACCTAAGCGACATAGACTGTAAATCGTCCATAAGCCTCCGCCATTCCCAATCGCCATCAACCGCCGCCTCTTCTCTGGCCACCGACCCCCTTCCTGCATGGAGATCAGTCGATCCTGTCGACCGATCCAACACACCAGGATTCCATTGCACAACAGCCCCAAGGTCGCCCGACTTCGTCCCCAAATCGCCTGCGATAAGCCCTAGCGAAGTAGACATCCCAAAAATTCTTATATATATGTGTGTGTGTGTGTGTATATGTATGTGTGTGTGTGTGTGTGCCCTCCTGATTATAGTATATGCCACTATCACGCCCCAGAACCATAATACTAGCAAGTAGGGATGGACCAGGCCAGCTACATATACCAAAGTACTCCAGTACTCCGAAATAGCATATAAGCTGTATAGACATGGGGGTTACTACTACAATCCAACAGTCAATCCTAGGTCAAGTAATCCTAGGTATCTCAATCACATACAAATATGTAAAGTACAAGAAGTATGATCATCAGACATAAAATAGTAAAGCATCCCACACTATATATACATGGATGATCATGAGGCTAGTAATACAAAAAAAGAGAATTAGCAAGAGTAATAGTTATACATGATTAGCTCTAGCTATAGTCTAGAATAACACAAATCATGTTTAGGCCCGTAGGCTAAATGTCAAGGTCCAAAACACGAGCTTAACACATGCTCGGAGGCTAAACACCACAAAAGAATAATGTACATATCTAGTAGAATAATGATATAGGAAACCCACTAAGGTGCTCCGGGTAGTCACCATCGAGTAGATGGTACAAAAGATCCTTCGGACTCCTCTATCAGATTTGGCCAAACAAAACCAGTAGGGTCAGACCCCTAATAGCAAGTACCACAAAGAAAGCCAAACTATGAACTAAAACCAGCAATAACTAACATAATAATGGACATAGACAGAAATAAATAAATGCGGATCGAGACTCGTGTACTACAATGCACTTATCCCAAAAATAGAAAAGACAATAAGCAAAGCAACATGGAGCATAAAGTAAATAATATGTGATATAATGTAAACTATGGACATGTGAATTAAATGAAAGCATGTGAACATATAAGATAAACTGAACAATGTAAAAAAATGGTACATGTGAGCATGTAAGATAACTGGGATATGTGAGCATGTTAGATAATTGGGACATGAGAGCATGTAAGAGCTATATAGAACGACAAATGATAAGATGACTTAGGAACTATTCCGGAACCTAAGTTACCCGTAAACCAAACAAGGACTGGGATTGTAACCCTTCTCCTGAACAGAACTTAGTCTCTAATCATTTACCGGCAACAGTAAGGCATAAATAATGATGCACTGAAATAAACAAATTTGGATACTACCTAGACAAAACTAGACTAGACTGGACTCCATACAACAATCATGGCTAAGCAATGAGTACGGCTAACTAGGGTTATCGCAATCCTAATTACTAACATATGCAAGTTTAAAAAATCCAATCCAGTTACCTGCCCTGCAGACTATCCGACTTATCCAGGCCAAAAGAAAAAGAAAGTAATGGTGGATACATCGCTCGGGAGACAAATGTATCATATAGACATAAAAAGGTAAAACACTCGACGGTGCGCTGGAAGTGTGCTCATCATGACAGATAGCTCCAAATCCATCATGTAAGGACCGAAACAAAGGACTTGCAGGCAACCGGGAAATTCTTCCCTCCCAATGATCTAGATAATCAAGCTAGTTATTAATCCTTTCATTCAGGATTTCGGGTGTGGCATTCTGCAGAATCCATCCTAGACATGGTATACAAGATTGGACAATACAAGGAAGTGCACTATAACAAGCCACAACAAGAAAATATAATAAACTGGAAGCTAGGAGTGTACTACGATGAGCCACTATAAAGAAATTGGGAGTGCGCCATGACAGGCCACTGTCATGTAAGCAAGGACGAAGATATGTAACATAAGTGTGCCACGACGGGCCACTATCTAGTAAGCAAAGAAGACATGGCAATAATTAGCATAGCTTGTAAGAAAGAATCGATAGGAAAGACATATCATGGCATGTGAGAAAGAATAAATAAAAAGTAAGTACATGACATAGAATAATAATTGAACATGTGCTAGTGTCAAGTATACATAGGGTATACAATCATTCTCCAACTATACAAGGTCATCTAATCATGTTAGGAATTTATTACAATTGAAGAAAATATCAAAAACAGACAGAAACGGAAAAAATAGACAAAAACAGTCTAACCGGATCATCCGACGGATTACTGCGGATTACCGGTGGATTTTCGAAGTGTCACAGCAAGTTTTTAGAACAAATTCGGATGATCCGACGGATTTTTGTGGATTACTGACGGATTATCCGAACCGTCACAGAAAGTTGATTTTTGAAAACTCCAAAACTTGTTTCGGCAATAAAACTTCGTATTAAATCAAAATTCGGATTTTCAAAAGTCAAAGTCGCATGAAATTTAATTCCCTAGAACATGAAAGTATTAATTTTCACAAATTCAATTATTTGATAGATAAATACGTCAAAATACTCCAAAAAATAGGTTCTCATCAAAATACTCATATAACATATGTGACCAAGATACATGATGGTAACACTAGTATCACTCTCGATACCGAGTTTTCTACTAAGTCAATATTGGATTTTAACAGAAAATCAAAACCTAGTTCTAACCAAATTTAGAAACATGCATAAAGACGAGAATCATAAGGAAAACATATTTAACAAAATGAGTTTAGGACAATTCTATGCATTTAATACCAAGAAAAATAAAAATGACAATAAAATAATTTGGTTCAAGAATTTGGCAAGATATACTTTCATAGGTTAAGCTCCACGCCTAATCTTCCACTCCACCACCGAGAGGGGTACGAAACCACACTCTAGGCCTCAAGGCCAAGCTTTTCTAAGCTTGAAGAAGAGGAATGAAATAGAAGAGGAATGGAGGAAAGAATGAAAAGAGAGAGGAGAGAAAGTGAGAGGGTATATATAGAAGGAGGAATTATTCGTGGTCGTCGGATTGTGATCCATGTCACAATCTAGATCAATCCTAGTCATCCAAAGAAAACCAAGTATCCATTGGATAATAGGATGCATCTACACTATTTACGAAAATATCTAAATACTATTCATCAAAATATCCAAAATATTATTCACGACAATATCGAAAACACTATTCATGAAAATATCTGAAATCGAAAATATCTAAAATATAAAAAATCTGTCCGGACGGTATCCGTCTGTATACACCGGTATACTGGCGATCTACTAGTCAAGGAGAAAATCTATAAGTTGGAAAAAATTTAAAGCGTTCCTAACATCAAGAAAATACGAAATACAGTACAAAATATATATCCGTATATAAATACCGATACTGTGAGATGAGTCTCACAGCCACACTATATCTTCTTTTAGTATGCTTTGCATGTTTGGGTGCACTTATTTAGTTCTTCTTCCTTTAACTGATTGTACAAAACTGACAGCACGATCAACCAAGTGCCTTACTTGATTTTAGTTCTGAGCACAAGGGATATCATTGTAATGATCCCTTGGCATGTCGTCTTCATATTCCTCGTAAAGTTACCTTCTAGAGGACTCTTCCTTATTTTAGTGCCCCACCTTTGGATGTTCATTTCTTGTTCTCTCCAGCTCCATCGTTCCACTCTCAGATGGGATCCAACCTGTTAGTTGCAAGTTGTTCTTCAAGGTCAAGTATCAACTTGATGGATCCATTAAGCGACACAAGGCTCGCCTTATTGCTCAAGGTTTTACACAGGAGCATGGAATTGACTATGATGAGACCTTTAGTCATGTTGCTCAGATGACCATAATTCGTACATTACTAGTTGTTATTGTCGCTCATCAGTGGTCAATCTTTCAGATGGATGTAAAGAATGCCTTTCTTCACGATTCTTTATCTGGTGTTGTCTATATGCATCCTCCTCCAAGTTTTTCTACTCTATCGGGGCATGTTGGTCGCCTTCGATGTGCTATTTCTGACCTCAAGCAAGCTCCCAGAGCTTAGTTTGAGTGTTTTTGGAGTGTTATTTGTGAAGTAAGTTTTCAGCCGTGTTCTCAGGATCATTCTTTGTTTGTGCGGTCGTCACCGCAGGGACGAGTTCTTCTTTTACTCTATGTGGATGACATAATTTTGACTGGCGATGATTCAGCAGGAATTGCAGCTACTCAAAGGCACCTTCATCACAAATTTCAAATAGAGGACCTTGGCAATCTTCGTTATTTTTTTGGACTTGAGATTGTACAAGAAAAGAAAAGAATACTTATTTCTTAGTAGAAATATACTTCAGATATTATATTGTCTGTTAGTCTATCGGATAATCGTACAGTGTGTACTCCTTTGGAACTTCATGTGCAGCTTTGCCCCACAAATGGTGAGCCTGTCATAGATCCTACTCGCTAATACGACTAGTGGGTCAACTTGTGTATCTCTGTTTGACCAAGCCAGATATTTCACATATAGTTAGTATTGTTAACCAGTTCATTTTTGTGCCTAGATCAGCTCACTATGGTGCCTTACGTCGGATTCTCTGATATCTTCAGGGCTCCATTACGTGGTCATTCATGTCTTCTACATCTATTCTGCATCTTCGAGCATTTTTCTGATGTAGATTGTGTTAGCCCAATGATTTAGTTGAGTTTTTGAATATGGATAATCGATTAAGTTTAACATTATGATATCACTAATTTTCATGCAATTATTATAATGTTGATACTTAAACTTAGCATTATCCTAATGTGCATTAAATTCTTCATACCTGCTACTAGCTTTGTCCGTCCAACATGTATTTGCAGATAAGTAGTAAGCAGGACATATGCAATGAAGAAATGATGATGGGCCAAAGATGATGTCATCCCATAAATTTTCTCTAAATCGTCCAATGACATCTCCGGAGCCTCACACTCGGGGATTCCGTTGTCCAGTTAACAGATGGGGGTCAAGGGAACAGCGCCTCCCGTGGTGATTCGGGCGCGAAGCCCCCAAAATATATTCAGATTTTATGATCTGTTTATTTTTGCACAACTGTTGTCAAGGAAAAATGTCATCATTATACAAAGGAAGAAAATAAGCCAAGCCATGCCATCATCTGTTGTTCGTGTCTTTATATTTCATTTATGTATTTAATTTTTATTTGTCTAGGTGCATGTACATCGATTCGCATTGGCACTAGAAACTCAAACCCAATCCTACCCACTACATTTCTGTCCATCATATAAACCTGTCCACAAATATAGACCTGGACCAAAATCTAAATTGACCAAAACAAGTTCTGATCTTATGGAGACCAAACTCGGTCCCCTTTAGACCCAGTTTTGGCTGATTGTTTATCCTAGAGATCAGGGCTCCAAAATTCAAATTATGAATGTTGGGGACTAAACACTGCCCGAACTTGATCCCTTGTTAGCCTATAAATAGCTATGAGTTTAAAGGTGTCAATGGATGCTTATCGGTACGGATAAGGAAATATCTGTATCCATATCCATTTTTTTTATAATATTCGAATCCAAACCAATATCCGGACGTATGCCTCTTTTGACACTTCGAATTCGTATCCTTCTAGTTTAGCGAATATTGGATAATATTCGTAAAACCCAATCGCACGAAAATATAGTTTTCGAAATATGAAAACCTCAATCGCACGAAAATTCGTAAAACTCAAAATCGTAAGTATTGTCCAATCTAGGACTTACGTGGTAAAAATCAGTTGCCACGTCGTTTGACTGAAAATGGCTGCAAAAGGGGCCACTAAATTTGTCGCGCCATTGACCTAAATAGCTGCAAAAAGACCCACTACTACACGATGATCGAACAGTTGCAGCTCTCTATGATGTGCCTTCAAAGTACTAAAAGTCATCAGATGCTCTTACCAATTATCCAAAAACAATTTCAGTAATAACACAAGAGAGTTTTCTAGAAAGATACTCGAAATTCAAAATCTAAGTTAAATCATAATATACAAAAATACATCTATAATCAAAATAAATCTCTGAATCGAATAATTATGATTGCAAAATTATCCATAATCAAAGAAGCTGAATTGATACAAGGATACCCACTGGGCACTCAACAAATGTTAGAATATCCAATCTCAGAGTCCTGATAAAGTCTTCCTTCCACAACAATCAAATCAACGCTCGAAGAGGGCGACAATGATATTAAGTCAACACGAAGTCAATGCACGAAGGGGATAATAGGAAATTAAACAAGGCGAAACATCGGTAGAGAGTGCAAAACCCAAGATAAATAATGAGTAACCCAAGGATGAAGACAAGACAACGTCTTATTCGATAAAGTGATTAACATGGCCAACTACAGGACCATGTCTCTCGAAAAAGAATAAAGGCAGATAACAATGAATAAGACGGGGCCAAGCAAGATAGGTCCAGGTAGATATGAGAACCAGCTAGCAAGATCAAGGGAGCGAAAGACAAGTGCAACAAGTTTGAAATCTAAGGAATAGTGGACTGAGATCAATAATCATGTGATACCAACAATATCTCAAAATGAGACCTGCATGGGCCACCACTAAAACCTTGTTACGCCACAGTACCGAAATATGGGGACAAACGTAGGCCAGCTACATCGTATAAGGTACGAAGATGTCATACGGCGATCATAACTGTCAATCTTGTTGGGTATCCTAGCATGCAATCAATCTATGGCCTAAATTTGATCTCATATCCACAGACAATATCAATAAAATAATAGTCGAATGATAACCATATAGAAAATAGGAAATAATCATATGATGATCATGAAGCCTACAGTATGAAATAATGTAGACGAGAATACCTTCTCGCGCAGTTTCCACATGGTCTAGAACTGAAGCATGTCCTCCAAGTCAAGTCTGAAAGATCCATAGGGTCGGTCACTGGCAATCTAGGAACAATCCAGGGTTGGTCAGGCCAACCGTAGCAAGTACCAGAAATAAAGGCTCAATATAACGCTTCAGTCCCAAAATACTAAGGACTAGGTACGTATTCATGCCAGCTGCATACATACGAAGTATACTCCAATATATGGAACCTCGTATGTACGTATAAGCTGTAAAATGCAGTAAACCAAGAGTAATCTAATCTCATCCACAAATGAAGAATAAAGATATCATATAATCAACTGTAATAATTCTTTGTACAATACATTGGGCGGAGATAAATCCACTACCAACAAGTAAGGAAAAATATACGTGGAAACTGAAATGATTTGGCGGGAGTAGCAAAGAAAGACCCAAGACACGTCATCTCCGAATGAATAGAGAAGATCGCGACCTCGGCTAGAATACCTGCAAAATCACAGAAGCACACACCTTGAGAGATAACCAGGTCCTCAGAGGGACGTAACAAGATACAGGAAGAACATGCCATATGAACTGAATATAAATGCACCATAAAATAAAGATAAAGTAGAAGTGTCCAAACCATAACACGGCTCAATATCCCATCATTGAAACAGTAGACTACCCCTACAACCAAACAAGGACAAGGGGTAACTTACTATTTTGTGATGCGACATTTTTCCATGCCATAATTGGAACATAAAATTTGCTACGGTCTCCTAACCTTTCTAGTAGGCAATTTAGAAGACATCTTGATGTATGGACAGGTGAAGGCTGACTCCCAAGGACAACTCACAACACGCACACGTCACGTACCAATACTATCAGCCGGCATAACTCGAGGCTAGCGGCCCACGTGACCCATCAGTCCACATAGCTCGAGGCTAGTGACCCTCGCGACTCGACTACCGTAGTACGCAGTTACTACAGCTTTTGGATTTGGGGTAGCCCATACATTTATCTGTCTTCTCCCTTCCAAGGTCACTAACAGAAGGTAGTTTGCTAAGACTAGGTCCATATGCATAAAAAGGCAAGAATGAAAAATAACTGAAAGCAAAATAAAGTGAAATAAAAATAGCAAGTAATGGATCCAACTGAGAACAGCTAATAAATATGTAGTAAATAAATAAATAAAGGTGCATATAATTATAACAGTAAATAAGGCAAGGTATCTTGCCTGCGGGTGGTGCGAGAAGCAACAAATCCAACAATCAGAATCGTCAACACGAAAGTCAAAATCCATAAGATGCTCCGGATGCGGAAACAAACATCACGAACGAGTTTGGAATAAAAGATATGCCTTGGAAATGCCAGTCCAAAAGTCAAATTCTGGAACGGGCAAAATCATAATTTTGGGTCAAAACGATGTCCGCCGTTGGACCCGCTTTGCACCGAAATGCACGCCAGAATCTACGGTCTCTAAAGTCGTCAAACTACATGTCTACGGATTTGTTTTGATGAGATGAACCCAACGGTATGTCCAATTTTGGATTCCGGTGGGCTGTGCACAAAATCGCCCGTTGAGTGGGATTGTGGGCCCGCCAAAATAGCGTCCCGATCAACGGTCTCAGAATTGGACCAAACTTGGCTCACAGGACCAGAAAAATATTTTGAGTCCAATGGCGCAAATTTTGTCGCGATTTGATGAGTATGCACAAAGTAATTGGGAAATTCCGAAAAGCCCGATACGGAAAAATTTGACGGATACGGGTCAAATTCGTCGCGCACACGCAACCAATTTGACTTCCGTCAAAGCCCGCACGTCCGCAAAGTCGATACGGACCTTTCGGTACTCTTGATTTATGACAGGGTCGCCCGGTTTGTCGGGACGTACCTCGTACGGGGTTTTTAACGTTTATAAAAACTAATTTTTTGAGATTTTTTTTATTTAATTAAACATGAAATTTATTGTATAATAAATAAATCTATTTGAAGGGGATGATAGTGGGTCATGCGGGCTTTCTACACGATTTGACGAAATTAAAAACGGAGTTGAAATGAAGGAGAAATCGAATGGAGAAGTCGGATACCTCGATGTTAAATTTTGTCATTGTTGTGGGTGTTTGTTGTTGTTGCCATGGCGACCGGGAGGCGGGGATGCTGCTGTGCTCGTTCCGGCGAGGCTGGCATGCACGCCGAGGAGAGGGAGGAGGATGGAGGAGAGAGAAGAAAGAAGATGGAGAAGAAACTAGGTATATATATATATATATATATATATATATATATATATATATATATATATATATATAAAATATATATATATATATATATATATATATATATATATATATATATATATATATATATATATATATATGGTTATATATGTAAAGGAAAAAAAATAAAAACAATTAAGCCACAGTAAACAATTCGGCCACAGTTGCTTCCGTGGGTTGGGTTCCCCCCCTTTCCGTGAACAATTCGCTCAATTCGTGGGTTGGTGGGTGGTGGGGCCGACCACCCACCATTAGTTGCCCTTTTTTTCCAAATCTTATCTTTTATATATATATATATATATATATATATATATATATATATATATATATATATATATATATATATATATATATATATATATAGGGTTAATTAGTTGTACCCCCCTATGGTTTGTACGTATTTTGGTAACTGTCCCCATTGTTTCAAAAATAAAGAACACCCCCCTGGCTGCTTAATTTTTTACTCATTTCTTCTATGCACCAGGAGGGTATAACTAATTAACTTTATAAAGTAGGGGGTGTTCTTTGTTTTTAAAACAACAGGGACATTTACCAAAATATGTACAAATCATAGGGGGGTACAACTAATTAACCCTATATATATATATATATATATATATATATATATATATATATATATATATATATATATATATATAAATATAAAATATATATATATATATATATATATATATGTATATCCAAATGAACCCAATAATTTTCTACAAAATCAAAAGGAAATTTTAAAATCATCTATCATATATGAAATCAACTTAAAAACATATACATATATTTAAATTCATTTGACATTAAAATCAACTAAATAATAATAATAATATCTAATAGGATAAATATGTTTATTTAATCACCATAACATAACTTAAATTATAATAAAATAATAATAACCGTCCCAATGGGTAAACTTTACCGTTCACCCATGTATGGGTCCAAAAAATTGTACCATCTTGTAAAATATTATTTTATTAATAAAACATAAATTTTGTACCAAAAGTCAATAAATATTCAACAAGTCTCAAAATTATTTAAAAATATTTGTACACACATGAAATGTTCCTACATAGCCATCTTAGTCACCGCACATGCTCACATGCGCTTAAATTTTGTTCGGGCCCTGTACGGACCGAATTGGCCAAACCGGTCACAAAAAAAACCATAAATTGTATACATTCATTTTTAAGTCTGTTTGCCATTAAAATCTTTTAATTGCAAATTTCAATACAAACAGAACAGTGTTACAATATAGGACTTAGACGAAATCCTAGGAGTACACTTTTGTTTATCTGGGTCCCTTGTGCCGATGGAGCGAGTGGTAATGCGTTGACTCCGTTGACGATCTGACGATGGTTGTCGGTTCTCTGAAGGTTTAGATTGCTCTGGGTGCTGGAGCTTGCTGAGAGGAGGAAGACGTTGAGTGTCTGTATCTGTCTCTCTGGTGGTGCGAAGTCTCTGTCTGTCGATGTATGTTTGCCTCTGTGTGTGTTCGTTCGTGGGTGAGAAGGAAATGATCCCTCTATTTATAGCTTTGCAGGCTGGCTGCTCATACGCACATATGTAGAATACGCCTGGATGCGAGGACGCCACGTGGTGATTGCTGATGGAGGCGCATGGACGATACGCCCTGATTGAGGAGTTGAATTCTTCATGCTGCTGTTATGAGCCGGCACGTAGCAGAGAAGAGGATCTTTCTGTTGCTGAGATCTGGGGTGAATCGAGTCAAAGGACACGTGTCATCGGCCCATGGCTCGGAGATCTCGAATTTGGTGGAGAATGATCTGGTAGGATGCGCCTGGGATTGGGTGCATGAGGAGACTTTGGCTCGTAACCTTTAGGAGTCACGAACCATTCAGGGTGCATGGCTTTTGAGGCGCATGCGAAGCTTCAGTAGTGACTTTACTTCTGTCTTTTGGGATCAGAGAGAAGTCTGGGACGCATAGTTTTTGAGACGCATGCAGAGCTTTGGGCGCATGGCCGCGGAGGCGCATGCGTGTGGTTGGGCGGCCACGTGGCTTGTAACCGCCGGAGGAAAAGTGATGATGATGCTGACGTAGGTGACACTTCGCCTTCTAAAAAAGCTGTCAACTGTTCAGACTTTGGAAGGCGTACTGCCAACTCTGTCAGTTCAGTATTTAATGTTTTTGACATTCGATGGACAGCTGAGTGGGCGCGTTGATCGACGTTCCACTAGGCGTATGGGGACGCATGGGGGCGCATCCTCGTGAGGCGCTTGGTTTTGAAGGGCGTGTCTGTCTGATGTGCTTTAATGTTTAAAGGGCACGTCTGTGTGATGCGCTGTCTGGCCGGCGCATTCGCTTCGTGACACGTCTTTAATGGTGCAACTGTTACGTTCTTCGAGTGCTTTAAATAGCCGTTTTGACTGGCTGAATTCGAAGCGTCTGGTTTATCCATTAAATGCAAATTCATTGCACGGAATTCGGAGAGCCATCCACTTGGCGCATGGGTTTGATTTGCCCGGCCTATAAATAGTGGCATGGAGAGAGTTTGCTTCTCGTTCTCTCACGTTCTTCCGTCATGAACTTGTTTACTCGAATGCATTCTGTTGATGAGATGCTCCCGAGGATGAAGATGTGACGTAATGTCTTCATTGATGCACTTGAAGGTGACTGTTACATCTAAAAGTCGGAGTCGAGGGCTTTTGAGGCAGGCAGAAGGTGCCTGTTGCATCCAAAGATAGGGATGCACGAGCCTCGTCTCCGTCCTGTGGAAAGAGCCGCATATCGGAATGGCGGTGCTGCAGCTTTGGGGGCTCTTTCTTCCTTCAAAGTGGGTGTCCCCCACTCTGGTTGTGTTGAAAGCTGCTCCTTTAGCCGCAGTTTCGATTGCGGTCTTCCTTCGCCTTTGGAGGCTCTTTCGAAGCCTCCCTTGGCCACAGGTCGGCTTGCGGTGCTCTTCTCTTCCTCGGTTTGGGGAGCTCTTCTTCTAGCTAGAGGGTTGATTGCCACCCTCGTTCTGCTCAATAAATGCTTCATTAGTCGAAGCATTTAGACGGCGGTGAGCCTGGCTGGAAGAGCGGCACATAACTGGGCTGCTGAAGGGATGCACATAACTGAGCTGCCAAAGGGATGCACATAACTGAGGATGCACATAACTGAGCTGCTGAAAGGATGCGCCCCGCTGAGGGCGCATGGTGGGATGCGCCCTGCTGAGGGCGCATGGTGATCGCCGTGCCTGGCTGTAGACTTAGGGGCTTTTCTTTTTGCAGAAGTTCTCCTTTGTACAACCTTTTCTAGACATGTAATAGACTTTTATAGGTAATAAAAAGTCCTCTTTCCATGTCTATATTTGTTGTTTTTGTTGTGTGACATACTTTGTCTGAGCTCTCTGGCGCATGTAGTGTTTGGCGCATAGGATTTCTGGTCCTGAAATTCCATGCTTCTATAAAGTCTAATAAAATAATAAAAATAATTAAAAAATAGGGGTTTTACATCCTACCCAACTTATAAGAATTTCGTTCTCAAAATTTAGGATGAATAGGGTACATAGGGTTGAGGGATAGGAAGAGTTCGTCAATACCGAAATGCAATTAAAATTTTGAGGAGGCGATAAAACGTCGTTCAACACCACCGTGCAATAGAAAATTTTGGAGTCGATATATACAAAAATATATCATGGTTATGGAATTGAATAAGGATCGCTAGTGAAGGTAACAAAATTTTGAATATCCAATTTTAGAGAACAATAAGGAATTGAGTCGGCCAAAGAGAATAAATTAGACATTTAGGAGATGTGATTCCTTAAGGGAGAACCAGATACTAATCGTCTTGGTCGAGGGTTTGATTAAGTGATGATTAGAATCACTTTCGTGCGTTCAAGTATGATTAGAAGGACACGATAATAATTCTAGGGTTGAAGAAATGAGGAGTAGTTTAGGCGAGGATACAGCCACATGGGTCGGTCGGCGGCTATCTACATTTGTGTATAATTAACCGATTGGGCAACCAAAGATGATACCTTGAGTCTATCTAGCAAGTACGGTGCCTTGTCTTTCCAAACTAAGTAAAGGCAAGAACAACCAAGGTTTCAAAGACGGTGCTATTGAGTACGAATGCGAGTTTCATAGGCGACAAAATAATTCAAAACAGAATTGTCAAGGCTGTCGTGGATGAGACTCTAAGGCAAGTTTACTATGTCTCCATCCACGTAGAATAATATGTGATAAGCGAACCAAAGTGCAATAGGTTGATCAGACCATCATGTACCGGTTCTGATTAGACAATATGTTAGTGGGTGCACCCAATAAATATGTCATGATCAAGCTTGATAATGAAATAAGCTTGCAAAACTGAAGCTACGTTAATAGCGTGTGTAAAACCCCTAAATTTTCTACTAAATTTTTTATATATTAAATTTGATACCGATTTAAAAATTTTTGTACTGTATGTCACGTAGTCGTATTGTACGTCGTATGCGAAATTTTCGTTTGCTCGACGAGTACGAATATGTGCGAGCGTACATATTTTAGAAAAACAATTATTTTTTTATTTTCTTACACTTTCAAAATATTATTATTCTTGCCATAAAAAGTCTATTGAATTTAGTAGTTATTAATAATAAAATTCTTCGTGCAAAAATATTTATTTCATAAATATTTATTTATTTTAAATAATAATGTATTTTTGAAATTATTTAATATTAATATTTTATTGTTCAAAAAAGATTTATTATTCAAAAAAAATTTATTATTTTCGAAATTAATTATTATAGTATTTTTGGAAAACATATTTTTGAAATACTTGTGACAATTTAAATTTTGATTTGATTCCATGGATACATTTAAATAGTAAACTATCTATATTTTAAATTGATTTGATTTTAAACTAAAGGTATTTTAATTTGATTTAAATTAGATTTGATTTTGGATTTGGATTGGGATTGATTGCTTTGAATTAAATTTGGGAATATCTATTTTGGGTTTTAAACAAATCCTAACCTTTATCTATTTGGGAATTCCCACATCCTATAAATAGGCAGGTACTCCTCCAACTTTTCATTATTCCACAAATTTCCACCATCCTCAAAGTGCAGTGCCTCGTGTCCGTGTTCCACGTCCCAAATTCTTATTCCATTAGTTTTACATATACAGTTCACCTTCTACGTGTCCACATGTCGGACACGATTTCGAGACAACCGACCTAATACTCTACTCTAAACCCTAATCCCTTTCTCTGGCCACCTCCACAGCCACCCGTCGACTCCACGACCACCACCTCCACCATTCCCCATCACCCATCGTCACCACCTTCGCCACGCCACAGCCTTCACCTACCTGCCAAAACCAGCCCCGCCTACACCACCATCACCCCTACCAAATCCGGCCAGCCCAGCCGTCACCACCACTGGCCAAAAAAAAAACCCCGGTCGACCACCAACAAAACCCCCACCGCCATCATCGTCACCACAGACAGATCAAAACCCCAAAAATTAACAATAGTAGAAAACCACCACCTTACCCCGACGACGAGCTTTCACCACGGCGAGCCACGGTCGTCTGCTCCAGCGCCACCGCCTGGACGCGTCACCACCGAACCGCCACCTCCGCAGAGCCCAGCCACCGACCTCTGACCCGCGCCCCCGTCGCTCACTCACCTCTGTCGGCGTCGCAGCCTCGAGCCCCCGGCCGGACCACGAGCGCCGCCTCGCGCCCGGAAAACCCCCACTCACCGTGCCCTCACGGCCGCCGCCGCCGCGCTGCCGAACTTCGGCGAGCGCCTCCACGAAAACCCCCTTCTCCGAGCCCCCTTCTTCCTCCGGCGCCGCGCCCTTTGAACCACCGGTGCCGCCCAGATCTCACCTCCGCCGTTCCTCCACCGGACGCTCCCCGATCTCCCAGCTCCGCCTCCGCACGAACGCCGCAACCCCTCTCTCCCAGACCCGACTTTCCCTTCCTCTCCGTGCGCCTAACCCTCTGCCGCCGAAGCCCAGGTCCGACGCTCGCCTCCCGACACCTCCGCCCTTCTTCCTCCGCTTACGCCTCCGCTTCCTGAGCCCCTTCTCCGTTCACTTCCGCCTCGCTCCGCCTCCCGCTCTTCCTCACTCCGGCGTGCCGCTCGCCGAACCCTCCGCCGCCCACTCTCTTCTCCTCTCTCACTCTCTCGCTCCCCTCTTCTGTCACTTGTGTTTGTTTTTTTTTTTTTTACTCTTTCCTTGGAAAGGAGTTTGAGAAGTAAACATTGTTTTTTTTCTCTTTTTCTTTTAGTTATTTTTTTGTTGTGTTTTGTTGTTGTTTTGGTTGTTGTACAAAGCATCGAGAACAGCAGTGCTGTAACCTATGGATTTCAATATTATTATTATTATTATTATTATTCTTCTAATTTATGATTGTTAACTATTATTATTATTTCTTTTTAATTTCAGATATACTGTTTTCATTACTATTATTATTATTATTATTATTATTATATTTATTGTCTTAAAGAGAGAACAACAACGTTGTGCTCTATTAAAATTTTTTTTCGTATCTTTGTAGTTTTACCTTCGTTTCATTAGCAATATTAATATTAATTCAGAATTTGTTTATATATACAAAATTTACTAAGTATTGATAATATTTTGTTACTTAAATATTTGTTGTTATCAAAAGATAGATAATATTTTGCACAACTTATAATAATAGGATTTTGCCTATATCGATATCAAATTAGGTTTTAGCCTAAATTATACAATAATATTTTTATGGTATTTTAACTACGGATTGGAACACTAAAAATATTCTTTCAAAATTTTCTTATCTAATTTTATTATAGTTTGATATCAAATAATTCCTATGTTTTCAAATATTATTTTGACCACTATAATATAGTTCCAAATACGATAATCATTTTCTAAAATAGTTATACATGTTTTTATTTAATTTAAGCAAATTCCTTCAATTATCGATCTTGTCTCTCTAGTCACATTCGTATCTTCTTCCAAATCCCGAACTTATTTATACCGTCCCTAGCCAAGTTGACCGTTCTGGACCCAATGAAACTGTCCGTGCCACTAACAGAGGTCCCCTTGTGTAGTTGTTGCACCGAAGTCGCAGTTCATGCCACCATGATTATCGCAGCACACCAGGCGCTCTACCAGGCAAGACACCTTGCCATTAGCTGTTTAATTATTTTAGCTCTTATTTTCATGCATTACTTATTTTCTTTATGCAAAATAAACTGTGATACATGGCATAACTATTAATTTATATTTCCTGCTGTGTATTATTTTTCTCACATTAAACCTAGAATTAAGGGACCTCCTCGTGTGTTGCATTCATTGGCCTTGACACGTTGTAACACGAAGTTGTGTGTCGCATGTAGGACACGGAAGTGCGTGATTGGCTGGCCACCAGTACGTACAAGCCGTGCGATAGGAATAACCGCTAATAGAGGTTGCATGCTAGTTTGACTTAGCGGTTATAGTGGTTTGTGTTGTGGATACAACACAGTAGGCATTGGGCGGGGAGGACAATTCCTTAGCGTATGGGCTTCGATGCACTTCCCTTGTGACCCGGACTCTCCGCTGGAGATACGGGGTTGATGACCCAAGATTACTGACGGCCACTGACGATTCTGCGGAACGTCATGCTCTTCCTGATGGGACCTCTGGTGCCCAAGGGGGACTACGCCGATCCTATTCAGCCAGGGCCCATGCGTAGGAAGGATTGTTCTTAACTACATTTCACTTAGAACGGTAGGCTACCCTATCCGTTAGGTACGAGTACTTTTGGTTTGGGTACTTGTATCTGACCGTGGCTTGGAACAATAACTTGTCGCGGATTAGTTCGTCACATCTTGTCCTTGTTTGGTTGTAGGTGTGACTTACTACTTCGATGAGAAGGTATTGAACCTTGTTGGGGTCCGGATACCATATCGGATTCTTAGCATGGAAAGATACGTCGCCGTGAATTAGTTTACCATCTCCTGTCCTTGTTTGGTTGGGGGATGGTACGCTCGTTCAGTAGGTGCGTATTGGACCATGTTATAAATTCGATTGACTTATTTATTGAGCAATATTTATTCAGTTTATATGGCATGCTATTATGTGTCTTGTTACGTCCCTCTGAGGACCTGGTTGTCTTGCCAGGTGTGTGCTATTGTCTTTCGCAGGTGCTTTAGCTCTAGCCGTGTTCATTGCCGTTTCTTCGAGGATGATTGCATTTGGGATCGTCTTTGCTTCGCTTGTCACTTAATTCATTCTCTATATACTTTTCTTTATTTTGTTGGTAGTGGATTTGTCTCCGCCCAACACATTGTATCAAGACAAATTTATTCTCATTATTTGATCTTTTATTTATTTATTCTGTGTGGATGAGATTAGTATTGGTTCTACTGCATTTTACAGCTTATGTATTTATACGAGGCTTCCATATATTGGAGTATAGTTCGTATGAATACAGCTGGCATGTCTACGTTTCTAGTCCTACGTATTTTGGGACTGGGGCGTTACAGCGTGAGATAGTCAAAATATGAGCAATGGAGGTACTGATGAAGGAAATTTTAAATAGTCCAAGATCTTTTAAAATCAAGGCTCGCCGGAAGTGTGGGCCTATACAGTTGTCCTAGTGTTTCTTCATTTATGGATTGGTAGGCTGGATAAGGTAGGTTCCTCTGAATTTATAGTCTAAGTGAACTTACCAATGTGGTTCACAAGAAAAAAAGGTTTGTTAGGTGGTGAGGTATTCTACCCAACTTATAAGAGTTAAACTAATAGTATCATGGGACAATGGGTCAAGCAATCAAGATAGAGTACATATTTAAGCATTTAAGGAATTTAGTAGAACACAATCACATATCGGTCGAAAGAATTGAGTCAAGATGGAATCCCTATCCGTGGTCAAAAATATATCAGTATCATGGTAAAGATTATAGTTTGGCCATTTTGACCATAAGGTCATATCAAGAAATAGAGTACAAGAAGATGGGTTTTGGTAGGACATGATATGTCTACAGTAAGGTGGGCTTGTCTAGGTCTTATATGTAAAATTTGCTGGAGGAAAAGTGTAGTGTTGTACTCCAAATATACAAGTCACGGTAGGGGATGCCAGAAGATCAAAAATAGAAAGTGAGAGTTCACGAGGTGATAATTAATGCACAACAATAAAGAAGATCAAGTAAAACACGAAATAAAATTAATTAGAGAATCCCGTAAAAATAATTTAGGAACAAATTCCGGAGAGAAGATAGTCTCCTAGATGAATACAGTTAACGAACCATTAAATTATTATTCAAATTGCAAGTGGGTTAGAAGGTCGCAATTAAAAGATCTAGAATTGAAGGAAGGTCGAGTGAGTCATGAGTGAAATACAGTCAAACAGCTGGGTAGATGACTAACAACACTTGTGTATATACTACTATCATGGTCATGGGTGACATGGCAATTAGTGTAGAATACTCAATAGGGTTATCTTGGGGCCTACCATTAAAATTTAACTCAAGTTTCCTCCAAAAGTTTTAAAACTAAACTTTCAAAAATAAACCACCAAAATTTGTATTCACTCCAAGCTGTTCAAATTCATCAAATTTTTTTTTTCACTCTCATAAATCTCAAAGCAAAATTTTATCACGTTACTACTAACCCTTTCCAAAATTAACGTTTAAATTCAACTATTTAACTCAAGAGTTCATAATTTACGAATCCATAAAAATTTCACAATCAATCAAAAATTTAACACTCTAAAATTTTCAAATAACTCATAATAAAACTCTTAGCATATTAAAAGCAATCTAAAAAATTAAGCTCAATGCTTTCATAAATTTTAACTTCTATTCATGCTAAGTTATTCCAACAAAATCACAACTTTTAAATGGTAACTTCCCTTAATCAATCAAAATAACTTTCCATCACCTCCTTCAAAATTCTCCCAAAAATTTTAATATTAGCAATCCCACATTAAACTAAATTTTCAAATAATCTTATCAGTCAAAATCCCTTTTTTTTTATATACCAAAAATCTAAATAAATTTGTAAAACCTCAATCATATGACTCAATTTAAAATAAAGAAAAATTCTCAAAAATTGTTTTCAATTATTGTAAACCAAAATTTACCATTATTTCTTCCATTTAAAATTCAAATTTACTAAACACGAAAATTGCAAGTTGTACAACTCAGTTTAAATAATTCCTACGGCCATTTTTAAAAGCTAAGATATTTTTCAAACCAAATTTATAACCGTTCAAAGGTGTATAACCATACTCCAATAAATCATAAACATCAAAAGTCAAAAATCAAATAAATTTCATATTTGTTCAAGGATGTATAGCTATACCCCATGATTCATAAATATCAAACTCAAAAATCCAATCAATTTCTTAAACCAATGGTACAAAGATTCTAGCTATATATATATATATATATATATATATATATATATATATATATATATATATATATATATATATATATATATATATATTCCCTTCCTGCAGTATCAATCCTATGGTGTTTACTATTTAGAAATCTCAAGATTAAAACTTTCCGTATTAATATCCTACTTTACAAATTACTAATCATTAATTCACAAAAAGCCTTTTTAACTCAATTGGAGTCTTGATTGTATTCCAATTGCCAATATAACCATTCTAGCCATGTGTTTCACCAATGAGCATATACTAGTGTAGTCATCTTCCTAGTTGAAACTAAGCCCAAAAATAAGAATGAACGGTAGAAAGGAATTAAGCAAGATGCAATTCAAGGAAGTCGAACGAGAGTTCAAATTTGAAGTCAAAGTAAGAGGTCAAGCTGTATGGATGAGATTCCTAGACTCTAATCCTATATTGCAGGTTCACATCGGTACAGTAACGTAACCGAAGTGACAAACTCGACCTGCATGGGCCACCACAAAAATATGTAATGCCCCAGTCCCAAAATACTAAGCACTAGGTATGTATCCATGCCAGCTGCATACATACGAAGTATACTCCAATATATGGAACCTCGTATGTACGCATAAGCTGTAAAATGCAGTAAACCAAGAGTAATCTAATCTCATCCACAAATGAAGAATAAAGATATCATATAATCAACTGTAATAATTCTTTGTACAATACGTTGGGCGGAGACAAATCCACTACCAACAAGTAAAAAAAAATATACGTGGAAACTGAAATGATTTGGCGGGAGTAGCAAAGAAAGACCCATGACACGTCATCTCCGAATGAATAGAGAAGATCGCGACCTCGGCTAGAACACCTGTAAAATCACAGAAGCATACACCTGGAGAGATAACCAGGTCCTCAGAGGGACGTAACAAGATACAGGAAGAACATGCCATATGAACTGAATATAAATGCACCATAAAATAAAGATAAAGTAGAAGTGTCCAAACCATAACATGGCTCAATATACCATCATCGAAACAGTAGACTACCCCTACAACCAAACAAGAAAAAGGGGTAACTTACTATTTCGCGATGCGACATTTTTCCATGCCATAATTGGAACATAAAATTTGCTACGGTCTCCTAACCTTTCTAGTAGGCAATTTAGAAGACATCTCGATGTATGGGCAGGTGAAGGCTGACTCCCCAGGACAACTCACAACACGCACACGTCACGTACCAATACTATCAGCCGGTATAACTCGAGGCTAGCGGCCCACGTGACCCATCGGTCCACATAGCTCGAGGCTAGTGACCCTCGCGACTCGACTACCGTAGTACGCAATTACTACAGCTTTTGGATTTGGGGTAGCCCATACATTTATCTGTCTTCTCCCTCCCAAGGTCACTAACAGAAGGTAGTTCGCTAAGACTAGGTCCATATGCATAAAATGGCAAGAAGGAAAAATAACTTAAAGCAAAATAAAGTGAAATAAAAATAGCAAGTAATGGATCCAACTGAGAACAGCTAATAAATATGCAGTAAATAACTAAATAAAGGTGCATATAATTATAACAGTAAATAAGGCAAGGTATCTTGCCTGCGGGTGGTGCGAGAAGCAGCAAATCCAACAATCAGAATCATCAACACGAAAGTCAAAATCCATAAGATGCTCCGGATGCTGAAACAAACATCACGAACGAGTTTGGAATAAAAGATATGCCTTGGAAATGCCAGTCCAAAAGTCAAATTCTGGAACAGGGGCAAAATCATAATTTTGGGTCAAAACGATGTCCGTCGTTGCACCTGCTTTGCACAGAAATGCGCGCCAGAACCTACGGTCTCTAAAGTCGTCAAACTATATGTCTACGGATTTATTTTGATGAGATGAACCCAACGATATGTCCAATTTTGGATTCCGGTGGGCTGTGCACAAAATCGCCCGTTGAGTAGGATTGTGGGCCCGACAAAATAGCGTCCCAATCAACGGTCTCAGAATCGGACCAAACTTGGCTCACAGGACCAGAAAAATATTTCGAGTCCAATGGCGCAAGTTTCGTCGCAATTTGATGAGTATGCACAAAGTAATTGGGAAATTCCGAAAAGCCCGATACGGAAAAATTTGACGGATACGGGTCAAATTCGTCGCGCACACGCAACCAATTTGACTTCCGTCAAAGTCTGCACGTCCGCAAAGTCGATACGGACCTTTCGGTACTCTCGATTTATGACGGGGTCGCCCGGTTTGTCGGGACGTACCTCGTACGGGGTTTTTAACGTTTATAAAAACTAATTTTTCGAGATTTTTTTATTTAATTAAACATAAAATTTATTGTATAATAAATAAATTTATTTGAAGGGGATGCTAGTGGGTCATGTGGGCTTTCTACACGAATTGACGGAATTAAAACGGAGTTGAAATGAAGGATAAATCGAATGGAGAAGTCGGATACCTCGATGTTAAATTCTGTCGTTGTTGTGGGTGTTTGTTATTGTTGCCATGGCGACCGGGAGGCGGGGATGCTACTGTGCTCACTCTGGCGAGTCTAGCATGCACACCGAGGTAAGGGAGGAGGATGGAGGAGAGAGGAGGAAGAAGATGGAGAAGAAACTAGGGTTTAGGTTTCCCTTTAAAACATATATATATATGGTTATATATGTAAAGGAAAAAAATAAAAACAATTAAGCCACAGTAAACAATTCGGCCACAGTTGCTTCTGTGAGTTGGGTTCCCCCCCTTTCCGTGAGCAATTCGCTCAATTCGTGGGTTGGTGGGTGGTGGGGCCGACCACCCACCATTAGTTGCCCTTTTTTTCCAAATCTTATTAAATCTTATATATATATATATATATTTTTTCCAAATCTTATTAAATCTTATATATATATATATATATATATATATATATATATATATATATATATATATATATATTTTATATATATATATATATATATATATATATATATATATATATATCCAAATGAACCCAATAATTTTCTACAAAATTAAAAGGAAATTTTAAAATCATCTATCATATATGAAATCAACTTAAAAACATATACATATATTTAAATTCAATTGACATTAAAATTAACTAAATAATAATAATAATATCTAATAGGATAAATATGTTTATTTAATCACCATAACATAACTTAAATTATAATAAAATAATAATAATCGTCCCAATGGGTGAACTTTACCGTTCACCCATGTATGGGTCCAAAAAATTGTACCATCTTGTAAAATATTATTTTATTAATAAAACATAAATTTTGTACTAAAAGTCAATAAATATTCAACAAGTCTCAAAATTATTTAAAAATATTTGTACACACATGAAATGTTCCTACATGGCCATCTTAGTCACCCCACATGCTCACATGGGCTTTAATTTTGTTCGGGCCCTGTTCGGACTGAATTGGCCAAACCGGTCACAAAATAAACCATAAATTGTATAAATTTATTTTTAAATCTAATAAAATAATAAAAATAATTAAAAAATAGGGGGTTTACACTCAAAGAGGGGCGAAGAAAACTAGGAGGATAAAATATATGACAGGAATAACTAATATAAACAGCATAATATGGGTAGAGGATTGTGCGATAGCAATGCACGATTACAGAATATAAGACAACAATCCAACAACCAGCACAAGTAAGGAACCAACAATCATCACAATCATCCTAACATCCACTAATACCTACATCGCCAACTGGAATTCGTAGTCTGTCATCAGAACAGTAATCTACCCCTACACCAAATAATGACAAGGGAATGAATTATTGTATCGGGACAGTGTTAAGTACCAGCCAGCTTAGCAAGCAGCAAGCCATACAATTTAGATGAATAAACGGCCACTTAAATGCCTACAACTTTCTATATGGAGGTTGGGTTACCCCAACAATGCAATATAGGAATCCTCATATCGTGCTGATCCAGCAGGGCTAGCAGGGCCAAAAACAACCATAGCACATGGATAAGCACCAATCTATCGTAAGTCTACCATACGAAATAGATCAGTAATATAACACATAGTACATATAGTATCTGGATACTGCCATCCACTAATACGGACGGTAGCAATATCCGTGGATCCAGCCTGCAAGCCATGACTAATGTCTGGGAGGTGGCTAGTACTGTACGTACGGTCTTGGGATTTTGTTCCCTCCTAACGCTTCTACTATTTAAGTTGCTTAATTCAACTCTACATTTACCTGGAATCACATGTCGTGGTCACATGATCATCCTCCTGGATGTCGTGCCTCAGCATGAGTACGCTAAGTATGAATCCACATCGGCTCACAGAGTCACAAATGGTGATTCGTTATTAATGCAATATGACAAGCAAGCAATCAATCCTAACCACGCTAGGGCTACAGACCAACTACCATATCCGTGCTGGAAGATACATGCATTGCCATATAATACGTAGAATCATAGAGCATCTTGATATACACGTATAATAGCACCTCAGTGCACACGTAGGGTAGCACCTCAATACACACATAAAATGGTAGCAGCACAGGTATAGGTAGTCAAGTCAGGAACATGGTCAATCGTCCAATCACATGAAATCCTATGTCCACCTCGTGGCATGGGTATCAGATCAGGTACACGGTCAGATCTCTATTATAATATTATCTCAAGTGCACAGGGGAGCCTACATCTCTAATCATCAAGTCGGTCTATCCACCTGATCAATCTATCAATATTCCCTCCATCTACAATGGAATATAAATATCAGATCATACAAGACGATCACTAGATACTATGCTAATCACCATAAATAATGCTAGGCGCTCTAGCTCATAAGAACCCATTGAATTAGTGATCACAGGATATCATTAAACAAGTCTCTCAACCATCAGGACATAACAATAGTACCAAGATTGGGCGCTTGGAAAGTCAGATAAAACTTATATATTAATATCTTTGATATTTTTCTCGTTCCGCAATACACTCATACAGTCATCAAAATCCAGGAATCTACATCAGTCATATCTGATTAAACTAAAATATCATCTAAAAGAATGGCAAGGATTGCATGAACCCCTCTGGACAGATCCACGACCCCTAACCAAACAAGGACCAGGGTCGTAGACCGTCTATCGAGTAGAATCGTGCTCCTAACACTATCCAAGAATCCACATGAGTACACCAAATCGTACTTCCAATTATACTCAATCCTCCAATATATCCAAAAATCATAATCCCGATACATATATGACAACTGCTAGTCATATCTAGCTAAGCTAGAATATCATCTAGAAGGGAATGGTCAGGGGACAATAGCTATATGTATGCCTTATATGTATTATGTGTATATGGGTATATATACATGAAATTGTGTGTTTGATAGCTTGTGTAGCCTTGTGACTTGTGTGAATGCTAGGATAGACATGGTTAGGCTTAGTAAGACTTGTCTGGGTTAGGACTTGACCTAGTTGACCTAGTTTGACTAGTGTAGTTGACTAGAGCTGACCAAAGGTTGATATTAGCCTAGATTGACCCAAACATCATGTAGAATGCATTGTAATGTTCTATTTTACCACTCTGGACATGTTGTGACTTGTGATGTTCTAAATAGGAGTCAGACACCTCTCTTTAGATAGTATATTCACTTCGGATACTCAGGATATCAGGCGAGTACATTCTCTGACCGTTTCATACTTGCTAGGACTATATTCTTGTTCTAGATTACTTTACTTGATGCTGTCACGATGGTAACACGGATTAGTACTATATAGATCTTTTCATGCGATGTTATCCCCCTCGGGAGCATTGGATACATCATGTCATGTGCATTTTATTTTTATCATATATTTCTGTGCTTTCACCATTCATGTGCACTCTCGTGATTCATGTACTCTCATGTTCACGAAGCCCCCAAGTTTATATTCATGTGCACCCATTTATGGGCTCCTATGTGAAATCATGTACAATAATATAACTTGAACGGATCCTTGTATATTGATTGGGGATGGAGAAGTAGAAATAGTCATGTGAATATTTCTAAAGTAGTATAGCCATGTACAAACTCTCATGTTTATTATCAAGCCGTTCACATGTCTATCTTGTACTCTAAATCACTAGTTCAATGTTAGTAATTTATTCATAGTAGATATTTCCATTAGAGTTAATCTCTTTATTTTATGTCCTTTCTTTCAGTGATTCATGTATCTTACTCTATTACATGCTTTATATTCCTGTCATGATATGAACTGTGTGAGATGTACTGTGCTTGCTTCTATCCTGACTGGACCTGTTGAAAATATTACAGAGGACGGGGATGAGGCATGTTGTACCACCTACTACGGGACAGCATTAGAGAACACCTGTGACTTGGACTTCCAGCAAGATCGATTACCTGCTGACGACACTCCTATAGTTTAGTTATCTTGTTTCAGTTGTATCTCATCTGGACATTTGTATTAGAGATTGTGATGATGTAGATTTTTGGATCTTGTTAGATGTTCATCTTAGACACTTTGGATTCTCTCTTTTATCGTATTTTATATGTGGATTCTGTTGATATTTTTATCTATCTTATCGTACATCTTTCTTAGCTGTGATTGAGATTTGTACTTTATATTATTCCTCCATTCGGAGAGTATAACTGTGCAATGTACCTTATAATTGTTAGATGTATGTGACCTAGGACAGCGTTTTACTGCCGACACTGCGGCGTAGGCTGGACGTACCCACTTCTTTTGCCCCTACACTGGGTGCGGATCGTGACACATTTTTAGTGGTGGCCCATACAGGTCGAGATTCGTATTTGTACGAAGTCATGGTAGTACGACGATTAGTTGTACTGCTGTGCACCTGCGATTAGAGATAAGGAATAGGTGTTGGAATGAGAGGATACTCGATCATTGTTAGAATTTCTTGAGAGATTCCAGGGATGACCCTTGAGAATCTTATTTTAACTTCGATTTGAAATCTCTTTTTCCCTTGATTTGATTCACCCTTACTTCCTGTTATTGGATTTGATTTTTGATAGATTATTGTTGAATTTTGAATCTTGATGTTAGTTATTGAATTTGAGTTTGTATATATATATATATATACATCTTTTTGGAATTCAGGTATAACCTGATAACATACTTGATAAGGACAGTGAGAAAGGTAAAAGTCTACTTTATTTATGGAGTTTAGAATTTATCCCAATCATATTTGCTAGCATGACAAGGACGTAGAGCCTGATTTAGATATACTTATCCTAGTTATGAAATCTAGATTTTCTTGCAGCCATACCGGGTGGCGTGGTAAGAATTCTAGATAACATGACTATAGGGTGTATACCTTCGTTATGGACTCTATTATTTATTACAGCTATGCTTACTGGCGTGGCAAAATTCTGACAACAAGATTTCAGGAAGACGTGTATGGTATCAGATCTTATCTTAAATGGGTTTATTTCTTTTTAACAGTTGATGAAGAACAGATTTTATCATTATTTCTTTCTTGCCATTATTTTTTGTATTACCATTTTTTTTAAAAAGTAAAAATAAAACTGTCCTGATTACATCAATCACCTGTCTCGTATCTAATTCTGTCAGCTATACCTTGAAACCCTTGAATCACTATTTCTTTTCACCTTCGAAAGGTCGAGAAAGTAACGTAAATTATCTAACAAGGAAAAGGCTTGATTTGTTATCTTGTGATAATCTTGCTAGGGGTATAATATAATGGACCTTGATATAGGTTTGGGATAGAAATGCGACTGAATTTGAGGATGAAATCAAGAGAGTTATATTATCAATTTGGGAACAATCATACTTAGAGAAATCTTTTGGGTATGAATAATTCATAGATGTATTTCATAACTGATGAGGATATTCGAGATCAACCTAGTTTCGAGAACTTAGATAAATTTTGGTTATTGATTCTTGAGATGTTACACTTTAAGATGTTAAATTTAGGAATTTAGTAATAGAGAAGAGATTTTAACTATATGTAATGATGATACAAAATTGAATAAGATATTATAAGAAATAGCTAGAAACAGAAAGAACGCAAGGATTTTAAGTTATATAAAATATAGAGATTTTGTTAAAATTTTAAATTTCAGGAGAATAATATTGAAGGTGTACGTTGAAGAAAATATGAAGGTTGAATTTATAATAAAGAATAAGTTTTGTAAGGCCTAGTGGGTTTAGATTTAAATAATACAAGGAGAGTAAATTGAATAAGTTCAAGGATTACATAAAACTTGATTTAAAGACTTCGGATCCAATTTAGGACAAGGTGGAAGTATTTTAGATTTATGATGATTAAGTGGTCAGTTTTGATTCCTAGTAAGAAGGGTATGCTTTATGAATAATGTTTCGGAACTTAGAAATTTAGCCTATGGTGATCATGGCAAGGTCAAATCTTTTGACGGAAGGATATAATTTTGATGGTAGTCATACAAAGGTTAATTTTTATATTGGGACTTGTGAGATAAGAATATGATTGGCAAATGATAAACTTGATAGTATCAGAGAGAGATGATTAACTTGACTTTCCTATGAAATCTTTTCTCTTATTTTCCCTTTAAAAGAAAAATTTTGACTTATTCCATATCTTTGAATCACACTTTAAAAGTTTTTAATATCATTGAATCCTAGCTCCCTTAATCACGATCAATCGACTTTGATCATCTTTTCTTATCATATTAATATCTTGGGTCGTACTCAATTGAATTAAATTTAATTATGACCTGAATCTCCATCCTTGTATGCTCGTGCTCAGACTTCGATGACCTTGTCCTCCATATTGCCCAAATCTTGATTACCCAAAATTGATCAACTTAGATCGTATCGAGACTAAATTTTCTTAATATATATTGTGATTGATTTCAATGCTATTGACTTTCGTTCTTTAAACTTTTGATTTTGATTTTCTTTGAATAGTACCCCTTTATAGATAATTACTAGTTATCTTTATTTTATTTTTGATAATTACCAGTTTTCATATAGGATGGTATACTGCCTTACAGCCTTGATGATTTATTGTTTCTGTAACTTTTCCAGTTTAGCACCCCAGATTGCTTGTATGTTTTGATACCCTATGACCGTTTTGGTTTAGCATGACTAGTATACCTAGATGAGACTTTCAACTGCCATTGTATGCCATGATCCTGTATGCCATTCTTTTAAATTGTATGATTTAGGTAAGTTTTGAAACTTTGATTGTTGGGGACGAGACTCTAGAAAAAGTACGACCATCTTAATTTCGAGGACAAAATTTTCTAAGGAGGGTAGACTTGTAACACCCACTTTCCTAAAATGAGGGTAATTTTGAACTTTTGTAAAAATTTATTATTTAATAATATGATTTATGATTTACGGGAATTTTTAATTAATTTAATACTATTTAAAATTGGTAAATTATAATTTTGATGTGTTAGCTAGTGAACCCTAGAACTGTTGAGCCTAGAGACTAACCATGACCATGGGGACCTAACCATGTGATTAGAATGACTATTTACAACTTTTTAGGCTAAGGGTATTTTGGTCATTTTGTGACTTTTGAATTATTTAGAATTTTGATTAATTAGTGAATTTTAGATTATTTTAATAAGATTTAAATTGATGTATTATGATTTTGATCATTTTGAAAATTTGGAATTTATTTTGAACTATTTGGAGTGATGGTTGTTATTTTTGACCTTTGCTAGTTGAGACTATGGAGACTAACCTAGATGTTGACTTTGACTATGGTGACTTGATTAGCATGGTGGGACCCTAGTCTAACTTAAGTCGACCCAAGTTGAGTTATTTTGAATCAAGTTTCATATAGAGATTAAGTGATTTAAGTGCATGGATTTTTGACTTATAGATTGATTCATTTAGCCTTGAAACTTAGCCCAAGCCCATTAGTCATCAACCCTAACCCTAATTCTTTCCATATATGGCTGGCCCCTAGGGATTCCCTGTCACCCCTAGTTTTCAGAAACAGGGATATTTTTGTCATTTTGCATTTTTGAATATTTTTAAAATTTATTTTATTATTTATGATATTATTTTGGGGTTGAAATTTATTTTATTATTTATGATATTGTTTTGGGGTTATTTGAGTCGGGTTCGAATTTCAACTCAATCCGACTTGAAACGGGGACCCGGGGGTAGTTTGACTCTAGTGGGACCCACACACTAGGTAGACATGGCCCACATGATATTAATTTTAGTCCACATGATATTAATTTTGGTTAGTAATTAGACTAATTATTTATGGATAGGTTTAGTTTAATTAGAGACTTAAAACTAGACTAATTTGACCTCAACCTTTAACCCATTCTTAATTTAAATCAAATAGATTAGTGGAGGGCATTTTGGACATTCAAAATGGGGACACCTCACCATTTTTGGGCAGCCACCTATGGGAAGGATAAGGAGTGAGTCACCATCTCTTCCATTTCATTTTATCCATCCATTTTCTCTCTCTTGTTCTTCCCCAAATTTCTAGAGAACAACTCCATTGATTTCATCTCCAAATCCACCATTTTGTCACGCCCCAGAACCAGAATACTGGAGAGCGGGTGTAAAACCCCTCAAAAATTTTTTTAATTATTTTATTTGTTACTAAATTTTGTTATTTTTTAAATAAATGTTAGTATACTAATTATTAATTATTTATAAGTTTGGATATATATGTATATATATATATGAAAGTGTTTGTGTGTGCATTGTATTAGGAACTCTAATTCATTTAGTTTATTTATTAGATTATATATATATATATATATATATATATATATATATATATATATATATATATATAATATATATATATATATATATATATATATATACATCATTTTATATGGTATGTGAGTCTGGTTTCCAGAGGTTGGCGCTCCCCTGCCCCCCTGCCATGGCAGGTGGTCGGACCCCCCCGGCTGTCCCCCTCGTTCGCCGGACGGCCCCCGCCCTCTCCGGCCCCTATGGCGCCCTCTCTCGGTCGGAGCCCTCTTGTCCCCTCCCTGCTGCCGGCATCTGCTTTGCGTGCGGCGGTCCTCCCTCCCTCCCTCGGCGACGCCACCCGCTCTCGGCGCCGACGAGAACGTCGCGCACAGCGTCCTCGGCCGCCTCCGGCCCCGTCCATCCTCGGCCCTCCGCCCGGCCTCCCCGGCGCCTCGCGCGTTGCTCTGCCGCGCCCCGACCAGCAGCTCTCCGGAGTTGTCATCCCCAACATAGCGCCTCCCCTTCCCTCGACCGCCCCTGGTCCTCCTCCTGCGGCAGTGCCCGCCCCCCCTCCCCCGCCAGCTCTCTGCTTCGGTCCGTCGAGTCAGCCTCCTCCGGCGGGTTCCACCTCTTCGTCTCCCTTGGATCAGCCGTCGGATCCGGATCCTGTGGCCCCTCCAGCAGAGGACCCCCTCGCTCAGTCGGCTGCTCCCACTGAGTCGCCCCCCCTTCCGGTCCCCCTCCCCACCTCGGCGGAGAGGCTTCCACCCGCCGCAGTCCCGACCCCTCCTGTCCCGGTCGCAGACCTCCTTCCCCCTCCAGTCGCCTCTGCTCCGCCCCCCTCACCCGAGACCGGAGCCTACTGGCAGGACCCCTCTTCCCTCCGGTGGCTCTGGGTGCCTACCCGGCCGGCCGAGGAGCCCCTCGCGCTTCCAGCTGCTTCCCTCCAGTCTCCTTTCCAGTCTTCGGCCCCTCCCGCCGCCTCCGCATCGCCTTCTTCCTCGGCCCCCGCCTTCTCCCCGTCCTCCTCCTTCCCGGTCGGCGCCTACTGGCAGCACCCGGCCTGCTCGAGTTTGCTCTGGGTCCCCGCCAACCCCCAGGCGGAGGCAGTCCTTCTCTCTATCGGAGCGAGTCGCTACCCCTCGCGCCCGCGACAGCGGCGCCCCTTCCTCGCCGTTCAGGTTGCAGCGGCCCCCCTCCCCTCCTTCGACCGTTCCCCCCGCGGATCAGCTCCCTCCCCCTGCGGCTGCTCTCCTGTGGCTCAGTGGCCGGCCTGCCACTGCTCGGCGTGCCTCCCCTCCCCTTCTTTGCGGCCGTCCTCATCCTGCCTCGGCTCCCTCCACCGCCCCCTGCGTCGTGGCCCCGTCCGGCGTGCCTGGGCCCCTCCCCCCTCCCTCTCTCGTTCTGGCCTGGGGACGACCCGCCCCCGACGAACCCTCAGGCGTCCCCGCCTTGGCTCCCCCCTCTCCCTCCTCCGGTGTAGACTCCTCCGTCCTCGCCGTCGCGGCGCCCTCCCCGGCCAGCTTCGGCCTTCAGAGCCGCCCAGCCCCCCCGTGTCTCTCGGGTGGTCGTGCGCCGCGCCTCCTCTGCGGGAGCTCCGCCCCTCCCGGAGGGTCTGCGCCCTCCCCCAACGCTGTGCCCCGAGCACGCCCTCCCCCCCGGGCCCCCCGTTCCTCCCTCGGGACCCGCGCCAAGCCTGGGCTCCTCGGCCCCCGCGCCCGGACCAGAGCCCACGTGCCCCCCTGTCCCCTCCACGTGCCCCCCTGTCCCATCCACGCGTCCCCCCCCCACCTGTCTTCTTTTGCTTTTGAGTTTTCAAATTTTGAACCCCGGTTGGGAGTGGACCAGCTATGCCCACCTGTGGGCCCCGGCCTGCTCCCACGGGCTTGTATCGGGCTGGCGCCTCTCGCGGGCCCAGTCTTCTTTCCTGTTTTTCTATAGATTTCCTTTTCTGTTAAAAAATATATATATATATATATATATATATATATATATATATATATATATATATATATATATATAGTGTTACTTTTTATTTGGTATTATTATTAGATTATATATATATCTATACTTATATAGATATGGTGTTTCAATTCAGAGCAAACTCAAACCCAATTCATGTATCCCAACCCTAACCTTAGCTCAGCCCATGGGCCATCTACCCTCACCCTAACTTAGGTCCAAACCCATTAGGGTTTCCTAAACTCATGGATCTTATATATATATATATATATATATATATATATATATATATATATATATATATATATATATATATATATATATATATATATATATATATATATATATATTTTTTTTTTATTTTATATATATATATATATATATATATATATATAAAATAAAAAAATATATATATATATATATATATATATATATATATATAGCAACCAAACTACTCTCAACCCTAACCCTAACTTCACACAACTCCATCTCTTCCCATCCTCACCGCCACCCCTAGTCGATCCCGGTGACCCTTCCTTCCGCCTCCTCCCCCTCAACCGAGGCCTCGCCGTCGGACGACGAGAGCGCGGCGTTCCCCGCACGCCCGCGCGCTGCAGCCGGCCCGCGCCCGCGCGCTGCACCCGACTCGCCCGCTGATCCCGGCGACCCCCCCTCGTCGGCGCGACCCCCTCGTTGGCGAGCCACCCCCCTGCGGCGTGGACAGGTAACCCCGACCCCCCCGTGGCGCTGTCACGTGGGAAAAAAAACCCCATGCATGCTTTAAATCTAGTTTTAGGAATTAAAATCTGATTATTCAGTTTATTATAATGATTGTATTTGTGTATAAATTGATGATTAATTAGATCTAATCGTAGGAAATCATTGGTAATTAAGTAGAGGTTCTGTCCTAATTTTTGTGAGAATTAATATTAAGTATTGGCATTTATTTTTAATTAATTATGAGTTCTCGTTGCTAGTAATTATATAATTGTGTTTATTGTTTTAATCTTTAAGTGATACTTTTATTATGAATTAAATAAAACTTTGTACATGAAAAAGTTTGCAAAATTTATATAGTATTTTAAAATAATTTTTCCAGAATTTATAGAATTTAATTTATAATTATTTTATGTGAAAAACAGTGAATTTAAATTGTTTAATTAATTCTGTTTGATTCATATTATTTAATTAGTAAATAATTAAATAATATAATTTATATGGAAAATATAGATTTAAATATAAAGTATGTTATGGAAATTTTCCAATATTATATTGGTTTTTAAAATATTTTATTTAGATTTATCTAGTGAGTTTTTGAATTAATCAAATCAATTATTAAATACTGTTTTCAATTTATATTATTTATTTGGTTAGTAATTAAATAATATTTATTGAATGGAAAATGTTTGTAAAAATATACGCTTCTGTATAAAAATAATTCCAATATTTAATTATAGTTATTTATAATTATTTAGATTTAGTTGGGTAATTTCTAGATTTATTAAATAAGTTATATATATTATATAATTAATTGTTATTAATTATATAAATATTGTAATTTTGTGAAGTGATAAGATTCTGTTATAAATGTGTAAATATGATATTTAGGAATTTATTTATGTATTTTATATATATTTACAAAAATTTTAAGATTTAAAAGTAATTTTGAGAATCATTTTAGGATTATGTATTAAATTGTGTAATAATTATTTATTAATTTAAATAATTATTAATTATGTGTTACTACTGTGAATTTAGCTTTAATGATCAAATTTAAGGTTGGTGGTGATTTATTTGGATTTATTTAGAATTATTAAGTACTTATTGTTATTATTCAACTAGTTATTTAATAAATAGTTTAATGGTAATAATTCATTTTCTGTAAAATATATATATAATATATATTTATTATTCTGATATTATTTAGTTTATTATTAAAATAGACTAAAAATGATTTTTAAGGATTTTTACTATTTTTGTTAGTATTATTAGGAATTGTGTGTACATATGTGTATTAAATTGGTTGGTTAATTAATTATAATTAATTAATCAATTAATGATTAAATATTTGGTTGTGTATAAATTTCAGAATATAAATGGTGTGATAATAAGTATGGTTTACATACTTATTATTGTATAATTATTATTCATAATTATTGATACTAGTTAGCTAGTAGTAATAGATTAATTTAAATTAAAGATTACTTAGCAATTAAATGAATTGTTTAATTTGTTTAATTAGTAATTAATTAGAGATAAATCTTGTTTAGGATTATTTGCTTCTCGGGACTCGGACTCTACTTTGGACCCGGATACTCAGTTGCTGGACACAGGCAAGTACACCTTGCTTGACATTTACTATGCAGTATTTACATTTGCCAGTTATTACTATCGTGTGCACTCGTCTCCATTGATGACTACCTTGTATAGAGTTAGTATAAACTTGACACTGTCTCAGACACGTATCACATGAGTTGAGGGCAGAGGTTCTGTGTTGACTGGCCATTAACATATGATCTTGAGCCTGTAGCAGTTTGGTTTAGTTACACTATATTTACTATGACGTCTTGCATATTGTTCGCACCGCGTATACAGTACGAGTACATTGGGTGGGGAGAGTCTACTAGTGGTGTATGAGAATTTCTGTTTCCAATGTACGCTGGATGCTCGTAGCCCCTCGTTTCTCAAACTGTAGAACGCTTGGTGGCAGTTTCTTCTTCTTCTCCCCCTCTTATGTGCCACTAGAGATGTCTCGAGTGCATTTACACATAGATGGTTAGAACACCTTTATTGCTTACCTTGTATTTCCTGTCCTTGTTTGGTTAGGGAAATACTTGGTTGCATACTTTATAGTTACTTTTACATTACTGCTCAGTATTATCATGCATGTCGATTTCCTGTGTATTTGTTATGTCCCTCTGAGGACCTGGTATCTTTTCCAGAGCTTGACGAGCACTTATTCCCGGCTGATTACGGAGTAGAGGGACTTGTTGACGACGACTTTGAGGTGGAGCCGCAGCCTTGATCCTCTGGAGGCTAGCTACATCTTCAGACGTGGGTTTCATTTCCAGTATTCCGTTTATTTCTATTTACTACTTCATTTCATTCCAGTTGTACTCATTTACTTATTTAGTGGATTGTTCTCCACTAGTCATAGTGACATTTGGACTCTGTGGCACTGATGAATTTCTATTCAGTTATCTCTTACTTTATTTCATGGATGAGACTAGTTTACCTGCCTGTGAGGTTACTTTACTAGTTTTACTTCAGCGTACTACGATCATATCATAGTCCATTAAATTGGGTTAGCTATGCTTGATTGTACAGCTGGCATGCCACGTGTTCCCAATCCGATTATTTGGAACTGGGGCGTGACATGTTTTAGTGGTGGCCCATGCAGGTCAGAAATTTGTTTGGTTATGTTACTGTACCGAACAAGCCTGCAAATTAGGTTTAGAATATTAGGTCTCATCCATACTTGACTATATCATTCTTGATTATCCTTGAACAAATTCTTTTGCATCTCATTTGTTTCCGTCCTATTCTCAATTCCTTCTATCTTATCTCTGTAGAATCATGAATCTAAGGAGTGGACGTACTGCTGCCGGTAGAGACAACCCGTCATCTGGTATGGATGATCAGTCCGCAAGGGTAGTTCCAACCCACCCTTTGCTACCAGGGCAGACATCTCAGCTAGTTGGTACACAACCGACTGGGGTACCTCCTCCTCCCCCGCAGTACCCTCAGACATCATATGGAGTGCCCCCGGCTGCGCCTCAAGACAGTCAGGCACAGATGTTTCAGTTCATGCACATGATGATGCAAGAACAGAGACAACAAGCAGCAGAGCAGAGGCAAGAAGCAGCTGAGCAAAGACGGGAAGCTGCTGAGATGAGACAGGGATTCTTGACAGCTATGGAGAGGATGACAGCACCAGCACCTGCACCAGCCCCTACACTAGCTCCCGTGAGACCAGCACGGGTAGGTTCAGTGAAGGACTACGTGCAGATGAACCCCAAACCTTATTTGGGAAACGAGAGTCCGGAGGAGACCACTACTTGGATCACCAGCACCAAGAAGAAATTGCAGGCATCTCAGTTGCCTAAGGATTTATGGATGACTGGCGTAAGAACTCAGTGGAGGGGAATGCCCATCACTGGTAGGATTCTATGGAGCGTCAGTTGGGTACTCGTCAGACGTGGGAACAATTTCTGAAGTTTTTTGATAAGAAGTACTTCCCTACTACTGTGAAGAATGCCTTATACAACCAGTTCCTGCACCTGGAGCAAGGGAACAAGACTGTTGACGAGTATGACTCGGAGTTCAGTCGACTCAGCAAATATGGGGAGGTACTGATACCCAATGATCTGGAGAAGGCCAAGATATTTTACAACGGGCTGAGGCAGGAGCTACAGCATTATACTAGCTCTCAGTCCCGAATCTCTTATGCTGAGTTGCTGACGGAGGCCAGGATTCAGGAGACAATTAGCAAGGGGAAGCTGAACCAGCAGAAGAACCAGCCAGTGCAGACGAAGACGCAGCAAGGAGGTCCTATCAAGAGACCTATGGGACATCACCAGCATCAGCAGAAGACTGGACCCTACCAGTTAAGGAGCTTCCGACTTGCCATTTCTGTGGCAGGAAGGGACACTTACAGAGAGAGTGCAGAAGGATGCTGGGTACTTGCTTAGCTTGTGGATCGAGCCAGCATCAGGCTCGAGATTGCCCAGTTCGAAGAGCCATTGTGCCAGCTGGAGGACAGAAGCCACCAGCACCAGGAGGTCAGCAGAGAGGACCTATACTCCCTTCACAGTCAGCACAGTTTGAGAAAGCCAAGCAGCAGGCAGGAAACAAGAAGCAAGGACAGATTTTTGCTCTCACTCAGGGGGAAGATGGAACCAAAGGTGAGGCTATCACAGGTACTATCTTAGTAGGTTCATTGCCTGCTACAGTGTTATTTGATTCTGGTGCTACCTTATCATTTATATCATCTAGATTTGTAGCTGTGCATAGGATAGCTACTTCTACTATGCCTAAGAGTTGAAAAATTATTACTGGTGGAGGTATAGTACCTGTGACTTGTACATGTAGAACCTGTTCGGTAGTTATTTGTGGTCGAGAGATGAGAGCTTGACTTTTGGTATTTCCTATGCCAAATTTCGACGTAGTATTGGGTATGGATTGGCTTAGTCAATATCATGCTATATTGGACTGCCACAGGGGTTGTGCTATATTTAGACCGCCAGGCCGGCCGGAGTTTGAATTTCAGAGAGGAAGCATTGAGAAGGGAGTATCTCAGTATCATGGAGCTTGCATGGCAATGGAGGTTGCCCCGCCACCGATCATTGATGAGTTTTCTGATGTCTTTCCCGATGATATGCCGGGTCTACCACCCGACAGAGAGGTTGAGTTCACCATTGAGCTCATACCAGGAGCGGCACCAATCTCTTCAAATGTCTATCGACTGGCGAAGAAGGAGCTGGATGAAATGAAGGTGCAGCTGCAGGAGTTACAAGACAAGGGATTTATCAGACCAAGTGCATCACCTTAGGGATCCTCGATCTTGTTTGTGCCAAAGAAAGATGGAACTGTTCGCATGTGCATTGATTATAGGGCTCTTAATGCTGTGACGATCAAGAACAAGTATCCCCTGCCCAGAATTGATGATCTATTTGACCAGCTGACAGGAGCCCAGGTATTCTCGAAGATTGATCTGAGGTCGGGATACCATCAAGTAAAAGTTCGGAAAGAAGACATCCAGAAGACGGTATTTAGGACTCGGTATGGTCATTACGAGTTCTTGGTAATGCCCTTTGGTTTGACAAATGCACCGGCTGTGTTCATGAATTTAATGAACAGAGTATTCCATGAATATCTTGATAAGTTTGTCGTAGTATTCATCGACGACATTTTGGTGTATTCAAAGAACCATGAAGAGCATGAGGATCACTTGAGGAAGGTGCTGGAGATCTTGAGGCATCAGAAGTTATATGCAAAGCTGAGTAAGTGTGAATTTCTGCTAGATCATGTTTCATTTCTTGGACATGTTATCTCAGGGAAAGGCATAGAAGTGGATCCGACGAAGATATCAGCAGTGGAGTCGTGGCCAACTCCAACTGATGTTTCAGAGGTGCGAAGTTTTCTAGGGCTTGCCGGATATTACCGGAGGTTCGTAGAGAATTTTGCAAAAATTGTGGAGTCCATGACAAAGTTGACTCGCAAGGATCAGAAGTTTGAGTGGACGGAAGAGTGCCAAGCTGCTTTTGATGATTTGAAGAAGCGCCTTACTACTGTACCAGTCTTGACTATTCTATCGGGATCAGGAGGTTTTGTCATCTATAGTGATGCATCCGGGAAGGGATTAGGATGCGTCTTGATGCAGCATGGGAAGGTAATTGCATATGGTTCTCGGCAGTTGAGGACCCACAAGAAGAATTATCCCACGCACGACTTAGAGCTTGCGGCGGTGATATTTGCCTTGAAGCTGTGGAGGCATTATCTGTATGGAGAAACAGTGGAGGTATATACAGATCATAAGAGCCTCAAGTATGTCTATACTCAGAAGGATTTAAATTTGAGACAGAGGCGTTGGCTTGAGTTGATGGCAGATTTTGATATTAAGCTACAGTACCATCCAGGGAAGGCGAATTCAGTAGCAGATGCATTGAGCCGGAGGCCTATGGCACACTTCTTGACATCACAAAAGGAGTTGCTATATTATTTGGAAAAGCTGGGCATCGAAGTTGTTAGGCCTGGAGGAGCTACAAAGATGATGAATCTTCAGGTTCAATCTTCATTGGTAGAGCGAATCAAGGCGACCTTACCGACAGATGCCAGATATCAGAGGCTTCGACAGAGGACAGAGCAAGGACTGCAGACTGGATTGAGGATTCACGAAGATGGGACCTTGAGGTGCGGAGATCGCCTCTATGTTTCTAATGGAGAGATCAGGCAGGAGCTGATGACAGAGGCTCATAGCTCGACTTATTCTATTCATTCAGGAGGTACAAAGATGTACAGGGACCTGAGACAGCACTACTGGTGGCATGGAATGAAGCGTGAGATAGCACGGTTCGTAGCAAAGTGCTTAGTGTGTCAGCAAGTCAAGGCTGAACATCAGAGGTCCGTAGGATTATTGCAACCACTTCTGATACCTGAGTGGAAGTGGGAGCACATCACTATGGATTTCGTTACGGGATTTCCGAGGAGCCCAGCTGGACGAGATGCAGTTTGGGTGATTGTGGACAGATTATCGAAGTCTGCTCATTTCATACCATTCCGAGTGGGGCAATCTACAGAGGTATTAGCAGATTTATATATGAAGGAGATAGTGCGATTACATGGAGTACCAGTCAGTATAGTCTCCGATCGAGATTCGAGATTCACATCGCACTTCTGGAAGAGCATGCAGAAAAGTCTGGGCACAAGACTGAAGTTCAGTACTGCTTATTACCCCCAGACGGACGGACAGTCAGAGCGTACCATCCAGATGCTGGAGGACATGTTGAGGGCTTGCATGTTAGATTTTGGAGGATCCTGGGAGGATCACTTGCATTTGGTAGAGTTTTCTTACAACAATAGCTACCAGGCAAGTATCCAGATTGCCCCTTTTGAAGCATTGTACGGAAGGAAGTGTCGATCGCCAGCATGTTGGGGTGATGTAGGCGAGAGACAGATATTGGGACCAGAGTTAGTGACTCGTACAGTGGATACAGTCAAGAAGATTCAGGGGCATCTTCGAGCAGCACAGGACCGGCAGAAATAGTGGGCAGACATTCATAGGCGACCTCTTGAGTTCAAGGAAGGAGATCATGTGTTCTTGAGAATCTCCCCTACTAGAGGGACAATCAGATTTGGAGTCAGAGGAAAGCTCAGCCCAAGGTACATCGGACCATTCGATGTGTTGGAGAAAGTTGGCGAGGTTGCATACAGATTGGCACTTCCGCAGTCATTGGAAGGCGTTCATGACGTATTTCATGTCTCCCAGTTGAGGAAGTATGTGGCAGACCCTAACCACGTACTTGATCATTCAGAGATCACCGTGGGACCGACTTTGTCCTACGAGGAGCAGCCTGTGGAGATCCTAGACCGCAGAGAGAAAGTGTTGAAGGGGAAGACCATTCGACTAGTCCGAGTTGCGTGGAAACACCATTCTCCGGGCGAATCGACTTGGGAGCGGGAAGATTCTATTCTGGAGCGTTTTCTATACCTTCGTGAGGCGTCTGGTATGATTTAATTTTGCAATTGTCATTCTTTTAGATTTCGTCTGTTTTAATTCTGTGTTAATAACTAGGAATTTTCTAGAGTTGGGAAAATGTGATTTTGTGCCAATAATTGTGTGTTTGACCCAGCCCTATTATATTTTTTTAATCCCAGCTTGTTTTTAATTTCGAGGACGAAATTTTATAAGTTGGGGAGAATGTAAAACCCCATAAAAAAAATTTAATTATTTTATTTGTTACTAAATTTTGTTATTTTTTAAATAAATGTTAGTATACTAATTATTAATTATTTATAAGTTTGGATATATATATATGAAAGTGTTTGTGTGTGCATTGTATTAGGAACTCTAATTCATTTAGTTTATTTATTAGATTATATATATATATATATATATATATATATATATATATATATATATATATATATATATAGTGTTACTTTTCATTTGGTATTATTATTAGATTATATATATATATATATATATATATATATATATATATATATATATATATATATCTATACTTATATAGATATGGTGTTTCAATTCAGAGCAAACTCAAACCCATTTCATGTATCCCAACCCTAACCTTAGCTCAGCCCATGGGCCATCTACCCTCACCCTAACTTAGGTCCAAACCCATTAGGGTTTCCTAAACTCATGGATCTTTATATATATATATATATATATATATATATATATATATATATATATATATATATGTAGCAACCAAACTACTCTCAACCCTAACCCTAACTTCACACAACTCCATCTCTTCCCATCCTCACCGCCACCCCTAGCCGATCCCGGTGACCCTTCCTTCCGCCTCCTCCCCCTCAACCGAGGCCTCGCCGTCGGACGACGAGAGCGCGGCGTTCCCCGCACGCCCGCGCGCTGCACCCGACTCGCCCGCTGATCCCTGCGACCCCCCCCCCCCCTCGTCGGCATGACCCCCTCGTTGGCGAGCCACCCCCCTGCGGCGTGGCCAGGTAACCCCGACCCCCCCCCCCCCCCCCCCGTGGCGCTGTCACGTGGGAAAAACCCCCCATGCATGCTTTAAATCTAGTTTTAGGGATTAAAATCTGATTATTCAGTTTATTATAATGATTGTATTTGTGTATAAATTGATGATTAATTAGATCTAATCATAGGAAATCATTGGTAATTAAGTAGAGGTTCTGCCCTAATTTTTGTGAGAATTAATATTAAGTATTGGCATTTATTTTTAATTAATTATGAGTTCTCGATGCTAGTAATTATATAATTATGTTTACTGTTTTAATCTTTAAGTGATACTTTTATTATGAATTAAATAAAACTTTGTACATAAAAAAGTTTGTAAAATTAATATAGTATTTTAAAATAATTTTTCCAGAATTTATAGAATTTAAATTATAATTATTTTATGTGAAAAACAGTGAATTTAAATTGTTTAATTAATTCTGTTTGATTCATATTATTTAATTAGTAAATAACTAAATAATATAATTTATATGGAAAATATAGATTTAAATATAAAGTATGTTATGGAAATTTTCCAATATTATATTGGTTTTTAAAATATTTTATTTAGATTTATCTAGTGAGTTTTTGAATTAATCAAATCAATTATTAAATACTGTTTTCAATTTATATTATTTATTTGGTTAGTAATTAAATAATATTTATTGAATGGAAAATGTTTGTAAAAATATACTCTTCTGTATAAAAATAATTCCAATATTTAATTATAGTTATTTATAATTATTTAGATTTAGTTGGGTAATTTCTAGATTTATTAAATAAGTTATATATATTATATAATTAATTGTTATTAATTATATAAATATTGTAATTTTGTGAAGTGATAAGATTCTGTTAGAAATGTGTAAATATGATATTTAGGAATTTATTTATGTATTTTATATATATTTACAAAAATTTTAAGATTTAAAAGTAATTTTGAGAATCATTTTAGGATTATGTATTAAATTGTGTAATAATTATTTATTAATTTAAATAATTATTAATTATGTGTTACTACTATGAATTTAGCTTTAATGATCAAATTTAAGGTTGGTGGTGATTTATTTGGATTTATTTAGAATTATTAAGTACTTATTGTTATTATTCAACTAGTTATTTAATAAATAGTTTAATGGTAATAATTTATTTTCTGTAAAATATATATATAATATATATTTATTATTCTGATATTATTTAGTATATTATTAAAATAGACTAAAAATGATTTTTAAGAATTTTTACTATTTTTGTTAGTATTATTAGGAATTGTGTGTACATATGTGTATTAAATTGGTTGGTTAATTAATTATAATTAATTAATCAATTAATGATTAAATATTTGGTTGTGTATAAATTTCAGAATATAAATAGTATGATAATAAGTATGGTTTACATACTTATTATTGTATAATTATTATTCATAATTATTGATACTAGTTAGCTAGTAGTAATAGATTAATTTAAATTAAAGATTACTTAGCAATTAAATGAATTGTTTAATTTGTTTAATTAGTAATTAATTAGAGATAAATCTTGTTTAGGATTATTTGCTTCTCGGGACTCGGACTCTACTTTGGACCCGGATACTCAGTTGCTGGACACAGGCAAGTACACCTTGCTTGACATTTACTATGCAGTATTTATATTTGCCAGTTATTACTATCGTGTGCACTCGTCTCCATTGATGACTACCTTGTATAGAGTTAGTATAAATTTGACACTGTCTCAGACACGTATCACATATGAGTGAGTTGAGTGCAGAGGTTCTGTGTTGACTGGCCATTAACATATGATCTTGAGCCTGTAGCAGTTTGGTTTAGTTACACTATATTTACTATGACGTCTTGCATATTGTTCGCACCGCGTATACGGTACGAGTACATTGGGTGGGGAGAGTCTACTAGTGGTGTATGAGAATTTCTGTTTCCAATGTACGCTGGATGCTCGTAGCCCCTCGTTTCTCAAACTGTAGAACGCTTGGTGGCAGTTTCTTCTTCTTCTCCCCCTCTTATGTGCCACTAGAGATGTCTCGAGTGCATTTACACATAGATGGTTAGAACACCTTTATTGCTTACCTTGTATTTCCTGTCCTTGTTTGGTTAGGGAAATACTTGGTTGCATACTTTATAGTTACTTTTACATTACTGCTCAGTATTATCATGCATGTCGATTTCCTGTGTATTTGTTGTCCCTCTGAGGACCTGGTATCTTTTCCAGAGCTTGACGAGCACTTATTCCCGGCTGATTACGGAGTAGAGGGACTTGTTGACGACGACTTTCAGGTGGAGCCGCAGCCTTGATCCTCTGGAGGCTAGCTACATCTTCAGACGTGGGTTTCATTTCCAGTATTCCGTTTATTTCTATTTACTACTTCATTTCATTCCAGTTGTACTCATTTACTTATTTAGTGGATTGTTCTCCACTAGTCATAGTGACATTTGGACTCTGTGGCACTGATGAATTTCTATTCAGTTATCTCTTACTTTATTTTATGGATGAGACTAGTTAACCTGCCTGTGAGGTTACTTTACTAGTTTTACTTCAGCGTACTACGATCATATCATAGTCCATTAAATTGGGTTAGCTATGCTTGATTGTACAGCTGGCATGCCACGTGTTCCCAATCCGATTATTTGGAACTGGACGTTAAATATCTAATAAAATATATCAAGTAAATTCGTGATTATCAAGTTCAGGACAAAAGGCGTAAGGATATAAAATGGACGTTAAATATCTAATAAAATATCAATATACAGGGCTATAGAAGATCCAGGGTAAGTAGGGTCAGGTCCAGTTGCGCCTAAACATCAGGTTGCGCCTGAGTCAGACTGCGCTCAAGTCAGGCTACGCTCAGGTCAGGCTACGCTCAGGTCAGGCTACGCTCAGGTCAGCGTATGCAAGACATACGCTTCCAAAAGGCCGCGTATGCACTCCATACGACTCCTCTTCAAGGCAGCGTATGAGGTCCATACGACTCCTCATCAAGGCAGCATATGAGGTCCATACGACTCCTTGTCAAGGCAGCGTATGAGGTCCATACGACTCCTTGTCAAGGCAGCGTATGAGGTCCATACGACTCCTTGTCAAGGCAGCGTATGCAAGACATACGCCTCCAAAAGGCAGCGTATGAGTCAGACTGCGCTACGCTAAAGAGCGCACGCAGCTCAGTGGCGCAAGCTAAAAAGCTCACGCACACTGCTCACTGTCTTCTCCAAATCAGCAAGAACTCCATGGTTGAACCCAAAGCTTCAAAAGTCCATAACTTGGTCAAAACAAGTCCAAATCCAACTTTTTAAAGGTCAAAATTGGGTAGAATAAAATTCTCTACAACATGGAACTATCAAAACTTAAAACAAGGAAGTTTGATAGATCAAAACCACCAAAATCTGAAAATAACTAATTTCTAGATCTACAAAAATTAAAGCCTCAAAATGGAAAATGACAAGTTCTAATGTGTCTTAGAAACATGAGAAGAAGCTAATGGAACAATAAAAATGAGCTCTCTTATGGAAGCAAGTTGCACTTGCCTAGACCTCTCTCTTCTCTCTTTGGTAGGTGAAGGGAGTAAATAGAAGAAGAATAAGAGATTAATGAAGAGAGAGAAGAAGAATAGGTAATAAATATGAGTGGTGGTGGTAGGTAGGGGGTTCACCCCTTGGTTCATGATGAACCAAGAGCAATCCCAAACCGAACCAAGCCAACCCAAACCAAGAATAAACCAAGCCCAGGGAGGAAATTAAGCAAGGAAATCATGCAATACAAGAATAAATACGTACACGTATTCCAGAAATACGTAATACGAACCACAGGCATTACAATTTCTTCCACCAAATCTTCTTCTCTTCTCCTCTACTCCATAGTTAGAGGGTGCTTGCCAAGTTTGGGAGGATTCGGAGCTCGTTCGTGTCCTTTTGGAATCTCTACGTGTCGGTGTCGAGTCGGAAGGATTTTCCTTTGAATCTCTCTCCCGGAAGGTATAATCTCTCCTCTAATCCATCCCTACATACATATAGGAATATTTTGAACCCATAGGAATGACCCCCATGGTTGTATCTCTATTTGTGTCCATTTCGTGTCCATTTGGAGGTCATAGGAGTGTCCTTTGTGTTGTGGTTGTGTCCTAGTGGGAAAAACTCCTATTTTGGACAATTGTATTCATATATATATATATTGTAGGAATGATTAATTAGTGTTTTAATCTCAGATTTATATTTTTAGAGAGTGGATTGATCTTATTTAGGATGGTTAGAATATGTTTTATTTAGATAGCTATGTTGGTATCCAAGTATTTTGGCCTACATGTGTTTTTTGTCCAAACAACCCAAATTCATCATAATTTTTATCCACATTTTTAGTAGCTAGAGCAACTTAGAAATGTCATAACTTTTAGCTCATAACTCCAATTAACCTTCTATTTTTTTTAAAAGAAGCGTATCGAAGTTATCTTTCCAAATATATATTTTAATAAGCCAAATTCGTTTTATAACTTTCTGTAGAATTGTTTGAGTGTCAGCTATACGAAAGATGAATGCGTTTCGGTGTTTTCGCGATTCCGGAAGCTTTCGGACACGAAAATGCGATCCGTTTGAAGTTTCGGAAAGCTAACACGAAGAGCTATAACATACTTTAATCCTAGAATTTTGTGAGGGCCCAATTGGTACAGTATTGGTTTTAAGTAGAAGAGTGACTATGCAACGTAGGCATTTTGTGTAACCTATGAGCCTAGTATAGATATCATGTGAATGTAGGTATCATAGACTGTCAAGAATATGTATGATATAGTACATATATGTATATATATATTTTTTTTTGGAATAAGGGTGAATTTATTCCTCGTATATAGCGGAAAAGGTATTAAAGTACAACATCACAACCTTCCATGCCCCAATAATAATATTATGGGGCCATTACAGATACATCGAATTCTATATTATGTAGAATTCCAATAGGGGGGGTAGTCAAGCCCTCAAAGATACGTCTGTTCCGCTCCTTCCAGATGTGCCAAACAGACGCAGCAAGACGAACTCTGGCTCTTCTAGCCCACCCCGGATCCCGTCCTCTGTGATCTCGGATCCAGCTAAGAATGCTCCGAATATCCCGGTCTATCCCCACTCCTCCTCTCAGCTGTGCACACTGCTCAGTCCAAATGTGCCAGGTCACCGGGCAACCAAAGAAGAGATGCCCCATAGATTCATCTTCATCATTACATAGCACACATTTGGCATCCGGGATCTGCATCCCAAACCGGAGGAGTCTGTCTCTCGTCATCAATCTACCCCGGAGAAGGCGATAAGCACATAGTTGAATTTTTCCGTGCAACGCCCTTGCCCCAAATGAAGTCCACCTCCTCAGCCTGGTCGTGGTGGGTCCGAACCAAATCCTAGCAGCTACGAAAGCAGAATAGACCTGACCCGCCTCCCGTACCTGGACCGGCCCAGCTCCATGTATCCTTCGTCTGGCTAGCGTCAATGGTAATAAGGTGTATCTCTGCTAAAAACTGGGCAGTAAATGGGTATCCCTCTGGCCTCCAAACTCAGTCTCTAATAATCCGGCTGCATGTGAGCCCCCTTCCCGCTTCCCTGTCCAGCTGCCCTCCCAATATCTCGAGAAGGGATCTGGAACCCAACCAAGGGTCTAGCCAAAGGTCGGTAGTCATCCCATCCTTCATGCGCCTGCAGATAGCAGTTTGGAGCACCGGTCTACATCTCAGGATGGCCTTAAACGTGACCGAAAAAATTGTTGTCTATCCTGCAGGCCCAGAAGTTGGTCCTCCGTAAGTATCTGCTAGCCATCCAGTCCGCCCAGAGCGAAACCCCCTTGATGAATTTCCAGGCCATCTTCACACAAGCTGCCTTCCTAACCGCATGTAGAGGCCTCAACCCAACTCCTCCTTCCTCCCGAGGCCGACATAACTGATCCCATGATATCGCATGTATCCCTCCCCTCCAGAAAAAGTTAGCGCAAATAGCCTCCACCTTCCGAATAGTAGCTATGGGAATCTGGATAGACTGGAGCCAGAACATAGTGATGCCAGCAATGACCGACCGTACCAACTCAACCCGTCCCCCAAAAGAAAGCCCCGCCGCTTGCCAGCCCTCCACTCTCCTCTGAGCAAAGTCTACCAAGCTGTGACAATCCTGCTCTCGGGCATAGTTGACCGTCAACGGGACCCCCAGGTATTTCACTGGAAGTTCGCCTCTGTCCACACCTAAAGCGAAGGCTCTCTCCTCCTGAAGTGTACACCGGGAGCTGAAGTAGACTCTGCTCTTCTCCCGGTTTAACTGGAGCCCAGAAAGCCGCCCGAACTCCTCCATAATGTCAGAGAGCGCTCTCATTCCCCTCATGGAAGGCTGGAGTAGCACCAATAAATCATCAACATAAATCAAATGAGATACAGCAGGACTCACCAACCGGAAAAGGGGAACAATCCTTCCGCTATGCACTGCTATATCCATCATACACGTGAAGTACTCCATCACCAAGGTAAAGAGATACGGAGAGAGGGGGTCGCCCTGCCTCAACCCCCTGTTGCTACTAAAGTAGCCATGTGGCGTGCCCTGGATGAGGACAGAGAAGGTAGGGGAGCAGATGCACTCCCTCACCCTCGCAACCCACCTCTCGTCAAACCCCATGGCAAGCATCAAGTGGCACAGGAAGTCCTGATTGACCGTGTCATACGCTTTTCGAAGGTCAAGCTTCACACAAGCCTTCATCCCCCCGGTTTGCTGAACTCCCGCACCATCTCGTGAGCTAGCAGACTGTGCTCCGCTATCGACCGGCCCTTGATGAACGCTGCTTGGTTCTGGGACACTAAACCCTGCATAATCCCCTCCATACGTCTGCACATAAGATGAGTGATAATCTTGTAAAGGAAATTACAGCAAAAAATGGGTCTAAAGTCTGCAAGTGAGGTCGCCCCTTCCTTCTTGGGTACCAGCGTCAAGAAAGTATGGTTCATCTCCTTCAGGAGCCGGCCCTCCACAAAGAACTCCTGGACCGCTGCCAGAACAGGTGCCTTAAGCACACTCCAGTGTCGCTTAAAGAACCCTAAAGAGAAGCCATCAGGCCCCGGAGCTTTGTTGGGATTAGCCTTCATCACAATGTCTTCCACCTCCTCCATCCTCACTGGTGCCAAAAGCAGACTATTCCCATGACGGGACACCAGTCTCTTCGTGACCAGAGTCGAAAACGAGCTAGAGTAGTCCGTCTGCTGATATAAGGCAGTGTAGAACCTGACAGCCTCCTCCTGAATCTCCACCGGGTCTCCAACAAGACGACCCTCAGCATTCAGCAGTCTGGGGATGCTGTTCCAGTACTGACTGGTGCGGATCACATCATAAAAGAATTTGGAGCAACGGTCCCCATCTTTGAGCCAGGTGCATTTAGCCCTCTGAGCCGTACTAATCTCCTCCTACAGTCTCATGATGCTAACCTCCTCAATCAGGGTCTTCTCCTTAGCTGCCAGCTCCCCGTTCAGAATGTCAGTTTGGAGGGCCACCTGAGTGTTCCGGAGCTCGGCTTCCTTATCCGCCAGAGAAGTCCGCGGTCTCGTCTTCACCCACCCCTGATGACCCGCTTGACCTGCTTAAGCTTGTGAACCATACGGAACTGGGTCGTGCCTTCCCGGAAGTGCTGCATCTCTCTCATAACCACCTCCTCATATCCTGGCGATAAATACCAACTGTTGTTGTACCGGAACGGCCTCGCCCTCTAAGTGGGTCTCTCACAGAGGCCTACCCGAATAGGAGAATGGTCGCTAGTACCCGCCGTCAGACCTTCCGCCACTGAGTTCGGAAAACACCTGAACCATTCACTATTGCCCAAGGCCCGATCCAGCTGACAAGCAATACGATTATGGGTAGCCTTGTTGTGCCAGGTCCAGATATGTCCAGCTCGCTCCAGCCCCCGCATACCTGATATAAGAAGACATCTCTGAAAGTCGTATAAAATCGAGTCCGGAACAGGCCGGCCTCCCACCTTTTCTTGGCGAAGCAGCATAACATTGAAGTCCCCCATGATGAGAAGGGGAAGATGCATGTTGTCCGCCATACGACCCAGAAGCACAATATCCTCCCACAGAGCCTCCCGGAGTCTCCGGTCATTGTACCCATATACAGCACCCAGGATGAATCGGAACCCACCTTTATTCTCAAAAGTAACACCGATGAGTTGCTCAGACTTATGAATCTGCACCCCCGCCCAGCTACTAGTGTCCCACCTAACCCAGATCCGTGCCATACCACAAAGATCTAGGTTGTGAATGTGATCCCAGGCTGCCGGGGTCCGACGTGAGAGCATAGCGGCCCCTCGAATCTTCGTCTCCAGCAGAATAGCAATGTCACATGACTCTCTCCTCAACACTCCTCTAATCTCCCTCCAACGGCCAATGGAACACCCTCCCCTAATATTCCATGCTAGGACCGACATCTAAATAAAAGATGATGGGTCCCCCTGAAACTCATCTGGATCGACACACGAGGGAAGTGTCTCATCCGCCTGATCGAGGACATCATCTACCATGGAGGAAGGAGCTAGATGAGCCTGAATCCTGCTAAGAGTAAGAGTCCAGTCAGGATTGGGGTCGGTCTGGTCTTCCATATCCCTCGCCTGGGGAATATCCTCCAATGTGGCCGGAGCATGTCTCTTCCTGTTGCTGTAAACCATAAGTGCCTGGGATGCCTCCACCCCCTTCTGACTATTATCCGCCGCACTCATACCCCTGGTCACCATAGTCCTCCGCGGCCTGAACGGGACCAGCGTACCCTGCATGCTCTCCTGCCTCTGTGGCAATCCTGTCTCCAATCTCCTATCAACCTCCATAACTGTGTCTTCCTCCATATGTCTGTCTGGCGCCGTCTCCTCAGGCAAGTGACTAGGAGCCGCCTCCTTCTCAAATGCCTCCGTCTGGGTCCTCTCCATCTGAGGTGCCTCTGACTGGGTCACATGTGGCCTGGCGGCCTCCTTTCCCTTGTAGTTGCACGCACTGGTAATGTGCCCAAAACACTCGCAGTAGGAACACATGGGTGGGACCCAATCATACTCCACAGACTGCGTCAGAATCTCTCCAAATGGTACCTGATACTCAAGAACGCTCGGGAGCTCCGAGCCTGCCTTTATCTCCACAAAAACTCTGGTGTACATTATTCTGGAGCGGAAAGCAGTGGCCTCGTCTGCCTTGATTGGCTTCCCCACGAAGCTGGCGAGTCTCATGAGGAGGAGGATGCTCCAGTATTGTACTGGAAACTCTGAAAAGCGGATCCTGACCGGAATGGCATTCAACACTTCCTTCTCATACCTCAGCTCTGGTGTCCACTCCTTCAATATGATGAGTCTCCCATCGAATGACCATGGCCCCCCTGCACAATCCTGGTCACATCCTCCGCCAGCCCAAACTTGACATAGTAAAATCTATTCTCCCGGGAGAAGAATTCTATGCTTCCTTTGGGCCTCCAGACTCTCTCCGCATATCCCCGGATTTGGCCATAGAACGGCTTGTTCCCTAACACATATAGCACTAAGGTGTTCTTCCAGAAATCAGAGACCTTCGCTATTTCCTCTGTAGGGAAGTAAGCCCTGAGTCCTCCTCCAACCGTCATCGGGGTAACATATTCCATCGACGTCGGGCTTTTCGACTCTACTGGAGTGCAAACCTCCTTCCATGACCGAGGCCTCTGCTCCTCAGAGGGGGTCCTGGTTGGGGGTTTCACGGCTGCCGGGCCCTGCCTACCCGAATCGACAGCGACACCCTTTCCCTTCTCAGCCGCCGTCGCCTTTGGCCGCCACCCAGACAATATGCGAACCATATTTCCCCCTCGTCGATGTGGATCGACTATGTCTCTCGGAGGTCGGCTCCCAGAATTCCCTTGGTTCTGAACCCATCGACGTCCTACAGTCCGTCGTCTCACTACCGTCTGCCAGCCTGCCTCTTCCGAACCGTCCGCTCCCGGTGTAGATCCTGACCCGAATTCAAAAGTCGGAGCCGTAGCTCCACCCGCTCTTGAGCTCCCGATCGTGGGAGTCCCAATATGTCCAGCCGACCCCCTCCCGCCGTGGTGCATCCCGACGCCGCCCGACCCTTTTCCCGATCCGCCGGTGCCTGACCCCCCCCCCACCTGGGGGTTCCAAACCGCCTCTGGCTCCATCGTCCGACCCCCCCCACCGCCCGGGGGGTCACCATGTGGTCGCCCGACCCCTCCCCCCCACCGCCTGGGGGGGTCGCCTGGCGCCCGCCGCCTCCAGGGGGGTTCGACCCCCCTTCCCATGCCGCCCGACCCCCCCCTCCGCCTGGGGGGGTCGCCCCGCGTCCAGAGCCCGCCGGCAGGAGCCGCCCACCACCCCCCTTCCCACCTTTCCTCCGTACCCCCCTCCCTCGAGAGGGTCTGGGGGGCGAGGGGGGGTGCCATCGCTGTCGACGAGAAAACCCTAGCAGAGCCGGCCGCGAGCATCGCAAGAAAAAAAATTATATATATATATATATATATATATATATATATATATATATATATATATATATATATATATATATATATTATTTTTATGTAATATACGTTAGTATAGTGTGTGTGTTTGATGTTGTATAGATGGTAGTGTAGTGTGTGTGGGTTGTGAAGGTGAGAGAGTTGGAAGGATCATGCCATCCTATTTGACTTGAGGCTAGTGTAGTTTGTTGAGTGATGTATTTTGGTTGAGTGGTAGTGTGTTTGTATATAGATGTGTGTAGGTGTGTTAGAAGATAAGGGTGGTGGATTTGGTATATATGTTTGTGTGTGTGGTTAGATGGTTAGAGAGTGAGAGAATGAGCAGGAAAGCAGCAGAAAAAAGCAATAAACAGTAAGCAGGAAAAAGCAGTATACAGAAGCAGTGCAGGATGGTTTTTTAGGGTTTTTGTTGTCTCGAAACATTCCCTTTTGACCCACCTTAGCCCCAAATACCTACCCATACTTGTCAACCACATTTAGTACTACGAAACCCCTAAGTTAGGGAGTGTTTTTAGTGTGTTAGGTGGTTAGTATGGTAGTATTTATAGTGGTAGAAAATAAGGTTTGTCAATGTTAGAAAGTATGCCATGTTATGTTATCTTGAAGGTAGTGGTAGATGTTTGAGTTAGTTTTTGAGAAGTTATTTTAGAACATTCTAAGTTAGATGGGGGTTAGATAGATGATGTTTGTGAGGGAGAGTTAGTATGGTTTAAAAGAATGAGTTATGTTAGATGTGGTATCTTGATATCTCAATATTACCTTAAGGTAATGTGTAGGAGAGTAACATATTAGAAAAAATAGTTTTGATGCCCAAGAACCCTAGATTTCTTAGTTGGTAAACCCTAGATAGGATAGTATCTAGCTACCCTAAGGAGCCTAGGCTAGTATCTTGAGTATTAGCGGGGTTTCCTTTGTAATGGGCAAGGTATCTGGATTACCTTGGTAAGGGTAAATATAGGTAATAGGGTATAGTTTAGATATTGAGTTTAACTTCTAAGATATAGTTAGAATTAGGTTCTCTTGGTTGGTAATGGTTAGGATTAGTCTCCTCAGACTAGTTTTGACCTCGGTTGACCATTTTGACCAAAAGTCAACAAAAGTCAACCGAAAGTCAAACTTAGCCTATAAGTGACTAGAATTGACCGAAACCAAACCAGAGTTGACCAGTTGACTAAAAGTCAACAGTTAGTCAACATTTGACTAGTTTGACCTAGGGTTGACCCAGGGTTGACTAGAGTTGACCAGAGTTGACCAGGGTTGACCAGTTGACCAAAAGTTAACTATAAGTCAACCTTTGACCCCGTTTGACCTAGTTTGACTTGGATTGACTCCCCGTGGCCTGGTATGACCTAGTATAAACCAGTTTGACCTAGTATGACCTAGTTTGACCTAGTACGACTCAGTTTGACCTAGATTGACCTAGTTTTGACTTAGACTTGCATTCATGACTTAAATTTGTTTCCTTTTTCAGTATAAAACCATGTTTAACTCATAGTATCTCATTTTAGGTCTGTGATTTACTCTGAGCGTCTGTTCGCCTTATCAGCTCAGGACCACAGGCGAGTACATTCACTGATAGTTTTCATTGTCTTGATATCTACTATATCCGATTCAGTTGTAGTGTCTTACTTGATTCCCGACACGATGGTTCACGGACTAGTATACGTTGGATCCTGTCATGAGATGTTATTCCCAGATTTTCCTTGGTATATTGGTGTATGATATCCATGTTTCATGTACTTATATAGACATTGATTTGGGAGTGGGCTGATCACCTGCTTTTGAATCCGTGTCATGACGTACCATGTCCGGATCCATGATACTATTCGGGGATGGGGGAATTATTAGGAATTATATGATCAAAGCCTCCCTGTCACTATTTTTCTAGCGCCACCCTCACTTCACGTAGGGTGTAGCAGATACCCCATGTCTATGTTATCCAGGTTGGCCGATATGAGCCTTTCAGATTTTCATGTGATTATCGGGCCAAGTGGATAACCCTACCATGATTCCCTAGCCGATCACATAGCACTCTAATAATTCAAGTCACATTTTTATATTTATTTATCCTAGGAGGCTAAGTTCTGTTCGGGAGAAGGGTTACAACCCCGGTCCTTGTTTGGTTTAAGGGTTGTAATTCGGCTTCCGAATAGTTCCTAAGCAATCCTACAAATATATTGTCGTCCTATTCAGTACTCACATCTATTATACATTTCCTGCTGATTTTACCCTGTATTTCACATATCTTTGTCTTGTATTTCATTACACTGTCTCTTATAGAATTTGTCAATTCATATGGAACTGCTGTTGGTGTTTGTACTTGCTCATTTTCCTGACAGGATACCGTTGATATATTACAGATGATTCTGAGGCAGATTGCCCGACCTATTATGGGGTCGAGTCTGATGGAGTAGACCCGGGCTGTGGTTTGTTAGTAGAGCTACTAGACTTTGCTCACCCTGAGTAGTGTAGCTTAGTTAGGTTTGCCTGGCCTACGAGCCAGCTAGTACTTTTTAGACTGTAGTAGTTTTTATATATTATGTGATTCTCTGGGTTGTTTGTGTATAGCTCTGGACTTGTGTGGATCTTGGACTTATTTCCTGTTCTCATCATTCGTATTTTCCTTTTCATACTATCTACCTTAGTTTTACATTTGTGATTGATACTGTATTGCTATGTCACCTCCATTCGGAGTGTATATACTGTACAGGTACATTTATCTGTTTAGTTGTAGTATTTATAGATGACCTAGACAGCGTTCTACCGCCGATACTGCGGCGTAGGCTGGACGTAACCACGTACTCGTGCCCCTAATTAGGGTACGGGTCGTGATACGTTTTTTTGGTAGCCCATGCAGGTCAGAGTCGCAATTAGTGCGATCTCGTAATGGTGCTCGACTTAGAGTACTAATTACGAGCCTGCGACTAGGATATAGGATATGAAAGGAGTTACTCAATCACATTTTAGAAAAATTCTGATCATTTGATTACCATGACAACTCTTCTTGCATTTGAATTCAATTGTCCTCCTTTGATAATATCTTATCTTGTGCCATATTGATCTCTTGGGTTCAATTCGTCTTCAGGATGACAGTGACTTGTTTTCAGACAGTAGCAGAGCAGATAGCAGGTTCCAATCTTTCGATCTCATTTCCGTATTTGCTTTCTTATAAACTGTCTTGAAATTCAATTCCATTTGTTCCTTGATCGTTGGATGAAATTTTGTTCTTGTGATGTGATATTCTTCTGAGATAAGTCGTATGGACTAGGTCGTCTTGATTATGAGATTTTAGAATCCTCTAGGGTCATGCTAGCAGGCATAGTGAGGACATATAGTCGGATTATGGTCGTATTTCTCGGGTGTGGGAATTTAAGGTTTTCGCTGCCAAGCATGCGGCAAAGCAAAAATTTTAAATACCATAATTCTAGAGGTATGTACCATAATCAAGGACTCTGTGATTATCGTAGCCTTGCTCACTGGCATGACGGAGATTCTGAGTATCATGATTTTGGACAGACGCATACGATTATCGAATTGCATAATTTTTTCTGTGGTTACTTTGTTTTAATTTTTGAGGATGATTCCTTTAAGGTGGATAGACTTGTAGCACCTAGTTTCTATTTGAGTATAATTTTAAAATGCTATAATTTTAGTCATTTAATTAATTTCATTTAATTCATGCTTTGATTTTGGATATTTTAATCATTTTAAAATTTTAAGCCATGACTTGTGATTTTGATGTTTTACTAGTGAAATCCTAGGGACTGTTTGACCTGGAGCCTAACCATGTGATTAGGATACTTTCAGTGTTATTTTTGGCCCAAAGGTATTTTGGTCATTGGACCTCTTTGATTTATTTTGATATTTTGCATTGGTGATGGCTTGGTTTTAATTTCGATGACGAAATTTTTTAAGGTGGATAGATTTGTCACCCCTAGTTTTCAGAAACAGGGGTATTTTTATCATTTTGTATTTTTAAATATTTTTAAAATTTATTTTATTATTTATGATATTATTTTGGGGTTGAAATTTATTTTATTATTTATGATATTGTTTTGGGGTTATTTGAGTCGGGTTCGAATTTCAACTCAATCCGACTTGAAACGGGGACCCGGGGGTAGTTTGACTCTAGTGGGACCCACACACTAGCTAGACATGGCCCACATGATATTAATTTTAGTCCACATGATATTAATTTTAGTTAGTAGTTAGACTAATTATTTATGGATAGGTTTAGTTTAATTAGAGACTTAAAACTAGACTAATTTGACCTCAACCTTTAACCCATTCTTAATTTAAATCAAATAGATTAGTGGAGGGCATTTTGGACATTCAAAATGGAAACACCTCACCCTTTTTGGGCAGCCACCTATGGGGGGGATAAGGAGTGAGTCACCATCTCTTCCATTTCATTTTATCCATCCATTTTCTCTCTCTTGTTCTTCCCCAAATTTCTAGAGAACAACTCCATTGATTTTATCTCCAAATCTACCATTTCTTCCACCAAATCTTCTTCTATTCTCCTCTACTCCATAGTTAGAGGGTGCTAGCCAAGTTTGGGAGGATTCGGAGCTCGTTCGTGTCCTTTTGGAATCTCTACGTGTCGGTGTCGAGTCGGAAGGATTTTCCTTTGAATCTCTCTCCCGGAAGGTATAATCTCTCCTCTAATCCATCCCTACATGCATATAGGAATATTTTGAATCCATAGGAATGACCCCCATGGTTGTATCTCCATTTGTGTCCATTTCGTGTCCATTTGGAGGTCATAGGAGTGTCCTTTGTGTTGTGGTTGTGTCCTAGTGGGAAAAACTCCTATTTTGGACACTTGTATGCATATATATATATATATATATATATATATATATATATATATATATATATTGTAGGAATGATTAATTAGTGTTTTAATCTCAGATTTATATTTTTAGAGAGTGGATTGATCTTATTTAGGATGGTTAGAATATGTTTTATTTAGATAGCTATGTTGGTATCCAAGTATTTTGGCCTACATGTGTTTTTTGTCCAAACAACCCAAATTCGTCATAATTTTTATCCACGTTTTTAGTAGCTAGAGCAACTTAGAAATGTCATAACGTTTAGCTCATAACTCCAATTAACCTCTCGTTTTTTTTAAAAGAAGCATATCGAAGTTACTTTCCAAATATATATTTTAATAAGCCAAATTCGTTTTATAACTTTCTGTAAAAGTTTTTGAGTGTCAGCTATACGAAAGATGAATGTGTTTCGGTGTTTTCGCAATTCTGGGAGCTTCCGGACACGAAAATGCGATCCGTTTGAAGTTTCGGAAAGCTGACACGAAGAGCTATAACATACTTTAATCCTAGAATTTTGTGAAGACCCAATTGGTACAGTATTGGTTTTAAGTAGAAGAGTGACTATGCGACGTAGGCATTTTGTGTAACCTATGAGCCTAGTATAGATATCATGTGAATGTAGGTATCATAGATTGTCAAGAATATGTATGATATAGTACATATATGTATATATATATATATATATATATATATATATATATATATATATATATATATTATTGTTATGTAATATATGTTAGTATAGTGTGTGTGTGTTTGAATGAGATAAGGATGTGTGTGGTTAGTGGAGAGAAGTGAGATTGATAGAGGATATGTGAGTGTGTGTTTGATGTTGTATAGATGGTAGTATAGTGTGTGTGGGTTGTGAAGGTGAGAGAGTTGGAAGGATCATGCCATCCTATTTGACTTGAGGCTAGTGTAGTTTGTTGAGTGATGTGTTTTGGTTGAGTGGTAGTGTGTTTGTATATAGATGTGTGTAGGTGTGTTAGAAGATAAGGGTGGTGGATTTGGTATATGTATTTTGTGTGTGGTTAGATGGTTAGAGAGTGAGAGAATGAGCAGGAAAGCAGCAGAAAAAAGCAATAAGTAGTAAGCAGGAAAAAGCAGTAAGCAGAAGCAGTGCAGGATAGTTTTTTGGGGTTTTTGTTGTCTCGAAACATCCCCTTTTGACCCACCTTAGCCCCAAATACCTACCCACACTTGTCAACCACATTTAGTACTACGAAACCCCTAAGTTAGGGAGTGTTTTTAGTGTGTTAGGTGGTTAGTATGGTAGTGTTTATAGTGGTAGAAAATAAGGTTTGTCAATGTTAGAAAGTATGCCATCTTATGTTATCTTGAGGGTAGTGGTAGATGTTTGAGTTAGTTTTTGAGAAGTTATTTTAGAAGTAGCATTCTAAGTTAGATGGGGGTTAGATAGATGATGTTTGTGAGGGAGAGTGAGTGTGGTTTAAAAGAATGAGTTATGTTAGATGTGGTATCTTGATATCTCAATATTACCTTAAGGTAATGTGTAGGAGAGTAACATATTAGAAAAAATAATTTTGATGTCCAAGAACCCTAGATTTCTTGGTTGGTAAACCCTAGATAGGATAGTATCTAGCTACCCTAAGAAGCCTAGGCTAGTATCTTGAGTATTAGCGGGGTTTCCTTTGTAATGGGCAAGGTATCGGGATTACCTTGGTAAGGGTAAATGTAGGTAATAGGGTATAGTTTAGATATTGAGTTTAACTTCTAAGATATAGTTAGAATTAGGTTCTCTTGGTTCGTAATAGTTAGGATTAGTGTCCTCATACTAGTTTTGACCTCGGTTGACCATTTTGACCAAAAGTCAACAAAAGTCAACCGAAAGTCAAACTTAGCCTATAAGTGACTAGAATTGACCGAAACCAAACCAGAGTTGACCAGTTGACTGAAAGTCAACAGTTAGTCAACATTTGACTATTTTGACCTAGGGTTGATCCAGGGTTGACTAGAGTTGACCATAGTTGACCAGGGTTGACCAGTTGACTAAAAGTCAACTGTAAGTCAACCTTTGACCCCGTTTGACCTAGTTTGACTTGGATTGACTCCCCGTGACCTGGTATGACCTAGTATGAACCAGTATGACCCAGTATGACCTAGCTTGACCTAGTACGACTCAGTTTGACCTAGATTGACCTAGTTTTGACTTAGACTTGCATTCATGACTTAAATTTGTTTCCTTTTTCAGTATAAAATCATGTTTAACTCATAGTATCTCATTTTAGGTCTGTGATTTACTCTGAGCGTCTATTCACCTTATCAGCTCAGGACCACAGGTGAGTACATTCACTGATAGTTTTCATTGTCATGATATCTACTATATCCGATTCAGTTGTAGTGTCCTACTTGATTCCCGACACGACGGTTCACGGACTAGTATACGTTGGATCCTGTCATGAGATGTTATTCCCAGATTTTCCTTGGTATATTGGTGTGTGATATCCATGTTTCATGTACTTATATAGATATTGATTTGGGAGTGGGCTGATCACCTGCTTTTGAATCCGTGTCATGACGTGCCATGTCCGGATCCATGATACTATTCGGGGATGGGGGAATTATTAGGGGTTATGTGATCAAAGCCTCCCTGTCACTATTTTGCTAGTGCCACCCTCACTTCACGTAGGGTGTAGCAGATACCCCATGTCTATGTTATCCAGGTTGGCCGGCATGAGTCTTTCAGATTTTTATGTGATTGTCGGGCCAAGTGGATAACCCTACCATGATTCCCTAGCCGATCACATAGCGTTCTAATAATTCAAGTCACATTTTTATATTTATTTATCCTAGGAGGCTAAGTTCTATTCTGGAGAAGGGTTACAACCCCGGTCCTTGTTTGGTTTAAGGGTTGTAATTCGGCTTCCGAATAGTTCCTAAGCAATTCTACAAATATATTGTCGTCCTATTCAGTACTCACATCTATTATACATTTCCTGCTGATTTTACCCAATATTTCACATATCTTTGTCTTGTATTTTATTACACTGTCTCTTATAGAATTTGTCAATTCATATGGAACTGCTGTTGGTGTTTGTACTTGCTCATTTTTCTGACAGGATACTGTTGATATATTACAGATAATTCTGAGGCAGATTGCCCGACCTATTATGGGGTCGAGTCTGATGGAGTAGACCCGGGCTGTGGTTTGTTAGTAGAGCCACTAGACTTTGCTCACCCTGAGTAGTGTAGCTTAGTTAGGTTTGCCTGGCCTACGAGCCAGCTAGTACTTTTTAGACTGTAGTAGTTTTTATATATTATGTGATTCTCTGGGTTGTTTGTGTATAGCTCTGGACTTGTGTGGATCTTGGACTTATTTTCTGTTCTCATCATTCGTATTTTCCTTTCCATACTATCTACCTTAGTTTTACATTTGTGATTAAGACTGTATTGCTATGTCACCTCCATTCGGAGTGTATATACTGTACAGGTACATTTATCTGTTTAGTTGTAGTATTTATAGATGACCTAGACAGCGTTCTACCGTCGATGCTGCGGCGTAGGCTGGACATAACCACGTACTCGTGCCCCTAATCAGGGTGCGAGTCGTGACATTCCCTCCCCCTGTTTAATGTCTCTTCCTAGTTCTTGCCTCTTTTTACATCACATCAACTATTGGCAAGAAAGAGGTATTGGCCTTTCTTCATCAATCTATAACTTCTTTATTTTAATTCATTTTTGACTCTAGTCTCTTGCAATAGAACATAATCATACTCTATTTGCTATTCATGGAGAGGAATCTCAGATTTTGTGCAATTTGGAGCTTTTGACTTGCAAGAGGAATCTTCCTATTTGGGGCCTTTTCCTTTAGTTTGATACTAAATAGGTAAACACCTCAAACTATCATTAAATCTTGATTTCTTTGCATGGTTGCCTAGATCTAGGTTCCCCCTAGCTGTGGTGTGTGTTTGGTAAAGTTTTGTATTGGTTTTGTGTCCGTATCGGACACGTATCAGTCTTCATTTGCAAGTATTTGTGGAAATGCCTCTGAGAACTTTTTTACCTGATTTTCGAAATGTTTTTGATTGGAAATATTGATTTTGTTGTGCTCTTTATTTTCCCTAAACTCTAAGTTAATTTTCGAGTCGTGTCGTGTCCACACGAAGACACGAATACGCTCGCGTGTACAGCTAGGGTTTCCCCTGCTGTTCGATTGGGCTGTGGGACACGACACAGTATTGTTTGACCCAATAATACGAGGACACGTGGGGGCAGTGTCTGCGAACCAGACCCCCAAGTGGCTCGAAGTATCGTGTCGTATCAGACACATTTTCGCTCGTGCACTGGATTTACACGCACGCGTACAGGAACACAGACACGCGCTGATACGCATCTCGTACACCGACACGGGGACACGTGGACATCTCGTGTTGTGTCCAATGTGTAGCCCTAGTGCTAGGCTACACGTGGACGTGACTACGTGGACACACGTGTCGTGTGTCGTGTCTACGAGCGTGTTGAACTTGTGCACGAGGCAGTGCACTGTGTTCTGATTGCTCATGTGTTAGTTTTCATATTGGACACGTTTGTGTCCAGTTTATGGACACCACATCACTTGTATGACACATACATATATGTCACAACAATTACCAACCAATTAAGTGGAATATTAACTGTGAATTAAATTCGAATTTCATATTTTTCCCCAATTATCTGATACTCATGTTCTGTTAAATAAATTCCTGAGATTAATGATGTTGAAACTGATGTTAGATGATTAAATTTATAATGTTAGATCATATATTATGTCTGAGATTAAGTTCACATTGTTTGGGTTCATGTGTGATGGATGGTTTGTTTGATTTAAAGAAGCTAATCATATTAACTCAAATAATATTAATAAAATAATATTAAAAGCAACTCAATTGAAGCAATAACCAAATGTCATGCCTAAACAATCAAGGCCAACCCAAGTCAGAAAAATAAATAAAAATTTAATCAAATACAAAATTTGAAAATCACCCAAATACGAAATACATTCATATAACTATTTTGAAAAAATAGGGATGTGACATGCGCCCTTTCGTCTTCTATGGAAAATTTCAAAAAAAACTCAACTGACTTGCTCTACATATTGCTCTATTTAAGCCCTTTCATCTTTTGTTGAAAATATATATATATAGAGAGAGAGAGAGAAAGAGAAGGAGCCCTTCAACTTCTGTTGTAAATAATAATTAATATATATTACTATTATATATACATTATATTAAAATATAGAGGTAGAAAAGTAATAAATAAATTGAATTATGTAAAACTCGATTGAGAACAAAATCCTTTAATATTCTATAGTAATTAATATATATTACATATACATTATACTATAATATATATAAAATTTTGGATATCTGAATCCAATATTCAAATTTTACAATTTAAAGTCAGATCGGATATTAACGGATTTGAATACCTTAATATCCAAATTTGTATCCGAATAAAGACAATATCCGAAAAATATTCGGATATCCGAATCCGATATCCTAAACTTCGAATAATATTCGAAAGTTCGGATATGGAATCGAATTGGATTCGAATTTTCGACTATCCATTGACAGGTCTATATGAGTTTCACTCATTCTCAATCCTCTCTCATTTTCAAACATTATTTATCCTGAGCTATAAACATTCCTATTCCCAAGATCAACTCCCAGACTTCTAGTGCCAAGTGCGATCTCGGTTAGAAATCTACAAGAGTTGTAAAAGCTTAGTTTTTAATTTTATTTTCATTCAAGTGTTTGAAGTCGACAAGCTCTTCTGATCAAAGCTTGTAGTTATTTGTGTTGGAGTGGGTGGGGTTCCCAACCTATGTGGAGAATATCCCGGAGAGTGACGAACGTCATCCGTGTGTCGAAGAAGCTCGGGGAGTGCATGGATCCTATTTTGGAACATATATGGTAAGAAAATATATGATTGGATTTCCATATTTACTTTGATCATATATTTATGATTGGACCCTTCATATAGTAGCTTTCATATAATTGGGCTTCCAATTATGGCAAGCCAATTATGATTGGATTTCCATTAAATATATGATTGATGCATATTGGAAGTTTTCATATATATTGGTCTTCCATGTATGGATTACCAAGGGCTTATAAAAGGGTGATGCATGCTAGTTGTAAAATTATCTCAAAATAAGAGTGCTTTACAATCTTTGAGAGAGAGAGAGGATTAAGTACTATTGTGAATGAGAGATTGCTTCGAATAATTTTTCGGCATCTCTTGTTCTTCGGAGTCCGCAATCAAAAAAATTCTTCTTTCAAGTGAGTTGTGGTGATCCGTATTGGATCGGAAGGAGCTTGTAGAGGGTGTATTCTCTTTATTCCATTAGTTGAGGTTCTTCAGGGTTGGACTCTGATCGTCCCGTGGTTTTTCCCATAAGGGTTTTCCACGTCAAAAGTCTTTGTGTCTGCGATTGTGTTTGGCATTTTTGGTTTGTGCGCTTTTGCTCGATTCTCTCACAGGACATTTTTGGTTTGTGCGCTTTTGCTCGGTTCTCTTGCAGGACTTTCTGGTTTGGGAGAACGGTTTTTGGGCTTCGTTCCCAACATAGTGGTATCAGAGCTTTGGGTTCAAAGAAGTGTCAGGAGTTGACAGTCAAACCAGGAAGCAGAGATAGACGCGAAGTCGATGCGCATGGTGAACCTGAACGGTACCAACTACCATTATTGGTGGAGCAAGATGAAGGATTTATTATTCGTCAAGAAGCTGCATCTTCCAGTATTTGCATCCGAGAAGCCTAGTGACAAATCTGATGAAGACTGGAACTTCGAGCATATACAGGTGTGTGGGTACATGCGGCAGTTTGTTGACAAGAACGTGTACAACCACGTTGCCAATATTGAGCGTACAAAGACGTTGCGAGAGAAGCTGGAATCTTTGTACGAGAAAAAGACCGAGGTAAACAAACTGTTCCTGATCCGGATGATGATGGGTCTGCGGTACAAAGATGGTGCATCAATTATGGATCACTTGAGTGAGTTCCAGGGCATGGTGGACCAGCTATCCTCGATGGGAGTCAAGTTCGACGATGAGGTTCAAGGACATTGGTTGTTATGTACATTGTCAGACTCATGGGAGACCGTACGAGTATCTATGATCGCTTCTTCTCCAGAAGGTGTGGTCAGTCTAGAGTTTGCCAAGAGTGGAGTACTGAATGAAGAGATGCAGAGACGTTCTCAGGGCACTTCATCCACATCCCGTCACTCAGAGGTACTAGTTTCAGAGAGTCACGGAAGGGGCAAAAGCAGGAGTCCAGCTGGTAGCAGAGATAAGAGCAGAAGGAAGTCCAAGGGTCGGTACGAGGACTCGGAGTGTTACCATTGTGGCAAGAATGACCACATCAAGCGGAACTGTTTCGCTTGGAAGAGAGAAAAGAAGGGCGACAAGGGGAAGCAAGATGAGAACACTACAACGACGACCTCGATACATGGAGGCGATGTGATCTTCGTAGGTGATGAGGTTATCACAAACCTCGCATGTGATGACAATTCATGGCTGGTGGACTCAGGGGCTTCAGCGTACGTATCTCATAACAGGATACTATTTGCTACTTACACGACAGGAGACTGTAGAGTGCTGAAGATGGGTAATGGAGATGTATCGAAGGCGGTTGCCATTGGAGATGTGCATTTGAGGACGAAGACGGGTGCAGTTCTTGTTCTCAAAGATGTTCGTCATGTCCGTGATATCCGTTTTAATCTGGTGTCGGTTGGAAGGTTAGATGACGAGAGATTCTTCAGTCTCTTCGGGAATAGTCAGTGGAAGCTTTCTAGAGGTTCGATGGTGATTACTAGAGGAAACAAGAAGTCCGGTCTCTAATATATGGAGGAGAGCGCACAGGGGGCACAGGAGGTAAACGCAGTCAGTGATGTGTCTACCGAGTTGTGGCACAGGCGGCTCGGCCATATCAGCGAGAAGGGGATGAGCTACTTGGTGAACAGGAAGGTGATTCCAGGGCTCAAGTCTACAAAGTTGGAGTGTAATATTCCTATTTTGGAGTACGTATTTGACCGTATTATTTTATTTGGAGGATTTTAATTTTTGGGGTATTTTTGAAATTTTTATTATTTTTTTGGAGGCAAATTTATCCTCATTATTATTATTATTATTTATTTTCTTGTTCCTAAACTACCCTCCCAAAATATCTACTCCCTCTCACATCACCCCTCACATCACTCACCCACTCCCTCTCTCCTCCCTCACCTTTCCCTCTCTCTCTCTCCCGAAATCTCCCCTCTCTCTCTTCCCTGGACCAGCCCCCTCCCCTTTTCTTTTCCCTCAGCTCTCTCTCTCTAGCTCACTCCCTTCCCTCTCCCTCTCGATCTCCCCCTCCTCTCCCACTCTTCCCCGGCCAGCTTCGGCCACCTCCACCACCATCATCGTCGTCTCCGCCATCCACCGCCACCACCACGACTTCCAGCCACCGTCACCACCACCACTGCCCCCTACTCCTCCGGCCGCCCTCGGCGCCACCTATGGCCGCCACCGCCATCTCCTCCACTACCATCACTTCCAGCGCCGCCACCACCATCACTTCAGTCGCCGCCACCACTTCAGCCACCACCGCCATGGCGACCACCCCCATCGTCGCCGTCGCCTCCCTCGCCACCACCGCCTCCATCTCTGGCCTCCACCGCCGCTGCCGGCTCCACCATCTCCCCCTCGTCCTTCTCCTCCCCGGCCCGATCTCCGGCGAACAGCCCCCGTGGCCGCCATCCACAGCCACCGGTGCCACCACCGTCTCCTTCTCCATCCTCCCTCTACCGCGAGCCCCCTGCCGCCGCCGTCGACCCCAGCTCCGACGCCGGTGAGCCTCTCCTCCGCCCCTCTCCTTTCCTTTCTCCGGTGGTTAGCTCCTCCGTCACGAGCGCTGTGCCGGCCTCGAGCGGCGGGACGCCCTTGGGCCCCGCGCTACTCGAGCAGCGTGCAGCCTCGGGTTTCATGCTGTCCTTGGGTCGTGTGCCTTGGGTTGCGTGCAGCCTTGAATGGTGCGCTGCCCCGTGCACTGTGCTGCCTCGAGCAGCGCAGCCTTGATTCGTGTGTTTCCTTGTTCCTCGTGCTTCTCGGGATGTATGCGTCTCGATTTATGTGCCGCCTCGATTTTCGTGCCTCGGCCTTTGTGCCTATCTTGTGACCCGTGTCGTCTCGGTTTGCGTGCACGCATCGATTTGCGTGTCGCATTGGTATGTGTGCCACCTTGGACTTTGTGCTATCTCGGTTTGCGTGCACGTACGGATTTACGTGCCGCCTTGGTTTGTGTATCACTTTGGACTCCGCACCGCATCGATTTGCGTGCACACATCGATTTGTGTGCCGTATCGATTTACGTGCTCCTTGGACTTTGGGTCGTCTCGATTTACGTGCTCGCCTCGATTTGCGTATCGCGTAATTCGTGCACCGTTTCGATATTCGCGATTTCTCGATCTACGTGCATGTCTCGATTTACGTGCACGTTCTCCCCTGTTCGTCTTGATATTCGTGTTCTCTCGATTCTCGTACGCGTCTCGATATACGTGCGCGTCTCGATTTGCGTGCCCGTATCGATCCGCGTACCTCGGTTTCCGTGCCAGATCCCTGCACTGCTTGCGGGACCCACACGGTATAGCCTCCTGCCATCACCTGTGATTTCTCCTATTATTTTATTGTTTGGTGCTAATGATTGTTTATTGTATGTTCTGAGGATCTCGATTGGCGTGCCACCTTGGATCGCGACTGCCGAAGACTTGCTTACCTAGCCGAGCCCTCTAGGCAAGTATCCCTTGCTCATTGACGGCTCTTGCCATCTCTCCTGTATTTTATTGCATTTAATTTATTGTAAATATATAATCATGATTAGTGTAGCTTAGCAGTAGAACTGCCATGGTAACTTAGGATAGTTTGGCCCGATACCGGGAGGGACCGTATCGGACAACTCGGATGGGTCATCCACACCTCCGAGGACACGAGCACGACTCACATGTATGGATTGTCCCCATAGGCCCCGTGTCCGACTCGCGGTCGGGTAGCGGCTTTGGCTGACCTTACTTGAGGCTGTGATTGATTGTGCGTGGGTTAGATTTATGGACATGTGTTGTAGTGCGCCCTGCGAGGCGGTTGTTTTATATTATGCATGTTGGCTTGGCGCCCAGTACGCATTGTAGCGCTGCTGGAAGCCGGGACTTAGTGGTCTCGGGTTCGATTGGTTTCCAGTACGCATCGTAGTGCTGCTGGAGGCCGAGACCTAGTGTTCTCGGCTATCGACTTCTTTCCAGTACGCATCGTAGTGCTACTGGTAGCTGAGACTTAGTGTTCTCAGCCTGCGAGCCTGCGACTGTGATTCTGCGGCGGGTTGCGTCGAGTGGTTTTAGCCCCAATTTGCTGGGAGCTCCCGTCCAGGATACAGAGGAGACTCTGCCGGATTTTTCCAGAATTCTCGATCGGGAATTTGGTTCGAAGGATTGGGCAGAACCCTTCCTTTGGTTTGCTGGACTGGGCTCGTACATGTCTTGGTATAGTATACTTGATCCCATTGCCTGCCAGGTAGACTCCCGACTAGATTAGTCGCCTAGCGTCTTGACATGTCTTGTCCGTCGGATAGCGTAAGGAGAACGGTTCCACTCGGGAGACGGTCTGCAACCCTGGTCCTTGTTTGGTTTAAGGGTTGTGGATTTTCTCCAGAGCGGTCCATGTAATCCTTGCCACTTCCGGCGGCATTTATTACCGGACTCTTGTCCCCTGACCCTTCATCCTAGGGGTTGTCCTCGTCTGTCAGATAGAGCTGACAGTTGTCCTATGTATTGGGAGATGTGACTTGTGGATATGACTGAGGATTGAGTAATATGGAGAGTACGATCTTGGGATATTGACTTGGTGGATCTATGTGGATTCTTGGATTTTGGTGATTTCGAATATTTCGTGGAACGAGGAGAATATCGAGGGTATTATTATATGATTTTTACTCGACTTCCCAAACGCCCAAAACCTGGTATCTTTGTGTATTCCGGTAGTTGGGGAAACCTGGTTGATTGCTGTGTCTTGGTAGTTGAGGGGCTTGTTTTCTAGTGGCTTGTGATCATTGACTTGGAGGATTCTTGTGAGTCAGAGGGCCTAGCATTGTTAGGGGAATGAGCTTGGTACTTGGTGGTTGTTTTTATTGACGTGATATTCACTCCATCATGGATGGGAGACTCTTGCTAGATTGATCTGGTGGATGGACCGACTTGATGATTTGAGGTGTAGGTTCCCATGTGTACTTGACAGGCTATTATAGTAGAGATCGTGATCTTGTACCCGACTCGATATCCATGTCACGATTTGGGCATGTGACTTCTTGTGACTGATAGGTTTGACCTTGTTCCTGGTGTTACACGATGACCTGGACCTGTCTTGATTCTTGATAGTGGCCCGTAGAGGTGCACTCCTGACTAGCACTCTGGACTTGACAGTAAACCTGGCATGTATACTCTTGATTCTTGATAGTGGCCCGTGGTGGCGCACTCCTGACTAGTACTCTTGACATGACATGTTTACTCTTGACCGCTGTTGCGACAGCCAGTCCTGATTTGCTAGGTATGACCTTGTCTGGACACCGTGGTTGATTTTCCTAATTGTGCTTGTACAAACTACCTGTCTCGTCTTGCATCATGTCTAGGACATGGATTCCTGGTTACCACGGTCAGGGATCCATAATGAAACTGACTAGGCTAATAACTAGATTAATCATGTAGTTCATGGGGACTTCCCAGTGACCTGTTGCTTGTCTGGCCCCGGCCCTATGTATCTATATATATACTAGGGATTTGTTGCTATCCGTCGAGATGAGCGCATTCCCAGCCCTCCGTCGAGTGTGGCACTACTTCTTTAGGGCACATGTATCTTACTGCAGTGTGCCTGCTATATCTATCTTTTTCTTTTGCTGGGGCCATTCGGGTAGTAGCAAGCAGGAGCTGGACTTTGAAGTCTCATTGCATCTTGTTAGTACTTAGGCCTGTGATAACCCTAGTTAGTTAATAATAGCAAGCCGTAGGCATTGTGTGGCCGCTTGTCCTTCTGTGTTGTTTGGCTTGTTGCCTGCTAGCCGGCTGTTACTGATTCCAGTTGGCAATGCAAGGATTAGTGGATGCTAGGGAGGTTGTGATTGTGTTAGCAGTACTATACTTGTAGATTGTTATCGTGCGTTGGTACCGCACGATCCCTTACTTTATTTACTACTTTTAGATGCTATTTCCTGTCATATTTTATCCTGCTGGTTTTCTTCGCCCGTCCTTGAGCCTTCCTTTCTGGTACTTGCTACGGTTGGCCTGACCAACCCTGGATTGTTCCCAGATTTTCTGCTACCGACCCGGTGGATCTTCCAGACTTGACTTGGAGGGTGTGCTTCAGTTCCAGACCATGCTAGGAACTGTGGGAAGGTATACTTGTCTACATTAGTATTCTGTATTGTAGATTCCTGATTTTCTTATGAGTATTCCCTGCTTTCCATATGATTCTCTCTCTTGATATTGTTTCATTGTGATTTACCTGTGGATATGAGATCGGATTTAGGCCATAGATTGATTGCATGCTAGGATACCCAACCAGACTGGACAGCCGTCATCACCGTATAGCATATTCGTACCTTATACGGTGTAGCTGGCCGTGTACGTCCCCGTATTCCGGAACTGGGGCGTGACATGGAGAAATGCACGCACTGCTTAGCTGGAAAGCAAAATAGGGTATCTTTTCAAAGTCACCCAAGTTCAAGGAAGCCGGCGTTGCTCGAGTTGATTCACTCGGATGTCTGCAGTCCTATGAAGGTAAAATATATTGGTGGTGCTTCTTACTTTATAACTTTTATTGATGACTGTTCCAGGAAGTTTTGGGTCTATACCTTAAAGACCAAGGATCAGGTGCGCCCACTTTTAAAGAGTTTCAGGCCTCTGTTGAAAGAGAGACGGGAAAAAAGTTATTGTGTGTTCGGTATGACAATGTACGGCGGCGAATACATTGGTCCCTTTGATGCATATTGCAAAAAGTAAGGGATACGACACCAGAAGACTCTACCCAAGACACCTCAGCTCAATGGTGTAGCGGAGCGCATGAATAGGACACTGATGTAGAAGGTGCGGTGTTTACTATCAGAAGTAAATTTGCCAGACAGTTATTAGGGTGAGACTCTTCTCACAGTTGTTCATGTTATTAATTTATCTTCTAGTGCTCCTTTGCAGGGTGATGTGCCTGACAAAGTATGGTACGACAAAGAGCCGTTATACAATCACCTACGAGTGTTTGGTTGTAAGGCCTTCGTGCATGTACCGAAGGACGAGAGGTCCAAACTTGAGCCACAGACGAGGCGATGCATCTTTGTCGGCTACGGTCGGGATGAGTTTGGCTATAGACTCTACGACCCAGTGGGAAGAAAGTTCTACAGAAGCAGGGACGTGGTATTCGTTGAGGATCAGACCATGACCAACACTCAGGATTCCGAGACGCCTTATGAGGCTGAGGAATTTCCTGAGTTAGTCATTTCGCTTCGAGCAGTTTCCAGAGGATATCGCAGATGATCCAGTTGGGGGAGCCAGTGCATGGAGTTGCTCCCAACATTGATCATCAGCCTGATGATGGTGGTCAGGATATCCCTCAGGAGGATGAGCATGCCAGAGAGACAGTTCCTGAAGGGGATAAGACTGTTGGTATACAGCCAACACCAGTGGCTCCACTGAGAATGAGTGACAGAAATCGCCGACCATCTACGAGATACTCACCGGGTGAGTATGTGCTACTGACTGACGGAGGAGAGCCCGAAAGCTTTGTAGAGGCTATGGAATACGAACAAAGGCAGGAGTGGATGCAGGCTATGGAGGAGAAGATGAGTTCCTTATACGCCAATTCCACTTATGAGCTGGTACGGTTGCCAAAGGGCAAGAAGGCTTTGAAGAATCGATGGGTGTTTAGAGTGAAGCAGACGGATGATGCTACTCACCCTCGATACAAAGCGAGGCTGTTAGTTAAAGGCTACGGTCAGCGGAAAGGCGTGGATTATGATGAGATCTTTTTGCCAGTCGTCAAGCAGTCGTCTATTCGGGTGGTGCTAGCATTGGCAGCCAGTTTCAACTTGGAGGTCGAGCAGATGGACGTGAAGACGACATTCCTCCATGATGATCTTGAGGAGGAGTTATACATGGAGCAGCCAGAGGGATTCTGTGAGAAGGGCAAGTCACATTTGGTCTGCCGGTTGAGGAAGAGCTTGTATGGTCTGAAGCAGGCTCCGAGGCAGTGGTACAGGAAGTTTGAGTCGTTTATGGGAGAGCATGATTATGCACGGACGACGACGGACCATTGCATATTTGTGAGGTACTTTGTCGAGGATGATTTCATCATTTTATTGCTATATGTTGATGACATGCTATTAGTGGGTCGAAATGCCACTAGGATAGCGAAGTTGAAGTGCCAACTGGGCGTGGCCTTCTCTATGAAGGATTTGGGTGCAGCAAAGTCTATTCTTAGGATAGAGATCAGCCGAGAGAGAGAGTCCAAGCTGCTACACTTGTCCCAAAAGAAGTACATTCACCGGGTACTTCAGCGTTTCGGGATGGACAGGTCGAAGAAAGTGTGTTGCCCCCTTGCGGCTCACTTTAAGTTCACTGAGGAGCAGTGTCCATCTACCGAGGACGAAAAAGAAGATATGGAGCGGGTTCCATATGCCTCAACTGTGGGAAGCCTTATGTGTGCTATGGTGTGTACGATGCCAGACATCGCTCATGCAGTTGGCACAGTTAACAGGTACCTTTCAAATCCTGGAAGGGTACATTGGAGTGCGGTCAAGTGAATTCTACGATACCTTCAGGGCACTGCTGATTGGAGACTTTCTTTTGGTGGTGACGAGCCGAAGCTGGTTGGGTATACCGATGCTGATATGGTTGGAGATGTAGACATGAGGCGATCGACTTCAGGCTATGTGATGACGTTTGCTGGAGGAGCGGTATCGTGGCAGTCGCGGTTGCAGAAGTGTGTTGCCTTGTCGACGACAGAGGCAGAGTACGTTGCGGCAACGGAGGCTTGCAAGGAGTTGTGGATGAAAAAGCTGTTACAGGAAATAGGGTTGAAGCAAGAGCAGTATACTTTGCTTTGCGATAGCCAGAGTGCCATTCATCTTGTGAAGAACCAGGCATTTTATAGTCAGTCCAAGCACATTGAGACTCGATATCATTGGATACGAGATGTGGTTGAGAAGAAGGACGCGATGCTTGAGAAGGTCCATACTGATGACAATGGAACGGACATGCTCACGAAGGTTCTACCAAGGGAGAAATTTGAGTTCTGTAGGCAGATCGTCGGGATGACGACCTCCTCCACATAGTTGTGAAGTGGGAGAAATGTTGGAGTGGGTGGGGTTCCCAACCTATGTGGAGAATATCCCGGAGAGCGACGAGCGTCATCCGTGTGTCGGAGAAGCTCAGGGAGTGTATGGATCCTATTTTAGAACATATATGGTAAGGAAATATATGATTGGATTTTCATATTTACTTTGATTATATATTTATGATTCGACCCTTCATATAGTAGCTTTGATATAATTGGGCTTCCAATTATGGCAAGCCAATTATGATTGGATTTCCATTAAATATATGATTGATGCATAATGGAAGTTTCCATATATATTGGCCTTCCATGTATGGATTACCAAAGGCTTATAAAAGGGTGATGCATGCTAGTTGTAAAATCATCTCAAAACAAGAGTGCTTTACAATCTTTGAGAGAGAGAGGATTAAGGACTATTGTGAAGGAGAGATTGCTTCGAATAATTTTTCGGCATCTCTTGTTCTTCGGAGTCCGCAATCAAAAAGTTTCTTCTTTCAAGTGAGTTGTGATGATCCGTGTTGGATCGGGAGGAGCTTGTAGAGGGTGTATTCTCTTTATTCCATTAGTGGAGGTTCTTCAGGGTTGGACTCCGATCGTCCTGTGGTTTTTTCTGCAAGGGTTTTCCACGTCAAAAATTTTTGTGTCTGCAATTGTGTTTGGCGTTTTTGGTTTGTGCGCTTTTGCTCGGTTCTCTCGCAGGACTTTCTGGTTTGGGGGAACGGTTTCCGCGCTTCGTTCCCAACAATTTGAAGTCGGCAAGCTCTTTGGATCAAAGCTTGTGGGTGTAAGAAGTCGGCGCACGGATCAAAGCATGTGGTGTTTGTTATTATCAATAGTAGATTTACTCTGAGCAAATGTTCTTGAGACTGGATTAGTCTTCCACGATAGATACTAGTATATATTGTGGTGTTAGCATTTGTGACTTCTATCTCTTCACTTGCTTATATTTTACTTGTTGAATTTGTGTTATGGACAATTATTTGGATTTAATTTTTATTAGAGTAATGTATTATTGTTAAAACTCTATTCACCCATCCCCCTCTAGAGTTGCTTTCAGGGCCTACAGATTGGGCAGGAGATCCGACCACTAGACGATCTACTACAGGATTCTGTTTGTTTCTTGGTACTCCATTGATTTCATGGCAAAGCAAGAAACAAGTCGTTGTTGCATGTTCTTCTACTGAGGCGGAGTACAGAGCCATCAGGGAGTTCGTTCATGTTCGTAGACTGCTCTTTGATACAGACATTGCTCCTATATGACCTATGTCGCTTCACTATGATAGCATGAGCGCTATATAGGTTGCAAATAATCTGATTTTTCATGAGCGAATAAAACATATTGAGATTGATTGTCATTACGTCAGTGAGCATTTTTTAGCAGGCACTTTTTTCTACTATAGGTGACATCCGTTAATCAGCTGGCAGATTTTTTTTTTTACAAAGTCACATCCCATATCGCAGTTTTAAATTCTATTGGACAAACTAATATTGTTTGACCCATCATAAATTTGAAAAAGGGTGTTAAGATTAAATTCGATTTAGATTATATTCATATTTTTTATTTGGATTCATATTCATATCTCCTATACGGATATGGATCAATATTGTTGATTTGCTATTTCACGCACCAAGAAAATTTGAGAGAGTGGAAGGAGAGAGAAAGCTAAAGAACGAGGAAGATGGTCGACAGATTTTAATGTGGGCCTGTAGCCGACACTGAGAGTAGGGAAGAGGAGAGAGAGGGGGCACATGTTCGCCCTTCATGAAAATTATACACAAGATAAAATACATAGCATCTCAATATATTTTTCCATAGTGACATGTTTAATAATTATAATTTTTACCCTTTACCATTCATAACAGTGCTACTCTTTTAACATTATAAAAATAAAAATAAAACTCAACGCAATCTATTACACTATGAGTTGTGTAAAACAAAATTACATCTCACTGAACAAAAAGTCAATGGATCGAACTACAAGGGCACATTATTTTTTTCATTTATAAAATAATGGTAGTTTAGGACAGTGGACTTAAAAGGCATGTCAGTGTGCACAAAGTCTTGTACGTAATGTCAGACATCTTATAAAAAAAAAAAAGAATGAACAAAAGTATATTGAATCATATATATTTACATGATCATAAAAGTATAATACACCATCATATACACTCCAACACTGAAAAGATGCCATTGAGTTCATGGTACACATTACTTTGATTACATATAAAGAAAAGGAATGGGATAAAACCTCTTTAAATATTTATGTGGACAATGCTATACGTTGTCCACGGTCTGTGACTACGGATTAGGTGTCAGCGTCTCATTGGCTGATATTCCGGTGGCAGGTCCAAGCAAATAGGAAGACAATAGAATCGCGACACGTGGCTCGCGGTATATATATATATATATATATATATATATATATATTATAGGGTGTTCATGATCAGAAGATGTCGAGAATCTCAAGTATGAATCCGTTGCACAGCGGGCAGTTGCCCCGGCTGACCCATAGCTCTCTCGAGCAGAGACGGCAGAACGTGTGCCCGCACGGGATGAACGCAGCCCCCTTGTGCCTGACCATGCACACGCAGCACACGTACTCCCCTCCCTCCTCCTCCTCCCCGCCATACTCCAACTCCTCCTCATCCTCATCCAAACCCGGATCCCCGAAGGACCCAAACCCGCCTCCCTCGGTCTGCTCAAACAAGGCCATCAACGACATCGGCTCCCCCGTACCCGTACCCGTACTCCTCTCATCGTCATCATCATCATCGCTTACGGGTACCGGAGGGGACACGCCGTTTTCCATCGTGGGTTCCGGGCTATCGGAGCCCCGGTTGGAGTCGGAGAAGGCGCTGCCGGTGGACCGGAGGCGGATGCGGTCCTTGAAGGACTTCCAGTTCATGGTGCCGTCCTCGGTGTTCCTGACGGACCCGGATCCGCTCCCGTGCATCCGCTGCTCCTCGCGGATGATGTCCATCAGGGTCCTTGCGGATCCGGACGTCGGCGCCGACCATCCGGAAGGGGGGAGGTCCTGGCGGGGCGGGCCGTCGTTACGGGGTCGTTGTTCGTCATTGTAGTTGTATCGGATCTTCGCAGGATCCGATAAGGTCGTGCTCCGGCTGAGGCTACGACCGGCCATGTTTTCTGAATTTGAATTTGAATATTTTGCATGCAAGTCCCTAAGGAGTTAGCAAATTGCACTCCATCGGAATTTTTTTTTTTTTTTTTTTGGGGGAGGATTTAATGTGGAGAGAAAGTATTGGAACGTTAGAGAAAGAAGAAGCAGCAGCTATTTTGGTTTTCAATTTCAATTCCAATCATTTCATAGTTACTTTCCTTTCTGTCACGGAGTTAATTCTTTGTCAATGAGAACGAGTCTCTTGTGGCTTTATTTAAACCGTTGGTAAATTTGGAGTAAAACCTAATTTAACTATCTAATTCTAAATTTAACTTGCTTGGTTGGATTTACACTTGTAGTGTTGGAATGCACTGTTTTAGTTGCATTTCGGTTGCAACTGCAACAAGCTAAGGTTGAGCGTAGTATGTATTTCTTTGCTGTCAAGTCCAGTTGCAAATGCTCCAACTGCAGCTCTATAATTGCATATTTTGACAACAGTCATAAAAATGATCGTTTAACCATAGTACTAAGAAAATAATAACCTGACATGAACAAGAACAACGGAAGGACCTACGAATGGTCTGATCCGCACCGGAACGAAATGTGGCAAGAAGAACTGTGAAAATCAAAGTATATCAATGAGCTCTCAATTTCAGTCTGGTTACTAATGAATCACGAGAAATACTGTATACACCTGAAAGAACCACGAAAGGACTACAAATCGTCTAGTCTGCACTTGAACAAAATGTAGCAACAAAATTTGTATATATCAAATCCATTTTATTCACTCACTACCAATGACGAATAACAAAAGATGTTAAGATATCGATGAGATCTCAATTTCATAGGGTGCTTCCTAATGACTCACAAGTTTGACAATGGGAGAGCATCATACAAGTAGAACACTTCTTTTCCTGCAAATTCATATGCCGCATACAAAAGATAACCATTACAGAACTGATACATTATGTCCGATATTAGATGACACATCAACCTGAAGAAACCAAAGATTTCAGAATTTATAACTTTGTCTTAATTCTTCATATCCAACTCGAGACAAGTAATGCAGACTCAAAATTCTGGATTCATTTTACACCAGCCAAGTATATAGCATCTCTTCATCTTTCACAGGGTTTCGGATTTCATTCAAAATATTCCAAACCCCAAATTGTCAAAAGAAATTAGAAAGAAAAAAGGAATGACCCAACTCAGTGATTACAGTTAGAAGGCCAAAGAATCTCTTTAGTGTCTCTGTCTATCATTTTACTCCCTCTATATCCTATTAACAAAAAGTACATACAGATCTAAGAGACCTCAAGTCTGAACTCTCTCGTAGAAAAGAATGTAGGCATCGGAACTAAGGACCTCTGACAACGGAGCCTCCCGGACAAAAGCATCACTGACATAGAACCAAGCTGGACTGCTGCTTCTCTCTTTCTTCCCTTGCCCTTTATCTATTCTCACATAGGCAATGTAGTGTCCTGTATACAAGCTTCCTATGTGCACCACCACCCCAGTGAGTCTATATTGATACTTGTCTTTATCCAAAGATCTGCATTGATTAAAAAAAAAACCTTTTTTTTTGGGAATACCATAAAAAATCGGAGTTCTGAGATATTCAAAAGTAGAAAAGATAGTACGCTTCAAGGATGAAAAAATATTTAGGAGCAGAAAAAGCTCATTAGACAAATTATTTAGGGTTTTTCTAAGGGCACACCCCATTTTACTTGGGGCTATCACTTACTAGGGGACAGCCCAAGTTTGAGGAACTTTTACTGGGGACAGCCCAAAAATTACTTGGGGGCACAGCCCAATATTAGGGTTTTTCTCTCTCCTCTCTCCTCCTCCTCCTCCTCCTCCTCCTCCTCCTCCTTCCTCCAGCGGATGTGGGTGCGGTGTGGGTGACGAGGAGGTGGTCCGGGTGGGAGGAGTAGAGGGAGAGGTCGTCCTTGGAGGGGTAGCGGAAGTGGAGGAGGTAGGTGAAGCCGAGTTTGGCGGCGGTGGAGGAGCGGAGGGGACGGAGGACGGGCCGGCGGAGAGGTGGGTGGCGAGGTTGAGGGAGGTGAGGGAGCGGAGGCCGGAGAGCATGGCGGCGGGGTCGACGGACTCGCGGACCTTGAAGAGGACCACGTACTCGACTGTGACGGGGGTCTGGTGAGCCATGGTGGTGGAGAAGGAGCGGGAGCGAGATTTGGGGATGAGTGGTTGGCGGTGAAGAAATGGGAAGGACTTCACACTCAGCAGCATCGTATCGAGTTCTAATAGTAAGAAGGAGACCCTCGACGGCGGGACGGCTCTCCAACTTGAGCAGCTGCTGCTGCTTCTTCTTCTTCTTTTCGAGGATTGCCAACTGCCAGCAAGTTGGCAGTCCTAACATATAATGTTAGGACTGCCAACTTGCTGGCAGTCCTAGTGTTGGCAGTCCTAGTGTTGGCAGTCCTACTTGCTGGAAAAAATTGAGCTATTTCCAAGTAAAAAAATGGATGGCAAACTTGTAAATTTTTTTTAATATTTTTGGGCTAGCCCCAAGTAAAAAGTGTGGTGCCCTTAGAAAAATCCATTATTTATTGTGTTTGAATGACTTTGTAAAGCCTAGCTATTCGTGTAATGTACAACAGAACAGTTGTCTTTTTAATTAGCTACACAGATTTTCTTCAAACGGGTTATCAATCTAGTTTCAGTATTTGTTATGTAGTGATAAATTTCAGCCTTTAAAATCGAACACAGTAGATATTTATTTACAAAACGTTGCATTTGTTGGAAACGAAACGCGAAAACCGTTCTCCAAAACTATAGGACCTGATGAAGACCGAAGAAACATACACGAAGCATATATGCCAAATCACAAAGAAAGCACAACATAGACGCCAAGACTTTTATGTTGGGACGATCGCGGAAACCGTTCCCCCAAACGAAAGAGACTACAAGAGAACCGAAGTAAAACACAGAAACCAAATAGCCAAAATCACACAAGAGTCAAACAACGCAACACAAGGATTTTGACGTGAAAAATCCTTACAGAAAAAACCACGGGATGATCGGAGTCCAACTCTTACAAACCTCCACTAATAGAATAAGAAATTGATGTGGGCCCACCTATCATCATTTAGCCTATGTTCTATTTTAGTCATTTTTCTGTTTTAGTAAGGAAGGATTATTTTGGTCTTTCACCAATAATAACCCTTCCTTAATAGTCATTTTCCTATTTTAGTAAGGAATGATTATTTTGGTCTTTCACCAATAATAACCCTTCCTTAATAAGTCATTTTTCTATTTTAGTCAGGAAGGATTATTTTGGTCTTTCACCAATAATAACCCTTCCTTAATTAAGCCTTTGTTTTTCCCTATATAAACTAGGGTTAGCCATCTTTTATTTTCCATGCTTGTATTGAGAAGAAACTCTCAAGTATCAATAAGAAGGATTTAGACTTTGTCCGTCCACCAAAGTTGGGAGTTTGTTCTTTTCTCACAAAAAGATCATTATCTTTCTCTGTTTCTCTTTTCTACAAATCTTTTGTGAATCGAATAGGTCGATTCACATCAATTGGTATCAGAGCTCTCTACGATCCATGGCGTCCGGCACAAGGAACACGATCGAGGAGAAGATCCAGGGGCTTCGGGAGAATTTCAACATCGAGATCGAAAGTTTGAAGGCCGCAATCAAAGATCAAGCGTCCACACAGGAGGATCTCCAGACCGAGGTACGAAGCATGCGGGAGGAGATGACGTCGATTCCGGCAATGATGAAGTTGTTGCAAAACATCTCGAACAAGATCAATGGCGGCGAAGCGGAGGCGGCAACAACCCAAACCCTAGGCGACCAACTAGGGTTTGTTCATACGGAGGGGGAAGCGACCGACGACCACGGAGGACCGGCCGACGGGAGCTGGCCCGCACCCGCCGTCGCCGCCGCGCCGCCGGGCGGGGCCCTGGTGGCGGGCGACCCTCGCCGGACAGCGGCCGAAGGCCGCGGGAGCGTCGCCGCCAACCGCGCGAGCCCGGGCGGGGCCGCTGCTGTTGGGGGCGGTCGCTGGCCGGCCCCCGACCGCCACCCCTGGCCGGTCGGCGCCAGAGGAGCCGCCGGCGAGCGGCCGTGGCCGGACGCCGTCGATCCGTACGGTCCCGGCGGACCGGTTCCACATTCGGGAGAAGCCCTAGGGCTTGGGGCCCCCTTCGGGGGTCGGACGAGGATTGCGAACTACGGAGATCGGTTCGTGGGCCCGGGAAGGGGCTTGGCGGGAGTTCCGGCGTGGACGGGAGGAGCGGAACCGCCAGGAGGAGCGAGGCACGCCGGAGGCAGCAATTTCTTTGGGGGAATGGCGGATCCCGCCAACTTCCAGAGAGGGGACCTCCCCCCACGACGACCACCACGGAGGAAGAGGAGGAGAAGGAGGATCCGACGGAGGAAGAGGCCGCCATAGCAACAGACGCAGTTTCCAGATTTCCACCTTGAGGACAAGGTGGCTCTTTTAGGGGACGGTATTGATGTGGGCCCACCTATCATCATTTAGCCTATGTTCTATTTTAGTCATTTTCCTGTTTTAGTAAGGAAGGATTATTTTGGTCTTTCACCAATAATAACCCTTCCTTAATAGTCATTTTCCTATTTTAGTAAGGAAGGATTATTTTGGTCTTTCACCAATAATAACCCTTCCTTAATAAGTCATTTTCCTATTTTAGTCAGGAAGGATTATTTTGGTCTTTCACCAATAATAACCCTTCCTTAATTAAGCCTTTGTTTTTCCCTATATAAACTAGGGTTAGCCATCTTTTATTTTCCATGCTTGTATTGAGAAGAAACTCTCAAGTATCAATAAGAAGGATTTAGACTTTGTCCGTCCACCAAAGTTGGGAGTTTGTTCTTTTCTCACAAAAAGATCATTATCTTTCTCTGTTTCTCTTTTCTACAAATCTTTTGTGAATCGAATAGGTCGATTCACATCAGAAATACACCGACTCCTTACAGATTTCTCACCAATCCAAACCGGATCAACACAACTACTTGAAGTAGAAAACTCAATTACAGACTCCCAAAACAATCTCCTCTTTGAAGTAGTCTTCAATCTCCTTTCTCTCTCCAAAAGTTTCAAAGCATTGATCTCCTCTCTTATAGATTAGATCCGCATCTTTTTAGGGTTTAGGAAACACCTATATATAATAATCCCTTATATTCGTAGCCAACCTGGATGATTGATTAATCCAACGGTGCATAAAGCATCCTAGGACTCGTACAGCCCGACAGGACCAAACTCGGTCTGAGTTCGGTTTCCAATTGCAAAATAGTTGTCTACAGCTGAGCGAGTTCAGACTGAACTCGATCTATCTAGTGCTAAAGGACTAGTCAAGGATGGACCAAATTCCGACACTCGGTTGGACCGAGTTCGGACCGAACTCAGGTGATAGTTCGAGTCTTGCTTTGAGATTGTTATATCCGTTGGTACAAAATATGAACGAAGTACGTGAAAATCTGAAAAGTACAAACTGACTCACCACAGAAAAGAGAAAGCATGCAACATAGTTGCTACAATAGAGGAAGACTGGAAATTAAAAAAAAAATTGTTACAATCCGCTTACTGGAGTAATCAAAATCATTGTTGCTCGATCTGCTCCCAAGAAACAGCAAATTCATAACACAAATTTTTGGAACGCTTCTTTGTCACTTTAGTACAAACTCGTTGAACTCCTCGACCTGAACAGGGAATATGGCATGGACAACACGCTCCAATAGCAGCTTCCCGTCAACTCTCTCTAATTCTGACTTGTGTATTTTCTGTGTACTTTCCAATGGAACAGCATTTCTCTTATATAGAGGAGAGGGAGAGATACTAGGTTGCTACTGCCCCATAATGAGTATTAGTCGGAATTAACTACCCATTATGGTTGTAAATCTGGAGTAACTACCCATTAAGTGGACGGTTAAGCAGTAACCACCCCACCCCCCACCCCCCAAAACTAAATGGACGGTTACTCATAAGGAGCAACAGAATAGCTGAACGTGTGCTTCCCTGCATGCCAGCACAGAAGCCTGCGCAGACTCCTCGCACAAAAGTGTCATCTCGCGCACGATATGTACGTGCGAAGTGCAAAGTGCGTCAACAAAGCACCATTTTGGGGCCTTCGCCCAGGTCCGAGTCGCTAAGTCCCTTCGGGGCCTAGCTCCTAAGGAAAAATTCCAAAGAATGACAAAACATAAATGTTCCATTGAGGAGTTTAAACTTTTCCTCCTAGGAAAACACCCTACTATGGCACCAACATGGGACACCACACCCCATATGCATATCTCAATACAAAGCATAGTTATATATTGAAATACTCACTTGTGGGACTATCTTTCTATGGAGGCTAAGCAAATACTCCGACACTTCATATACTTAGCTAATCAGAATATTATACTTTTGTATTAGCAAATGCATGTGAGCATCAGGAAAGATTCATAAAGAAGGGAAACAAAGAAGTCCTAGAACCAAGATATAACTATAGATGTGGAATATAGATTTAATCATTTTGCAGTTATCATCCACTTGCATAGCAAATCAAGAATGCCATAGTTTTGTATTAGCAACTGCATATAAGCATCAGGAAAGATTCAGAAATAATGGAAACAACGGATTCCTAAAATATAATATAAATGTGGGATAATTATTTTGTAACCCACTTCCATATCTTAAATACTTGACTGAACACATGCACATAAAAGAAACACAAAAGATTATAAATAAGAAAAATGAGTGCTTTGTCTTCTTTCTCTTTTTGGGTGGGTGGGTTGGGGGGATTTGTAGCTATATACCATCAACTATCGTGTTTTCTGCACTTGCTACCATAAGCTATTTGTATTAGCGGGTTGCTACCATGAAATATTTTTTGCAGTTTGCTACTGTAACACCATGAATGCAGACGTGTGAAAAAACCATTTTGACCTCCACTTACAAAATGATCATAATATCTAAATACTCCCTAATTACATGTATATATTTTTTACATGAAAACCCTCTTCTTTCCCAATGATTGACCCTCCCTGAGTCCCCCTCCTCCTTGACTTTTTTGATGGATCACCGAGGCGGATCCTCAACCGAAAAGATTCTCTGTCGTTCTCTGAAGAGAACAGAATGGTGAGGTCCACAGGAGGTGTTGAAAGAAAGATAGGTAAGCATTTCTTTGACTAAAGGAAGCTAGTATTGACAATTTGACAAACACTTTTAAGTATTTTTTCAGGAAAGGAGTTAACATGTAGCAGCAAGAGCACCAATGTCTTAGATTATTGGAACTTACCTGAACAATGACAGTTGCAGTAGAGCTGTGAGCTTAAGGAAAGACCAGTTAAGGCACTATCTTGCCTACTTCATCATATCCCTATTTGGGTGGGAAAGGCAGCAAGAAAAGTATGGCCGTGGTCATGTACTAACTACCTTTGTACCTATTTGAAAATGTATGTATGCCGTACCCGTATTCATGCAACATAGGCTATTAGGAAAGCAGAGTTCAAAATGGCTCCTTCTCTTATTAAAACATGTAATCAGCAGTTTCTATTAACTCTTGATGGATATGAAAATATCAGGACAAAATTGAAGTGATTCAACAATTATTTGTGAAGTTATCTCAAAATTAAATAGAAATAAATTTATGAATCTCACCTAGAAACCAACATACGGCCTGTTAAAATCATGGAATCGATGAACGTATTAGGCCATATGCCAGAGTATATATACAAGTACAATCATGAGAGGGCGATCCTCAACTCAAGTAATCACTCTGTTTATCTGGATGAAATAGAGACAAATATAACAACTGTACATTAAATAGATCTTGCAATGTTGTTATCAGCTCGCAAGATAAAAGTAACATTGAGAATTCTCAAGTTAAGAAACGTTATTTTTATGTTCAAGTATAATGGTTCATTCCCGTTTGAAAGGCATTCTATCCTCATCATCATCATCTTTACATTTATATTTTTCTGACGAAATCGTTTTCCACAAACTTAGGAAGGTTCCATCAAGGGATGGTGACTAATACGACTGGTCATCGATCACAAAATAAACTTACATTGATCAGTGCAAAATTCTTGGGTGTGACAAATATAGAATGAAGAGTTGCTTGTTAGCAAGCCTAGTATTTGTGGGTTGGTGTGAGACTACCTTGTAAATCCTTGTGACAAATATAGAAAGAAGAGGTGCTTGTTAACAAGCCTAGTATTTGGGGGTTGGTGTGAGACTACCTTATTAGTTCTCAGACTAAGCTCTTGCACTCAAGGTAGAAACTGGAAATAACATCACTATTTTATTATTATGTAGGTTATCTTGGACACTGGCAAGAAACAGAGTGACTAAATATTCCAGTAATTAGAACATATAGACTGGGTATAGATTTGCATTCTACCAGGTACAGGAGGCTCTTTGAATGCAGAACAATATAATTAGTATATAATTGTGGGGTCGTAAAAGAAATGGTTTCAATGCATTACCTCGGGTCCATGTATGGTCTTAGATCAAGTTCCTCAGAGAAGTCGACATGTCCATTCAATTTAGTTAAGTGATCATCATCTTCTTGAAGGAATCTCTTCAAATGAATTGTTAGAATAGGTGGGACTCGATCGATAAGGATCCTTTTTGTTCCACCCCTCCTAATTTTCCTGGCTGTGGATTTAACTCCATCACGCCCAACACCATCCAGATCATTCTTAGGACAGTGCTCACAGCGCCATGCTTCCGGAGATAGAAACTCCTCCTCAGTGAACAATTCCAAGCAACTGTTTATAGATATCGGAGAATCTGTATTGTCAACCTCATCCTGACACGAGTCGCTGCTACCAGCTAAAGCTGTTTCTTCGCCCACTGCATTCTCCGTCTTCGGACCAGGAGTAACCTGCTGCATATTTGCTGCTTCTACCGGAGCATCGACAGGTGTTTCGCGACTTGGTGACGCAGTATTTAGCCACTCATGAGTCACTGCACCCCACTCTCCAGGAGGATGCAGAATAGCCCCGTTATCATCAAACCATGGCAAAGGGATCAAATCCCTACAAGAATTCTCCTCCCAGCGGGGCTCGGAGTAAATATCAAAGTCAGCAGAAAAATCCTTGATCCGTGAATCCATATCAGGACGTCGAACGGAAGAATAAGTATTGTCGACCTCATCCTGATTCAAGCCACTGCCACCTCCACTCCTCGGAACTACATCAATTCCTTCCCCAACTGCATTTAGCCACTTTGTACTCTTGTAATCCGAATCTTTACAAGGAAGCAGAATAACACTGGAATCTACAGTGCATGGCACAGGGACCAGAGACCTGCAAGGATTCATGAGCTGCGAGGAAACGACCAAGCTATCATCAGAACAATCCTTGAGCTGAGAATTCGAACCACATTGTGCAGCAGTACTCTCATTTAGAAATCTAAAAATCAATTTTCGCTTAATGGACTTCCGGGGCATAGTCCCTTCCTGGGTAGGGGGCGGAGCATCCTTCTTAGGCGTCTTCTTCGAAGGCAACGACAGTGACAAATCCAAGAACGGCTCATGAACCACCGAGACGTTACCGCAATCCTTGCAAAACACCGTGCTCGTCATCTCTCCTGCGAAGGTGTCGTCCACGACCGTGCCTTCCGCTTCCAACCCGGAGAGCAGGCACCGGAGCAGCTCATGGCTGTCCTGCTGCAGACGGCCCAGAAACTGGATATACATCATGGATATCTGCTCGAGAAGAGCGGTTGGCACAATGACGCCCGAGGTTTCCGCGAAGGGGCTCGTCTCAAGGAAGAGGTCCCTCAGCGCCGCAGTGATGGGACGATCGGGCCTGCCCACGGAGCGGTACAGGCGTTGCCGCAGAGAGTTGATTGGCAGGATGTTCTGCAGCAACGCGTTGAAGAAGCAGGTGTTGCCGGTGTTCATCATGCCTCTTATGAAGTAATCAGGATCATCGTCGACGGCTTTCTCCTCCTCCTTCTCCTCCTCCTCCTCCACCTCCTCCTCCTCCTCCTCCTCCTCCTCCTTCCCTTGCGGCATTGGGGGCGAGGGTGGCGGCATCTCGATGGAGCTCGTGGAGGCGCTCGAGCAGCAAATGTAGCACCAGGAGACGCGGGGATTGTCGCGGCGGATGGCCCATGGGTGCTTGTCCTGGGCGTAGTGGAGGCGGGCGTGGCCGAAGGGCTCGTACGGGCTGGCGCCCTTCTTGTCGCCGCCGCAGAAGGTGATGGAGCAGTCCAAGCAGACCCACAAGAAGCTCGACGACTTCTCCCTCCGCCGATCGACTCGGCAATGCGCGCAGGAGGAGCCGATGAGGTCGGAGCCGGAGCGGGTCGACTTGAGGATGAGCTTGAGCTGGGCGGCGCCGCAGGTGTAGTGGGAGCAAGGCGGCGCGGAGGCGGAGGAGGGGCCGCGGTTCTTGGGCCTGGGGCCGCCCTTCTTGTTTATCACGGTGTTTGTCATCTTCTCGTTGTGATCAGTGCGGTTGGGGAATGGGAATCAAGAAGCATTGTAAGAAGAAAGAGGATATTTTTCTTGATTTTGTAAGTGAAGAGTTCAAGAATGGAAAGTTATGTACCAGGAATAAGAGGAGGAGGAAGGAAGAAGAAGTGGCGAGGGGTTTATCAGAGGAAAGAGGGGGAGAGTGGAAGGTTGTAAGTTGCTAGTTCAACAGTTTGTTTGTTTTTTTGGTGTTTTCTTTTTAAATTTCTTGTAGGAAGGAAAAAAAATTAGAAGTAAGAAAATAAAACAAAGAAATGGTTCATAATCTAATTTGTTATGAAAACTATATATATAAATAGAGTAGGAAACATCATTTAATATTGATTTTGACTTTTACCTCTTGGTAACTTGCTATAGCAGATCATTCTTCACTTCAATTTTTTCAATAAAAATTCCAAATTAACTCATATTTACTTTCTCTTTTGTCCATCACATTTAATTTTTTGTGCATCTACGTATATATAACAATAATTGTGCATCTACGTATAAATTTCGTATATAACTCATATTTACTTTCTGTTTTGACACTTTAACGTCTGCTATTTTTTTACACGAACGCCCGCCAGAACCAGTTGGATTGATTGACTTGTCCAAACAAGTCGTATTTGACTGATTCTAAACTTCGCTTATATAGAAATTATTTGGAATTGAAATTCGAGAAACTAGAAAAGTTTGTTTGTTTGTTAGAAAAATAGGTTTACAAAGTAGAAAAGTTTGTCGAGATACGAAGGCCACTCCATGTCCATCTCCATTTGGTTTGCTTTGACGACCATGTTGCAACTCATTCTAATTAGCTCTCTTTTAAACACTTTTGGCGACGGAGGGACAGCTGCAGGTCCGTCATAAACAAACACTAGGCAGAATGTCCGTTCTCCTTGTCTTCTACTTCACCTCTAGTTTCGTTACTACTGATATGTTACGTTGTCTTGTGTTGTGGTGGAGTGAACATGAACAAATCAAGTGTGGGTTTTGTTTAGTTCATGTCCTTAAATAAAGGGGCCTCCCTCCCCTTTGTGATTAATAAAATATAATCACAAAAATAATAAAAAAATAATATTAATATTGGAAATTATACTCAAATGAACATTACAACTAACGTTAATGTTACCATACCTTCGTTTCGATTTAAGGCCAATCGGTTTGGATTGGTTCGATCGATTTGACCCACATGTGCATACCACTAACCCAATTGGTCATATGGCGTATTTTTAAATTGAAATTAACTTTGAACATTAAAATATAAACATATAAAAATATAAAAAAAATTACATTAATATTGGAACTTATATTCAAATGAACATTACAACTAAAGTTAATGTTACCAAACCTTCGGTTTGATTTAAAGCCGATCGGTTCGTATTGTTTGACCCATGTGCACACCACTAACCCAGTTGATCACATGGCGTATTTTTAAATTGAAATTAGCTTTTGAACATTAAAATTAATAAAAAAAATATAATCACAAAAATTAAAAAAAATGACATTAATATTAGAAATTATACTCAAATGAACATTACAACTAACGCTAATGTTATCAGACCTTCCGTTCGATTTAAAGTCGATCGATTCGGATTGCTTCGGTCGGTTTGACCCATATGTGCACACCACTAACCCAATTGATCACATGGCGTATTTTTAAATTAAAATTAACTTTGAACATTAAAATTAACAATAAAATATACTCAGAAAAATAATAAAAAATGACATTAACATTGGAACTTATACTCAAATGAACATTACAACTAAGATTAATGTTACCAGACCTTCGTTTCGATTTAAGGTCGATCGGTTAAGATTTATTCGGTCGGTTTGACCCATATGTGCACACCACTAACCCAATTGGTCACATGGCATATTTTTAAATTGAAATTAACTTTTAAATTAAAATATAAACATAAAAACAATATAAAAAAATACATTAATATTGGAAGTTTATTTTCAAATGAACATTACAACTAACGTTAATGTTACCAGACATTCGGTTCGATTTAAAGCTGATCGGTTCATTTTGGTTTGATAGGTTTGACCCATATGTGCACACCACTAACCCAATTGATCACATGGCGTATTTTTAAATTAAAATTAACTTTGAACATTAAAATTAACAATAAAATATACTCAGAAAAATAATAAAAAATGACACTAATATTGGAACTTATACTCAAATGAACATTACAACTAACGTTAATGTTACCAAACCTTCGGTTCGATTTAAATTCGATCAGTTCGGATTGGTTTGGTCGGTTTGACCTATATGTGCATACCACTAATCCAATTGATCACATGCCATATTTTTACATTAAAAATAACATTTGAACATTAAAATTAATAATAAAATATAATCAAAAAAATAACAATAAATGACATTAATATTGGAACTTATATTCAAATGAACAATACAACTAACGTTAAAGGTATCAGATCTTCGATTCGATTTAAAGTCTCGTTTTGGTTCGATCGGCTTGACACATATGTGCACACCACTAACCCAATTGATTAAATGGCATATTTTTTAACTAAAATTAGTTTTGAACATTAAAATTAACAATAAAACTATGAACACAAAAATAAAATAAAAATGACATTAATATTGGTACTTACATTCAAATGAACATTACAACTAACATTAATGTTACTGAACCTTCGTTTCGATTTAAAGCCGATCGGTTTGGATCGGTTTGGATCGGTTGGGTCGGTTTGACCCATATGTGTATACCACTAACCCAATTGGTCACACGATGTATTTTTAAATTAAAATTAACTTTGAACATTAAAATATAAACAAATAATAATAATAAAATTATATTAGTATTGGAACTTATATTCAAATGAAAAATTACAACTAACGTTAATGTTACGGGACCTTGGTTCGATTTAAAGCCGATCGGTTTGTTTTGGTTCGATCGATTTGACCCATATGTACTAACCCAATTGGTCACATGGCATATTTTTAAATTGATATTAACTTTTTAACATTAAAATAATCAGTAAAATATAATCACAAAAATAATAATAAATTGACATTAATATTGGAACTTATACTCAAATGAACATTACAACTAATATTAATGTAACCAAATCTTCGTTTCGATTTAAAGCCGATTGGTTCTGATTGGTTTGGACGGTTCAACTCAAATGTGCACACCACTAACCCAATTGATCACACGTCATATTTTTAAATTGAAACTAACTTCTGAACATTAAAATTAACAATAAAATTTAATCACAAAAATAATAAAAAATGACATTAGTATTGGGACATATATTCAAATGAACATTGCAACTAACGTTAATGTTAGCATACCTTCGGTTCGATTTAAAGTCGATTTGTTCATTTGGGTTCGATTGGTTTGACCCATATGTGTACACCACTAACCCTGTCACGCCCCAGAACCAGAATACTGGAGAGCGGAAGATAGACACAGCCAGCTACGTATATAGAAGTGTAGTCCACCTCGACATACGGTCACGGCTGTCTAGATGCATGAGGGTTTATCTACAAGCCAACAGTCTCTTATGGTCAAGAATAAGCCTAGTGTCTCAATCTCAAGCAAGTAATAATAGTATCATGAAGTTAGTCATACAAAATACGAAGACTAGCAAGAGTTTAAGTCATACATGATCAACCCTAGGATTTGTCAATCATGTTACAACCCTTAGGCAGACAGGAATGTAAATTCAACACGAGTTAACACTTGCTCGGCGGCTAAACGCCACAAAAGAATAATTTACAATAGAGTGAAAGAGCAAAATAAAACCTACTCGTTGCCATAGTTACGCCTAGTGTTCACAATCTGGCTGAAAGGCTGGGAGATCCTCGGGAGCTACTCTGAAATCTGGCCATACAAAACCAGCTGTGTCAGACCCCAGAAAGAACAAGTGCCACAAGGGAGGCTTCACTTAAGATCTAAAACCACCATGTCAGAACATAAACAAAGATAATAATAATAAGACCAGAAATATAAATAAGGCAATAATGACGAGAGAACGAGGAACTATTCCGGAAACCAGGTTACAATCCTTAAACCAAACAAGAACCAGGGTTGTAACCCTTCGTCTGAACAGAACCGGGTCTCTAGCCATTTATTGCTAAGAGTAAAGCGTAAGCAAGCATGTCCTATGATAGCCTTGTAATAGATCTAGACAGGATAGGACCCAACAAACATTCACGGCCAAGCAAAGAGTATGGCTTGATACTTTAACTAACTAGGGTTATCACAAGCCTAATTACAAGTAAGATGCAACGAGATGTTCCTGCAGTCACAAGTCCTGCAGCTATCCAGGTTATCCAGGCGAGGTTCATTTAAGAGTTATCAAGAATTATTAGGTGACTTGGAGTGCAACACATGACAGTGTGCGTAGTACTTGTTTCAAGGAGTGCCCCACATAACAGTGGGCTAGAAATGTGCCATACTCGTCGGCAGGCTACAAGTCCATCAGGTGTGGCCGGAATAACGGGATCGCCTATAACTGAAAACATCTCTCTATATGAACTACTTTAGTCAATCTAGTTATTAACTTAGTCAGGTTCAATATGAATCCCTGACTGTGGTAACCAGGGATGCAAGTCCTAGACATGATGCGAGACGAGACTGGTAGCTTATACGAGCACATTCAAGAACGATCACCCACGATGTCAAGACAATGGTTACTTAACAAGTCAAGATAGCCGTCACAACAGCATATCAAGATTATAATGTTAGGTTACTTATCAAGATTACTTATCTTGTCAAGAGTGCATCACGACGGACCATTATCAAGTATTATCATGTCAAGTTACTTGTCAAGAGTGCACCACGACGGGTCACTATCAAGAGTTATCATGTATAGTCACATTGTCATGTCGTGTTTATGTAAGTGCACCACGACGGACCACTATCAAGGAGTTGTTAGAGAGTGTATGTGCCATACCAAGATCGTGTTTAATGCTAAGAGTACAAGTGCAACATAGAAAATAACGTTATAGGACCAGTCAAGTAAAGAGTACAAACAAGTCACAACTCACACTAAGGACCATGGGGACAGTACAGATATTTGCAAGAGATGACACAAGGGCCAATGGGGTGTCATGAAGAGCACACACCCAAAAATGGATGTGCTAAGTGTGGCATGCGCCCAAGGCTATGCGCCCACATGAGTAAGGCAGGGTGCATGGTCTATGCACCCACATGAATGAGGCAGGAGGGCTTGGTCTATGCGCCCACATGCATGCACATATGGTCTATGCGCCTACATGAGTGAGGCAGGAAGAAATTGAAAGCTAAGTCAGGAGTCATCTATACTGGCCATGTGGGCGCATAATAAGGGCTATGCGCCCACAGCAAAGGGATACTATGACTTAACACATATCTGGAGTTATGTGCATAAGCAACCAAAAGTCATGGACGCATATAAAGCCATGCGCCCACACTGAGGAAGGCAGGAAGCTTGGGCGCATATAAAGGGCTGTGTGCCCAAGGCTGAAGTCACTGTGGACGCATAAAATGCCATGCGCCCATACACTGTTCTTCTTCTCCAACCCGAGATGAAGAACCATGGAACCCATAAACTTCCAAGGTCCATAGATCACTCAAAATAAATCAAAATTCGGGTTTTCAAAGGTTTATTTTGGGTAAAATCAAATTCTTTACAACATAGAACAATCAAAACATGAAAATAATGAAGTTCGAGAGATCAAAACCCAAGAAAAGCAAGATTTAAGAAAACTTAGATCTACAAGAATTAATCCTCCAAAACCAAAAATGCTAAGTACTAAATAGTCTTAGAAGCTTGTAGGGAAGACAATGGAACAAATAAAATTGAGTTCCTCCATGAAGCAAGTTGCACTTGCCTAAGGGTTTGGGAGAGGTTTAATGGAGGAGGAAGAAGAAGCTAGAAAATAATGAAGAGAGAGAGAGTGGAGTTGATATTTATATTAACCCTCTCCATCCCTATCCATAACCAAAATAAACCAAGCCAAGCTAAACCAAGTTAAACCAAGACCAAACCAAGCCAAGCTACGGGTCGGGAATCCGTACACGTATACTGAAAATACGTATAACGGAAAACGGGAGTGACAACTCTACCCACCTTAAAAGAATTATGTCCTCAAAATTTAATCAAGAGGCTAGAGATGTCGGAACAAGCTATACTAATCACAAGCAATCTATGACTAGCATGTAATCAAGCAATCATTCATACAAGCAAGGATTTAAAAGCATAAGGCATAAATAAAATATTATACCTTATGAGTCAAACAGGTGTGGATATCGCGATCGGATATCATCCTCACGCTCCCACGTTGACTCACCCAAAAAGTGATGACCCCAAGCAACACGGACTAGACTAATAATCTTGTTCTTGAGTATCTTCTCTCTCTGGTCCAATATGGATACGGGTCTTTTCTCATACGAAAGGTTGGTACTGTCACGACCCGCTCCCAAATAATCGAACACGAGTCGAACATGCCCAGCCTTCGTCGTTAGACACGACGAAGTAAGCTGTACCAAACTAGGGAAATCTAACCAGATAAACATAATATACACAATCACAGCATCTATACACGATCCCAGAATGATCACCATAATCCACAATTCTATATATCATAAATGTACTAGAGACAACAAGAATGAACTACACTGTGAATTCTAAGATTAATATCTAGGAGTAAGCAAAAACGGTCTGAACCTGAAGCCTCAAGCTAAGTCTCATCATGCTCAGCTAATATCCCGGGCTCTGGCCCATAAAGTAGAATGATATCCTGCAAGTATACCTGCAATATATCCAGTCAGGAGCGGAGCAAAGTACAGTTCTAGGTAATGAACAAGAACATCATGATATGAAAATGAGTACAGGAGAACATGAACTATAAAATACAGGAAAAGAACATGAAGGTACATAAATGTAAGTACAGAAAATAAAGTACAAGAATGTAAAGTACAGGAATGTAACTATGAACCTGAAGTACAAGACATGACAAGTGCACCATGTTTGAAATACAACTAGCTCATGTGACCGGCTGGGGTAAGCACATGAAAGTACATGAATGGTACGGCTTAGGGCCCGCGTGCACGGTACGAGGCCTAAGCTATCTACATGAATATAGTAACCGGGGTTTGGTCACATGGCTAGTGTATTTCTCCACCCGACACAAGTACAAGAACAGGAATACAGGAGTACAGGGGTACAGGATATCGTGTCATGACGTGTCACAAGAATAGTACAAGATATGTAAATGCACAAGACCGTAGAAAAGTACTTGCCTTGCTCCAGGAAAGTACGGGTAGTAAAGCTGGATGTCCTCCTGTTTAATAATTTCAAGTTGGTTAAGCTCTAGAAAATAACAATTGGCTATTCTCTTCTCTTAACCAAAACTGATTATGAATTATTTGCTAGTCCTATAAATTCCAAATAAAATATTTACTTACTACTCTATGGTATATACAAGATTGCTTACCTATTATCATGTTAATTCTAGATGATACTATTTTAATTAATTTAGTGATTAATAAACACATTTAATAAACCAGTTACTAGTACTCAAAATTTCTTAACAATAATTGCTATCAATCCAACAGAGCCAACCCAAAGACTGTACTAGTTAAACTAGAGCCACACAAGATGAGTAATATCAATAACTCAGTCTTCTGCCATTTAGAGGCCGGCCACATGCTTGCTTGGCCCACTCATTTCAACCCCATCAATAAACCAGTATAGTCCAATACATTACTTATATATGGACTTAACCAGCCAACCTTCAATTTAGAAAATAAAACTCAGCACCAACTTAATCCAAATACCTATGGTCAACCTGAACAAAACCAAACATACCAAGAAAAACTCACTGATATATACTCAATTGTCCAACCATCCCAAACCCAGGACTTACCATTACAAGTGATACATGGCCACCTCTAAATACAACCTTGCTATAGAACATCAAGACTCTAAAAGAAAAATTGCAAGGAAAGTCACAAAACAAACTCTTCGACCAATTCCAGCTTCAAAACACACAGAAAAATTCCAACCCTAACTTCAGTTTGAAATTAACGGCTAAGCCTCCTTCAAAAACCAAAATGTAGAGAAAAGAATTCAAATGCAGAACACTTAATTACGTTTACAACGTAAATCGAACATTGCATAATCTAAATAAACTTCGCCATGCACTCGACACCATAGAGCAATAGGATTGGATACGCACACGAACACAACGACACGCACACACACGAACACGACACCATCTCCTGCACCCAATCACAAATCGACCATACAAAAATTCTAGCTACGAATTTATGAGAAAACTTGAGAAAAACTAATTGGTACCTGAAGATGACCCGTCCAACCAAAGCTGTAACACGCACTCCGGTCGGATACGGCCTCTCGTGTTCGAATTCTTCTTCACAGCTCCGTTGCAGCAAACCATCGAACAGAACCCGAGCATTACAAAAGAACAAGTTCATTAGTTATACTTGAATTCCTTAGACTTAGGAAATGTCAAATGATCAAGAATCAGTATGCTTAAATCACTCACACTCAAATCTAGTCCCAACTCTGCCACAGGATCCAATCCCTCCACAATTCCAACTGATCGCAACTAAAACAGAGGAGTCCATTCTCAGGATTCGTCCACACACAGAGAAGATCCAGATCAAAATAGTAAGGGAAAAATAATACTCACCCGAATGATGATCGATGAAGCTAATCCAATACTTGACTGACCGACTGCTACTCCGTGAGAAGATTTTTGAGCAATCGATCTCCCTGATCCTGATCTGGTCATCAGGAATCTGGACACAAAAATCACTCATTGAAAATGAAATGAACCGAGAAATTCTTGACGAAGAAGATGGATTTGGACTTACTCGCTGAAGCCGGGATCGATCGGGGATGCTCGACGCTGTCACCGCCGCGTGGAGATCAGAGTTCATTTGTCATGGAGACGATCCATGCCATGGCCGCTCCGGAGTGATTCACAGCCGCCGAGAGCCGTCACTTCGATCTACTGTCCGCCGCTCAACATCGAAGAGCTTCCGCCATAGCTCGGCCTCAACCCCCTAGGTTAGGGTTCGAAAATCTCAGCTGGAGAGGAAGAATAAGAAGTCGCCGGAGGTCTCGTGCTCTGCTATTCCTATGCAGTGAAAAGAGAAAATTGAGAGTTTAAGGAGAGAGAATGGGAAATGAATAGAAAAAATATAATAGCAGCTGAAATGAATTAAACCCAATCCACTGTACTAATATAACCATACCATTTGCGTTTTAATCCCTCCACCACTTTACATTTAGCCCTTACCCCCTCCCTTTTTTCATAATTTACAACCTAGCCGTTCCATTCAAATAAAATTTTCAGAAAACACCCCTTCCTTTATATTATTTACAAAAATAATTAAAATCTGTTAGAAAATTTGTTAAAAAGTTGGGGACCACTCTAACTAAATTGAAAATTAGTTACTTTGCCAAAAATTTAATTCTCCCTCCAAAATCAAGCATGAAATTTATTCAAAATAGTTAATCACAATTGTTCAAGGAAATTGTTTAAAGTGACTTATTATATCTTATCAGAAAACTTTTAAAAATTCACGAAAAATGTAAAAGTGGAGTTACAGGTACCAACAACCAATTCTGAACGATAAAGGACATGACTCGGATCCGGGATATATTGTCACAATTGGGATACATGGAAGACATCATGTACCTCACGTAACGATGGCGGAAGAGCGAGACGATAGGACACATCACCTACCCGTTCAAGAATGTCGAACGGCCCTATATACCTGGGACTAAGCTTTCTCCGTACGTCGAATCGAATGACGCCATGGGTAGGCGAGATCCTAAGGAATACGTGGTCACCAATAGAAAATTCAAGGGGACGCCGATGAGAATCGACCAAATGGCGCTGACGATCTTGGGCAACTCGAAGATGATCTATGACTTGTCTGACCACCGCGATAGTCTGTATAATCATCTCTGGACCAAGCTTCTGTCTCTTGCCGACATCGTCCCAGGCTAAAGGTGATCTGCACTTTATGTCATACAATGCCTCAAAGGGTGCCATCTGAATACTGGCCTGAAAGCTGTTGTTATAGGAAAACTCCACTAGGTGCAGGTGATCTTCCCACGAACCACCGAAGTCCAGTGTACATGATCGTAGCATATCTTCAAGAGTCTGAATCGTGCGTTCTGATTAACCATCTGTCTGCGGATGATATGCTAAACTGAACTTGAGACGAGTCCCCAAACTCTCTTGAAGACTCCGCCAAAAGTGCGATGTGAATCTGAAATCTCTGTCTGATATGATACTAACTGGCACTTTATGCAATCTGACAATCTGCTCGAGGTACATCTCTGCTAGCTGATCCGTCGACTGACCAATAATGAAGAGGAGAAAATGAGCTACCTTCGTGAGACGATCAACGATAACCCATATAACATCCCTGCCAGCCGGGGATTTAGGTAACCCACTTATAAAGTCCATCGTTATATGCTTCCACTTCCACTCCGGGATCGATAACGGTTGAAGAAGTCCAGCTGGTCTCCGATGTTCAGCTTTAACTTGTTGGCAAACTAAACATCGGAAGACAAACCGGGCTATCTCTCTCTTCATGCCATTCCACCAGAAGTACTGACGGATGTCTTGGTACATCTTTGTGCCACCGAAATGAATTGAATACTGAGAATTGTGAGCCTCTGCCATGATTTTCTGTCTGATATCACTACTTGGTACACAAAGATACCTTCCATGACGGAGTGTACCATCTTTGTGAATGCATAACTCGGATCTTTGTCCTGCTTCACATTCTGTCCTGAGCCGCTGTAGCTTAGAATCTGCTGATTGTGCCATCTTGATCCTCTCAACTATGCTGGACTGAACTTGCATGCTGGCCATCAATGCCACATTGGTAGGGAGAACTATCTCTATCCCCATCTTCTGAAGGTCTACTAATAACTCTGGTTGTGCTGTTAGGAAATAAACTCCAGCTCTTCTGGTCAATGCATCTGCAATAACGTTGGCCTTCCCAGGATGATACTGCAGGTTGATGTCATAATCTACAAGTAGCTCTAGCCATCTCCTCTGACGCATGTTAAGATCCTTATGAGTAAACACATACTTAAGACTCTTACGGTCGGTGAAAATCTCTACCTGATCTCCATACAGTTAATTTCTACATAGCTTAAGTGTGAAAACTACCATTGCTAACTACAAATCGTGGGTTGGGTAATTCCTCTCGTGATCACGAAGTTGACGTAATGCATAAGCTAATACCTTACCATGCTGCATTAAGATGCATCCCAATCCTCTGTCGAAAGCGTCAGAATAAACTAAAAATTCTCCCATCCCATCTAGAAGCGTGAGAATGGGGGCCGTCATCAAGCCTCGCTTCAACTTCTCAAATGAACTCTGACACTCTGTTGTCCAAGCAAACTGCACATCCTTACAGGTCAACTGAGCCAGGGGCACTGAAATCCTAGCGAAGTTTGATACAAAACGTCGATAATAGCCGGCCAATCCAAAGAAACTGCGAACCTCGAAAACTATACTGGATACTAGCCATGACTCTATAGCCACTATCTTCTGGGGGTCCACTTCCACTCCACCTTTGGTGATGATGTGACCCAAGTACGATATGTGATTAAGCCAAAACTCGCACTTACTGAACTTCGTGTACAACTGGTGCTCTCTGAGAATCTTAAGTACCACTCGGAGATGTTGCTCATGCTCTGCTTCACTCTTGCTATAGACCAAGATGTCGTCTATAAACATTATCACAAACTGATCCAAATAAGGCATGAAGATACGATTCATGAGGTCCATGAATACGGCTGGTGCATTGGTTGCTCCAAATGGCATAACAAGGAACTCCTAATATCCATATCTAGATCTAATTGCTGTCTTCTGGATGCCTTGCTCTCTAACTCTGATCTGATGGTACCCTGATTGCAATTCAATCATCGAGAATACTGCCGCTCCCCTGAGCTGATCGAATAAGTCATCTATCCTTGGTAGAGGATATATGTTCTTGCTTGTTACATAGTTCAAGGTACGATAATCAACACATAATCTTGACGTACCATTCTTCTTTTTTACAAGAAGCATCGGGACTCCCCAAGGCGATCCGCTAGCACGAATGAATCCCTTGGTTCTGAGTTCTTCAATCATCTTGTACAAATCTCCAACTCCAAAGGTGCCATCCTGTAGACTCTCTCTGATACCGGTGTCGTCCCTGGAAGCAAATCAATGGTGAACTCTATCTTTCTCTCTCTGGGGGCATGCTCTTTGGAAAATACGTCAGGAAACTCTTCTACTACTCTGGAAAACTGAACTGCTACTGCCACTGCCATCCGCAAGACTAGTTGAGAAGGTTCTACTCCGCCTCTGGAAAAAAGAAAACTCTGGTTTACCGAGGATACCAAAAATAATCCTGCCAATATAGAGTATATTCATGCGTATTGATCCTTCAACCAATCCATTCCTAGGACCACATCATAGTCGGCCATCGGAAATTCTATCAATCTAGCAGAAAATTTTCTACCGCTAACTACGATTCTACACGAGGAAAAGACTCTATCTACTCCCACAAGACTACTACCAGTAAGTATATTGAGTCTTACTGATAATAACTCGGGCTCCAGTTCTACTTATGTTACGAATCGTGCAGACATAAATGAATACGATACACCCGAATCAAATAATACTGATGCTGGAAAAGAGTTGACGAGAATGGTACCTGCCACCATCTCACCTGATGCCAATTCTTCCTCCACGGTCAGAGCCATCGTTTGACCTTGCCCTCTGGGTGTTGGTCCCCTCTGCTGGAAATCTCTTTGCCTGTTCTGCATCTGAGCTTGGGCCTGAACATACTGTTGTGGCCTTTGCTGCTGGAAAACTTGAGCTTGAGGCGATAATAGCCTAAGAAACTGGTACTGCTGCTGCACTGGGGCTGGTGCTGGGGCTGGTCCCCTAACCGAGGGACTAGTTAGGTTTGATGACTATGAACTGGCTCTATTCGGATAGGACCCTATCTTGTGGTCTGGTGCACCACAAGCCAAGCATAATCCCTTTGCTCTGTGACACTCCAAACAACGTGTCCTGGCTTCCCACAATGAGAGCAGCCCATTGCGGAAGACTGCTTCTGCTTCTGTTGCTGAGGGTACGTCGGTGTTGAATGCTGAACTGACGTAACTGAATTCGCCCTTCAGGTAATTCCACTTGACAAAGCCCTAGCTGCCGGGGCTGGTGCTGAGGACAGACTCATCTGCCCATGGGACCTCTTCCTACTTCCGGTTCTATCTACTATCCTCTGAGAGGTATACTCATGCTTCCTGGCTGCTCTCAAGACGACATCAAAAGTCTGATGCTCGAACTGCTCCACAGCTAGAATAATCTCTATGTGGAGTCCCTACTGAAACTGTTGTGCTCGATTCAACTCGGTTGCACCAAGGTGGGAGCAAACCGACTCAGTCTTGAAAACTCGGCCGCATATCCATCGACCGTCCTGCTCATCTGCTTCAAATTAGTGAATCTCGTCTGCAGATCATATCGAGCGACTTCATCAAAGTACTTGGTCTGAAACTTGTCACTGAATATCGTCCATAGGACAGGCGTCGCCAATCCAACTGCTAACATCGCCCACCATGTGTGGGCTAAGTCCAATAACTGTAGGCGCACTACGGCCACCTTCTCTTCCTCTGGAGTCTTGGCTGCTTCCAAGATAATCTCGATATCCAGGAGCCAGGCATCAGCTGCAATCGCATCCTCGCTACCGTCAAAGAAGGGAGGGTTCAGGCGCTTGAAATCGTTGCTTGCACTGTTACCTTTGTAACCCACTCTGCCCATGGCTAATTCTACTGCCTGGTACAGGGCATCACCTCGACGATCCTACGATGCAAACAATTCCTGATAAGTCCAATCAAGACCCTGTTATCGGACTCTACAGGCTGGACTGGCTAAACTGGGGGCTCTGGGTCATCAGGGTTCATGGCTCAGGATACTGCTCCCGAGTGCTGGGATTGGTCTTCTTGTGGCTGCTGGGGTGCTGGTTGAGCTCCTCACAGCTGACCGGTAGGAATAATGCCACTGAAGCAATGACATTGGGAATTAATAAGGAAGGACCAAGATAGATCAAAGATTTTAAACATATTATCAGGTCAAGATTTTAGGAAGATTAGAAAACGAGTAAAGATTAAGGGCGAGTGCTGATTGAGACATCTATTCGGTAAAATCCTCACACATTCTTGATTTACAAGACCTGCATGGGATACCACTTAAACTGTGTCACGCCCCAGAACCAGAATACTGGAGAGCGGGGGACAGACACAGCCAGCTATGTATATAGAAGTGTAATCCACCTTGACATACGGTCACGGCTGTCTAGATACATGAGGGTTTATCTATAAGCCAACAGTCTCTTATGGTCAAGAACAAGCCTAGTGTCTCAATCTCAAGCAAGTAATAATAGTTACAAGATGTTAGACCATCAGATATTCAATAGTAAGGCATTCCATACATTTTATATACAGATGATCATGAAGCTAGTCATATAAAATGCGAAGACTAGCAAGAGTTTAAGTCATATATGATCAACCCTAGGATTTGTCAATCATGTTACAGCTCTTAGGCAGACAGGAATATAAATTCAATACGAGCTAATACTTGCTCTGTGGCTAAACGCCTCAAAAAAATAATTTATAATAGAGTGGAAAAGCAAAATAAAACCCACTCGTTGCCATGGTTGTGCCTAGTATTCACCATCTGGCTGGAAGGCTGGAGATCCTTGAGAGCTACTCCAAAATCTGCCCATACAAAACCAGCTAGGTCAGACCCCAGAAAGAATAAGTACCACAAGGGAGGCTTCACTTAAGAACTAAAACCACCATGTCAGAACATAAACAAGGATAATAATAATAAGACCAGAAATATAAATAAGGAAACAATGACGAGAGGACGAGGAACTATTCCGAAAACCAGGTTACAATCCTTAAACCAAACAAGGACAGGGGTTGTAACCCTTCGCCTGAACAGAACCGGGTCTCTAGCCATTTATTGCTAAGAGTAAAGCGTAAGCAAGCATGTCCTATGATAGCCTTGTACTAGATCTAGACATGATAGGACCCAACCCACATTCACGGTCAAACAAAGAGTACGGTTTAATACTTTAACTAACTAGGGTTATCACAAGCCTAATTACTAGTAAGATGCAACGAGATATTCCTGCAGTCACAAGCCCTGCAGCTATCCAGGTTATCCAAGCGAGGTTCATTTAAGGGTTAAGAATTATTATGTGACTTGGAGTGCAACACATGACACTGTGTATAGGACTTGTTTCAAGGAGTGCCCCACATGACAGTAGGCTGGAAATGTGTACTACTCGTCAGCAGGCTACAAGTCCATCAGGTGTGGCCAGGATAACGGGATCGCCTGTAACTGAAAACATCTCTCTATATGAACTACTTTGATCAGTCTAGTTATTAACCTAGTCAGATTCAATATAAATCCCTGACAGTGGTAACCAGGGATGCAAGTCCTAGACATGATGCGAGACGAGACTGGTAGCTTATACGAGCACATTCAAGAACGATCACCCACGGTGTCAAGACAAGGGTTACTTAGCAAGTCAAGATAGTCGTCACAACAACATATCAAGATTATCATATTAGGTTACTTATCAAGATTACTTATCTTGTCAAGAGTGCATCACGATGGACCACTATCAAGAATTATCATGTCAAGTTACTTGTCAAGAGTGCACCACGATGGGTCACTATTAAGAGTTATCATGTAAAGTCACATTGTCATGTCGTGTTTATGTAAGTGCACCATGGCGGGCTACGATCAAGGAGTTGTTAGAGAGTGTACATGTCATACCAAGATCGTGTTTAATGCTCAGAGTACAAGTGCAACATGAAAAATAACGTTATAGGACCACTCAAGTAAAGAGTATAAACAAGTCACAACTCACACTAAGGACCATAGGGACAGTACGGATATTTACAAGAGATGGCACAAGGATTAATGGGGTGTCATGAAGAGCACACACCCAAAAATGGATGTGCTGAGAGTGGCATGCGCCCAAGGCTATGCGCCTAAGGGCATGCGCCTACATGTATGCACCCATATGAGTGAGGCAGGGTGCATAGTCTATGCGCCCACATGAGTGAGGCAGAGGGGCTTGGTCTATGCGCCCACATACATGCGCCTATGGTCTATGCGCCTACATGAGTGAGGCATGGAGCAATGGGAAGCTAAGTCAGGAGCCATCTATACTGGCCATGTGGGCGCATAATAAGGGCTATGTGCCCACAGCAAAGGGATACTATGACTTAACACATATCTGGAGTTATGTGCATAAGCAACCAAAAGTCATGAGTGCATATAAAGCCATGTGCCCACACTAAGGAAGGCATGGAGCTTGGACACATATAAAGGGCTATGCGCCAAAGGCTGATGTAACGCCCTGGTCCAAAAATACTTGAGACTAGGTACGTGGACATGCCAGCTGTATACATACGAAGTATACTCCAATAGATGGAACCCTCGTATGTACACATAAGCTGTAAAATGTAGTAACCATGAAACTAATCTCATCCACTAATAAATATGTCATATAATCAACTTATAAATGTCATTGTACAAAATGTTGGACGGAGGCAAATCCACTACCAACTAAAAAGAGAGAAGTACGTAACAGCGAAGGAAGAGTTGAGCAAAGTGAAGACGATCCAAGAGCTAGCATCGCGAAGGTAAATGGTAAAGTGCAGCCTTGGCTAGAGCACTTGCAAAAATCATAACACACACCTAGAGAAATAAACAGGTCCTCAGAGGGACGTAACAAGATACAAGAAGAACATGCCATTAATGTGGATCAGTCTTGGGACACTCATGCAGCGCTTATGCGGCTCAGCCCATGCGGCACTATCATACAGAACACATGTGGTCCAAATGAGATAGGGCATGCATCGACCAGGCTTAAAGCACAGAGGCGATATATGACAGGCCCGCGCATAAAATATGCAATGTGGCCACTTCAAAATTTTAGTCGTCGTCTTCCCTCCATCCTTACCCTGGATAAGGGGTTGCACGTCGGGATGAATAGAAGGAGAGTCTGCTACTCTCGACGGAGTGGCAAGTCTCTTCCCTTTGGCCGCAACACCAGTCGACTTGGAAGCTTTTGGAGCCATGAAGACGAAGGAGAAAAAGGTGAAAGAGAAAAATCTCTCTCTGAATGACCCCTATTTATAGAGTTTCTGAAGAGTGCCTCTTCGATTTTCGAGATCATTAAAGATAATGACGACGTTTTAGGATTTTATCCCTAGTAACCGTCGGCTTTATCTCAAATAATGTCGCTTCGATTCTCGAGATCATTAAAGATAATGATGACATTTGGGGATTTTATTCCTAGTAACCGTCGGCTTTATCTCGAAAAGAGAACCCAAACCCAAAACCGAATCAAGAAATTAAATGCAGCAGTGACAGTTGGCAGGCTGGATGGGATCTCTATGCGGCTTAAGATTTTCCTGCGGCTCAAAATTTTCCTGCGGCTCAGGTTCTCCCTGCAGCTAAAGGTCTCTCCTAACTTAAAGACTCCCTGCGGCTTGACATATCTCCATGCTTCTTATTCAAAGTATTCCAAATTTGTAATTTGAAAACTTTGAAGGGGGTCATGTAGAAGTATGGAAAATATGGGATTCATGCGGATCACAACTGGCCACATAAATACTTTGGGCTGGTCCGTATAAAGGAGAGCCGTATGACAGATTCAGTATCGCATGCGGTCCGTCTGCAACTAGACTGATTCGAGCCGCAGAAGGAAGATATGCGGCCAAGTTGATCAGTCATTCTGATAAAGCTGACGAACTCTGTTAAATCTGACAAAAATGACAGCTTTGACACTCTGACAAAAAGATAAGACGTGATCAGACAAAATGTCATGTCACTAAAATAGGGTTCATTGCTTAGACATAGTCATGCGGCCAGAAGGATTGCTACCCGAGCCGCATGAACCTTATGCGGCTCAACCTATGCGGTCCCAAAAGTCTCTAAGCTTTATGCGGCCAAGGGTGACTGTAACCAGAGCCGCATGAGCTTTATGCGGCCCAAAACACAGAATCTATGCGGCTTAAAAGGCCTCAAGCTACATGCGGACTAAGGAAGACTATGGTCTAAGCCGCATGAGTCCTATGCGGCCGAAAATGAGAGACTCATGCGACTCAAAATGACTCCAGATTAGTCCTATCCTGCGACAGGACACGTGTCAGGATGACCAAGTATCGACCACCCAGATTTGCTGTAACAGAATCCCAACAAATCGTCAGCTGGCAGCCAGAGAACGGGTCTTTACATGCTGTTGTAGCCACGTGGCAATGAGCCATCTATGCGGCTCAAAACATACATCACTATAAATAGCAGGGTGCCATACCCCTGCAAAAGGCTGGCAACCTACGAAGGGCAATTTCTTCAAGAGCTAAGACTGCGTCGGATAGTCCAAGGAGTAAAGCAGAGTTGATAACACTTTTTCGAGCCTCCACCGTCACCCCCAGAATCAAAAACTAAATAATTGTACTTAGATTGTTTCCTATGGTTTCTTTTTAGACTTTTCTTTGTACAAGCGAGTTTGCAACCAATTTTAGTATTTCTGTAATACCTGTCTTTAATATTTTAATGGCAAACACTTATAGCAACAAAGTGTTGTATTTGTCCCATGCTTGTTTTTGTCACAGGTTATAGAGATGAACCCTCCCTAAGTGGAGGAAGTCCAAAAACAAAAAGCAACAAGAGGTCCTACAAAAATGGAGAGAACTATCAAGCGAAGAAGTGACGGAATGAAAAAAATTGTCACATTCAATGAGACTGGACAACCTATTGGGGAGCCTGGTGCAGAATGTGTTAGCTTGATTTGGGTTATTGCATGTTCTATGATACCCATTACTTATGACGATTGGCAAAAAGTCCCACAAAATATTAAAGACAATGCATGGTCGTTAGTAGAGGTAACTTTTATTTAAGTAGAAAAAATTATTTTGAGTTCATTTATTAGCACTTATTGGTTCTAAACTGTAGTAATCTTCATATGCAGCAATCTTTTCTCGTTGATCCAAGAGCTAAAAAAAATTTTAATGCAAACAATGGGTGTTGCATCAAAATTATTCTGGCATGCATTGACAGCTTATGTTCTTGCAAATATGGACAAACTTGCAGTTCTTAGAAATCCCCCTCCAAACTATGATTTTATCAATCAAAATGAATGGTCCAAGTTTGTGACAACTCGTCTTTCTAACGACTTTCAGGTATCGTAGTATAATTAAATATGTTTTAACTTTGCAACTTCAGAAACTCTTACTTACCGTAAACAAATTACATTATCATTTCACTCCCGGCACAAAGAGCAACAACACTGGAGAATGAAGCATGTATATAACCATAGGCTAAGCCGAAAAGGCTATGTCGGTTTAAGAGAAGAAATTATATGTGATCTTATTTTGAATTTGAAGTCAGTATTTGAGTTTTATATATCTCATTTTGAATTTTAAGTTAGTATTGTGAGTTTTATATAATGACTTTTCTAAATAACAGAAGAAAGACGGTACATATACTGAGGACCAAGTAGACCGCTGTCTATTTTGGAAGCTAGTTCGAAAGAAGCAAAAGCGGAATGTAGGCACCAGTTCAACAAAAAGAATATTAGGGGTGATAATGAAGATGCTGATGAAGGTGATGATCCATCGATAGTTTATGATCCAGTCACACAAGCAATGGTGGACAAAATTGTAAGCAAGTCTTAGCTGTATTTCATTTTCATTCTTCTTGCACAACTTCATATTAAGATGCTAACGTAAATTCATTCTTTTCATAGGATGAAGTGAAAAAGCAAATAAGTTCTGGAGAGTTGTTGATTCCTCAAAACATAGATGCTTTTGGATATGCAATAGAGAGGTCGAGCACAGTGGTCGTGTTACGGCAATAGGGAAATATGTTACCCCAAGATCTTTTTTCAACACTCCTAAAACTCCGACTGGTTGGGAGGAGGAGAAAAAGAAGTTGCTTGATGAGATTGAGAGAAAAAATAATATGATAAACAACTTACATTCACAAGGTCTCTGTGCTACGCCATTATCCGATACCGTTTTCAACTTTCTAATTCCTCCAATCCCTACCGTGAATGCACCGAGTTATGCCTCCGAAGGTTCGCAGAGGCCAAGGATCATGAACCAGGTTTATTGCATCCCCTCTTTCAATTTTAGTGTAAAGTAGACACACACTATCTACTTCAACTTTTCTTTCTATTTGTTTATTTCTAGATAGTTGGACTTCTCTGTCTACTTGAACTTTATTGTCTACTTGCACTTTTCTGAACACTATCTACTTGAACACACACTATCTACTTGCATTTTTCTTTCTACTTGAACTTTTCTGGAAAGTTGGACTTTTTTGTTTACTTGAATCAGTATCTACTTTTCTGAGTTTTATATAATGACTTTTCTGGAAAGTTGGACTTTTTTGTTTACTTGAATCAGTCACTAATATATATTAATAGTGACTGAATTTCGTCAGAAATGATATTAGTGACGGACTAAACACATGAGTAACAGAGTAAATGTCAGTCGCTACTACGAGCGACACTAATACTACTAGTGACGGATGAATTCCTAAATCCGTCACTATAATTGAACATGCTACGTAGATAAGTATTTATCTTTCAATATAAAAAAGTATTTAATATTTATTACTAACTAATTGGTCAGTCACTATTGTTGGGTCATTAATAATTATTACTAACTAATAAGTCAGTCACTATTGTTTGGTCATTAATAAAATTATTACTAACTAATATATCAGTCACTAATGTTTGGTCATTAATAATTATTACTAATAATAAATCAGTCATTATTGTTTGGTCATTAATAAAATTATCACTAATTAATAGGTCAGTCACTAATGTTAGGCCATTAATAAAATTATAATTTTTTGAACCACATTCCTAATTGTTTGATGTCATTAATAATATAGTAAATCAGTCATTATTATTTGATCAATAAGTAGAAGCTAATTTCTTTCCACCATATTCTGATGAAATCACAATTTCTTCATCCAAGATTGTATAAGTGGACTCTTACTAAAAAAAATTGAAGCCAAAAATAATATATTCATCAGATTAGACAAACAACTCAAAAATAAAATATACTCCAAAACAAAGTTAAGTCTGCTATTAACAAAAAAATACATTGTACGTCAACACAAATTGATGTTCTAAACTTTAATAATGAAACATGATAAAGCATTCGATTTTACGTCACACCAAGTCCCTAACCACGTACTCGATTTTGTATCTCCGGTCCCATTGCTTGGACATACGCTCTTTGTCGCAATTCCAACCTCATGTCCCTAAAAAGATATAGTCACATTCGTACGCAAATAAAATTAGAAAATTGTAGAAACAAACAATTAAAGAATATAAAAATATCGTAAATAGGGAAAGAAAATTATGGTTAGGGTTTTAAAATTTACTTGAGTCTGTGGGATTTCTCCATGGAGCCGATGGGACTTACTCCTTGGACGAAAAGCGGTGGAAAAGGGTTGAACTTCACTGACCTAGAGTGGTCAAAGAGAATTGAACTCCGCTAACCTCTCTAGATGAACACCTTTAAAACAAAACAAAAAATTATTAGAGAAGGAGGAGATGAGTAAATAACGGAAGAGATGAGAGAATTACAAGGAGAAAAAAATCCTCATGACCTAGAGAAGGATGAGAGGAGGAGGAGAGGACGAGAAAATTTTAGAGGAGTAAATATTTAGAGGAGGAGAGAATCATAAACCATTTATGACCAAATATTCTGTAAAGGAAAAAATGATGGCACATGTGAAAAAAAAGTGGCATCCAATTTTTCAATCCTGCTAATTCGAGCCCAAATATTTAAAACTATTAGATTATTTTTTCTTATTAAATTTATTATTTAATATTAAACTACTTTTTTATTAGTGACTGATTTAAAAGTCCCTAATATTTTTCATGAAACATATTTAAAATTTTCACGTCTATCTTCTTATTTAATAATTAAATAAAGTTTAGTGACTGCATAGTCCGTCACCATTAAATATTTATTCCGTCATAAATAGTATTACTAACGTTTTCCTTAATCCGACATAATTAATCTTTTATTAGTGACTAAATATTCATTCCGTCACTGACTTCCGTCACTATAAGCAAAATTTCTTGTAGTAGGTTGTAAGTGAAAAATCTTCTCTCCAACCTGATCAAGATATGGATGTCGATGCAACAAAACCTAGTTCGAAGGGTGTCGATGCAACAAAACCTAGTTCGAAGAGTAAAACAAAGGTACTACATGTCAGTTTCTTTATTCTTGAAATCCTAGTAAAATGGAAGTAATAAAGGGACATACAATTTTCTATATGCTTTCTTTTAATAAGGTAGAAGATTGCCAATTGGCTGTGGGTTCCGTCGATAATATTATTGCCAAAGGAACCATTATGGAATACAAGCCCCCCAATGTTATTGTGTCCATCGAATTAGTATTGGACGAGGATGTGTTGCTTCATATTCCACCTGAAGATATCCCTCTAACTAAGATTAATGATGCTATTGGATATCACATACTTTGGCCAACCGATTTAGTTCTTCATGGTACTCTAATTAGAGAGGTAGTCAATATTTTTTTAGAAGTCTCTTGCATGTATAAATATCATATTATTTAAGTCTTATACATTTTTACTCTGAAATTGTGTTGTATTTTAGACATCCGAGGTGGACAAGGAAGCTCCCAATGAGCAAAAGAACACGCCAACTAAAGTTAAAACTCCAACAAGGGCTTCCACTAGAATTCTAATGTCATTCAAAAATCCGCCCGGAATGGACTGCTTTGCTAAACTGGTACAACGCTTGATCGTTGAAAAAACCACAATTTCGGTACCACTTCCTGGCGAATTATTTAATACCACAACAGTTGTTCTTTTCGAGAAGGATTTCGAAAATTTCATTAAAATGCGTGCCCTATCATCTAATTGCGTCCAAATATACATAAGGTAATTGAATACTTTGCTTTTCAAATTTTTGTTGTTACATTAATAAGTTGATCTAAATAATCTGCAAACTACATATATAGGTTGTTGTACATTTGTTTAAAAGAGCTAAACCTTGTTGAGGATGTTTGCTTCATTAATCCGAGACTAGTCTCCGCGTCTGGTTTGAAAGACGTTCTTGGAATGCGGGATGCAAGGGCACGACATATTTGTAACAGTTTGATATCTCGAAAAGAAAGTCGACTTGTTTTCTTGCCATACAATCCTAGGTAATACATTTTCTTACTTATTTTTCTTCTACAAGTTCTCACTAACTCGATAACTTGTATATATCTTGGTGCTATATGGTGTTACAGTAAGTACATTGTAACAAGGTATGCATCAATATTTGTACCATATTTTAGGAATTTCACAAATACAGTTAAGGTACTAATTAGATGATTCAATAATGACTATTAATATTATCCAATTTAATTTGCATATAGTGGACTTCGGATGTTTCATGCTCAAATGGAAAAGCAAGTCAAAAAGTTTAAATTGAACTAGATAACAATTAAGGTACAATATATTTCTCTCATGTAAATGTAAATGAAAAATAAATACAAGTTTGTAAGGAATTTGCTTAATTTTCTATGATTAGGCGCCACAACAAGCCAGCTCTGTGGAATATGGGTACTACGTGATGAGATTTATGAAGGAGATCACATCTAATCGAACCTTACTTAATCCAAAGGTGATGTTTTTCTTAATCGACATGTATATTTAAAATATAAATATATCATGATAGTAACAGTTTTATTTTTTCTTTCTATTTACAAACAGTACAATCAAAAGGAAGACTACAATTTCGAAGAAATTAATGAAGTTCGTACAGAGTGGATGGAACATGTTTTGCAGTTCCTTAACTAACAAATCGTCGCAGGTAATTTTAGACTATCTACAGTGAATCTATAGAATTTTGAAGAAATGTTTTCATTATGGAGTTTTATGATGGTACTCTATTTCCATTTGTTTGCCTACTAGCTATTTTGTTTAATGAGTCTTATAGTTTAATGAGTTTAAGCTGTATTTCTAAATTGCAATGATCTGGAAACTATATTGCTCTTTTAGTTTTAAAAGACTGAACTGGTTGCCGCTGGGCAACTTAAGGTGGGGTACCTCGAGGGACTAGTGTCACGCCCCGATCCCGGAGGATCGAAAACTAGCCACTGGGCGTGATGCCGTACAAGTCTAGATTGCACTTGTACAAGGCAAAACCATTACAGTTCCTGGTAATTCTCAGAAAACATCGACAATGCAGCGGAACCAAACAGATAAATTGAAGTCACACAATTTATATAGAAATGTATCTCTTTATTGATAATCAAAATGGATTACAAGACTTGCAGCAGAATACAGAGTTTACAACTGTTTACAAGATTTTTGAATAGTCAACTGAATGTATACACTTGCCCTTTAGGCTACAATGAATATACCGACTTCTTTATAATGACTTACCAATTTGGCTACAATCTCACTGGTACATCTGAGTTCCACTGTTCCATACATTATGTCCCGTATAGCAGAATACATCGTCTTGCAAGAAGAACTTCTGCACACCCATCCGATTCATCGATGTCAAGCATTGATTCACAGGATTTCCCCCAAGCAAACACCTGTAATATTGCCCACAACGTGGGTCAGTACATCATCAATGTACTGGCGAGCGGTGCTGGCCCAACTCACCTAAGAAGACAACACTAAGTAATCATGTTACAGAACATTATTAACAGTGGTCTTTCTTGTTGCCTTAGGGTCAATTTCATGTTATAGCCGACAAGAAGTAAAGCATGCAAATCTCATAGCCAATATAATTTAAAGTATACTGTTATCACCCTTTGGTGATTCTTACCCACGGTCATGTAGCCATCCCTGTACATTTATAATACTTACTCTGCCTGCACAAGACATTGTTAGAAACAATATCATAATTCAATATGAATATCACCGTTCAGGTGATTCTTACCAACAGCCGAAATCCTTCCCTGTATTTGAGTAATAACTTACTCTGCCTGCATAAGACATCATTAGCACCTGACCTATCTATATGAAGGTCATTGGCGACACGCCATCCTGGACCGTCTTACTTGGTACAACGGCGCCCTTTCAGTGCGGGTAGCTAGCCCCACTGCAAGTTCCGTTTACCGATGCCAGTACGTCGGCATAATTCCTTGTTCCCCCTAGGACGAACCGGGTCCGTGGCCGTGGATTACCGTTCTGGGAACTACCTTGTCGACAAGTTGTCCATGACCATGCAACTATATACAACTTATCTAAGAAGAAAACATATAATGCATGATAAGGAAAACTAAGCAAAACCATCATTCTCATTCGTATTGCCATCTTGCCATCTAGCCATCTAGCCATCTTGCCTTGAGCCAATGCTCACATTATCATCTGCCCAATCCAGGGTCTTGGCGTAATCAACATTCTACATCGACGACAGGATAATAGAATGTTGTTACCCAATGCCTTGCCACATCTTTGATACCAAACATCTTTCCAACCAAACTCAGTGTACTCACCGCCCAATTCCTGGGACTTAGCATCTGTTTTAGCATTCATTCATTTGAATGCAATTCAAGCATACTCACTGCCCAGTTCTTTGGGTCTTAACATCTGTTTTGCCATCTATTCATTGAGCCAAAGCTCAATATACTCACCTGCCCAAGTATTTGGGACTTTGCCTTCACCTGTCATGTAATTCATCGCAACAGCGTACAAGCATACAATTTATCTAGCCACAACAGTTTACGTTCAGGTGGTTATTATCTTTTATTATCTTTCCAAATTCCATGCAAGGTGTTATTGAACAACACAATAAGAAACATAGCATACTCATCCTTATTTTAAGCGTGAAGCTAAAGGATCTTTGAAGGGTTCAACACTACTCACATTCATAGGACGATTCCCGCCACGATCGCATAGTCTTCCAAGCGATCCTTCGCATAATCCCAAGTCCAACAAGGCTTCATCGAACCAACCATCCAACATAAGGCATCTTGCGGGTCGGGGCACTACAACTAGGGATAAGTCAATGTTTACTAATATTGATGTCAAATGATCAATTTTGTTATATGCTTCTCTGGATGTTGGCAAGTTTTTGGAGAGTCGTGGGATCCTGAGTCTGAAATTTGTGGAATTGAGATATTGTGTGAAATTTGTGAACAATAATTTAAGGGTGATATTCATCTCAGATTGACATAATAAAGAAAATTGACAAATTTGCGTGCTTAAGTGTTCACAAGTTGAAATTTTTGTGCTGTTTGGTCAAAGGAGAACCAATAGTTGGTTGTTTCAGTATCACATCTTTCTATGGAATATATATGTACACACATAATACAGTCTATATGCATACAAAAATCTGAAGAGTCTAATGTCAAAATTAATTGAATTAGACTTCGTACTTTCTGACATTCCGAGGTTCGGGTGATGTAAACTGGTAGTTGGAAGCTCATAATTCCACTCTAGTATCTTTAAATTTAGTCCACATGTAAGCCAATATTGCCAGGTTAAAGTAGCTATTTTAGACTAATAGAGCACGTCGATTGAAATTGGGCATTGTTAGATTTAACTTTTTTTTTCTCTTATCATCATATGTTTGTATTACATGAGATGGTTTTTATTTCCAAAAGGCGTCCATGTTTACTTTAAGGAGCTTGTGTTGAGAGATTTTGATGGTTTATGATACCTTTTTATTGTACTTCTGGTTCTTGTGTACATTTTTCTTAAAGTAACTATTTTCTATTACTCATAGCGCTAATACTAAAATTCAGATTTCATACATGTCCCAAAAACATGCAAATAAGTACTAGATGTTCTATTGTTACAAGGACCATATAAGCTGAATTCTAAGATCTGATCTTTTAGTACTCTTAATTTCATCTTTTTAGTTGTAGCCTAAGTTTGTTTCAAGAAGAAACCTATTTGGTTTCCCAACAGACATATTTGAGAACTTTCAATGGTTATGGTAGATTGTAAATAACTTTGTATCTTGGGCTTCTTAAGGTGAAATTTTATTTCAAAAAGATTGTCTTAACCTCAATTCTAATGGGAGAAGGTTTGGATCATGATAATTTGGGATGATAGTATTGACTGTATTCTTTTTCATTATTGCTATTTGGATAACATTACTAGCAAATTTTACGGTCTTCTTGTCTCGTCCAACAATTGTCTTACATATAGTTGAATGAATTCCTGGAGGGTCACAAACAACAGTTTAAGTTTTTGTTGTTGGGTTAGAACAGCTTGTATGTTTCTTGCTAATAGTCACAAACATATTTTACATTTAGTCAAGTTGTATTGATAATTTTGTAATAGTGAGTTGATACTTTGTGTTCTTCTTCTCTCAGAAACTAGCTAAAAAATGAAGGTGCTACATGCTGTGAATAGAAGAATGTTATGGATATGGAGGGATGTGCTCTGATATGGTTTTCTACTTTTTTTGTTTCATTTTGTAGTGTTGGTGGATTATGTTTTGTGGTGACAAGTGATGGATGTTTGTGGTTTGGATGTTTAAGTGGTATGGAAACAACAGATGTGGGATGTGTACTTTATGGTTGGATTATGTTGTGGTTGGACAAGTGAAGAATACTTTATGGATGTGTATTAGAAGTTTTTGTCGTATGAACAATACAGTTTGTTAATATAAAATTTGGATTTTATAGTAATTTGATGTGTGTAGCTTCTGGATTGATATAATGTGTGGTTGATTAATATTATATAATTCTTGACAAAATTTTGGCATGCTTCTCTTGACGGTACTTTGGATAGCTTCTCTTGACGGTTGTCAAACGTCAACTTTAATTCATATCATGCTGCACAATATATCCGTGAAATAGTTCTTTTCATGACAGATTTTGTCCGTCAAAACAAAATGCTTTTATTGACGGCTAAAGGTCGTCATCTAGGCCGGAGTCAAGAAATTTTTTTGTCTATGTTGACGGTTTCTAAAAACTGCTATCTTGACGGCTAAAAGCAGTCAAGAAAAATTACTCAATATGACGGCCAAAAATCGTCAAGAAAAGTCATGTCAGCGACCGTCAAGAAAAGGGGGATCTTTTCTTGACTCCGGCCTAGTTGACGGATCTGCAACCGTCAAGATACCCATTTCTTGACAGTTTTTTCCCGTCAAGAAAAGCCTTTATTCTTGTAGTGGGACTTGCAAGCCTTTTAATGCATTAGGAAGACTTTTAATGCAAACGCATGCATGGGAACCTACCAGCCTTTAGAATGCAAAGACAACATGGAGCATGGTGGCATGGCGAGGAACAACCACATTCAGAGGCCTGAAGAAGCAAGAACAACATGGGGCATGAAGGGGAACAACCACCTATGTTCTGGAATGGCATGATAGGTGGTGGTGGTGCCGGTGCTGGATCATGGTGAATCACAAGTGCAAATTAAGAATGATAGAAAACCTAAAATTTTCTTTCTTTTCTTCATGGTTTGATTGATCTTGATGGTGCTTGTGGTGAATTTAGTTTGGAAGTTTTCTTTTTATTTTCATGATAATAAATGCAAAGGAATGAATAGGTTTGCTGATAATAAATGCAATTTGTTTATTTGTTGATCTACTTTTCTTTGCTTTCCGACATTGGTTTTCTCCACTTTCTGATAAGCAGAGTAGCTTCAAATAATGAGAATTTGTATGGAACATTATCAAAACTGGACCTTTACATTTGCGGTTGTAACTTGAGAAAAATTCTGAGGAAGTTATTAAGGTTGACAATTAGAGACTTTCTTCTAATCTTAATCTAAATCATAGATAACATGTACATAGACTTGCTAGTTGATCAGCAGAACTACACACGTCTTATAGAATGCATTACAAGATTAGGAACTTTTTTTGAATTTGATGATACCCTTGGAATAATTTGGAAAATCATGACTCAATAGTCGAGACCATACCAACAACGGGTATCGTGACTCAATAGTATCATCAAATTCAAAAAGACCTCATTGGAGATGTAAACACACCAGTGACGAACGCCTCGAAGATCCAATGACAGACCTCGATCTACCTCGGCTTCGACCCCAGTACGGCGAATGCATCATGCGTCGGGCTCCAGTCAGAGGTGTCTAGGTGACATATCGCCATCCCGCGATTGATCCTCTTTTAGCTGGTCGTGTCGAGGATGTCGGCCTCGTAGACCCGCACATCCGGCACCGAGTGGCAGTAGTAGACCAGGTAGGGAAACATGCTCTGGTGGAACGACGCCGACTTGGTAACCTTATCCCCGTTGATCCCCCTAATGTAGCCTAGCACCACGTCCCTGCCCCAGCCGCCGACGTTCTCCGTGCTCCCGACAGTCACGTATGCTTCCAGTCGGAAGGCTGCAAATTAAATGAGTCAAATATAAGTTAATCTAGGGTGCATTGTGAAATTTTTATCAGATTAAAGCTAAATTAAATATGAGTTAATCTAGGGTGGTCATTGAAAAAAATTAAAGTGAAGAATGACCTAACTAGCAATTTACCAAGAGGTCAAGAATCAAAATCAGCATTAAATGATGTTTCTACTCTATTATTCAATCCAAACCATTGGATCAACATCCAATGGTTCAGATTTTGGATGTATCGATACAAATTTTTCCATGGGATATATTGTAGAAGGACCATATATATATATATATATATATATATATATATATATATATATATATATATATATATATATATATATATATATATATATATATATAATAGGATTTGTGTGTATTTGGATATGGGCATTACGGGTGCAACTCAGACGGGTTGGGTCGGACTTGAGCTCAATCCAAGCTCAACCCAATGAATCATAAGCCTAATTCGAGCTCAAGTCCAACCCAACTTCGAGTTCAACATATAAAGTCTAAAATCTAGCCCAGAGGAACAGAACAAGAACCCAGGTTCCTCGGGTTGGACACGTCGGGTCCATCGAATTTATGAGACTCTAATATGATAATAAAAATAAACTTAAACAAGATTAATATTAAACAAATAATCAAATATCAATCAACCCTCAATCACTAAAAATACAAACTAAAATGAGAATTAGGACAAGGAGTAGAATAGTTTGGGTGGAGAAATTTTCGGCCCTAACCTAACCCATTAACATATTTACCCGATCGGACTCAGATTTAAACTGTCCGAATTGCACCCTCCAATAGACATCAACTTATCTTTAGAATTTTTATAACCTAAACCAAATATGAAAATAGATTTTTCATCATAAAATTGTATGAAAAAAAAAATGTCATGCACTAAACATCCCTACTAGAAGTGTCAAGTCGGTCGGGCCGGGCCGGGCCGTCCAAACTTAGGTGGGTCGGATCGGACATAAAGGTAAAAATCTGAACCCAACCTGATACATGGCCCACAATACGGTGGGTTTCGGACCGGACGAACCGAACTTGGGCCTTGCACACGAATATGTTGACATGTTTGTGAGCAGATATGAGTTCATGACCAATGTACAAAGTCCTAGCTTGCAAAGTCCTACCCTTTCCCTTTATATTCTTTCATGAAAAAAATCATTGTATCTTCGGTTTCCATGCAAATAATTAGAGTAATCATGGCCCAAAGCTGATGCATTATGAATTTGTGGTAGGTTGTGATGCATTATATCTGCTGCTTTGCTGAAATTGTAATAGTATCATAGTAGTCTTATACCATTTTCTTATATCTTCTCTCATTGCAAATAATCATTGTGAATTTGTGATGGTAGTCTTGTATCTTGCTTGGTAGGGATCATCATTGGGTCCGAGGTCTATGGACGTTCGAAAAGTCCGTCCGGTCCGATGGACCAAAGTCCGATATAGTCTGAGCATTAGGGTAGTCCGGTCCGGTCCATATTAGCATAGGACAGGACTTGGACTAAGCATCCGTCTGTCCGAGCCCGGCCCGAGGTCCGCCCGGTACAAGTCCGCCCGAGTCCGGCCCTAAAAACCCGTCTATGGCCTTTTTATAGGGCTAGCCGGTCCAACCCTACTTGGCTCGAAAAGCCCAAACCAGGTAAAGTCTTTACTCTTCTAATGCTGCTACTGTTGACGGAGACTCCAATATTTCCAAAACTTGTTAAAAAAAGGAATAACTAGTTTATCAATATATAAATGAAATACTAATGTTATCGAACAGCCTTTCAGTTGCTGCATGTGTAAAAAAAAAATGTATGAAATGAATGTAATTGTGAACGTTAGATTAAGTTACATCAACAATACTTAGCGGGATATATATTTGCGAAAAATATACAAATTTCTTTTCTTATTGGTGGAAGTGACAACGAGGTTACAAACTCAATTTTTTGAACAACATTGAAGTGTTAAAAAAACATTGAACAGTATGCTGGAGGGTCACCTTACAGATATATACGGGATGCAAGTTCATTCAAGGTTTCAACTTTAGACTTTTCGTTTTGCTGATATATTCAATCCACTCCAATTTATATACCACACGTTTGGCGTGTGAAATATACATTTTAATTTCGTTAAAAATATTAATATATAGATGTTTAATTTGCTATTCAAATTTGGTGAAGAAAGAACTGCAAAATATAATTAATGAAAAAATAAAATAATGCTAAGACAATTCTTTTAAAACTAATATTAATAATAATCGAGTGGAGAAGTCCGAAAAGTCCATTTGGGCTTTTTTATGGGACTAGCCCGGTCCGACCCGACTTGGTCCGAAAAGTCTGAATCTTGTGGACGTGCTTGGGCTTCATAGATAATAATTAAGCCCGACTCAACTCGGCTCGGCCCGAAATTTCTCTAGGGCCAAAAAAGTCCGGCCCATGCCTGGCCCGAGCCCGTACTTTATGTCACGACCCGCACCCTGATTATGGGTACGAGAACGTGGGTACGTCCAGCCTACGCCGCAGTGTCGGCGGTAGAACGCTGTATAGGTCATCTATAACAACTAACATCTAACAATAAGACATATAAACCTGTCATCTCCGCACGGAGGTATAACATAACATCTCAACTCTATATCTCAAACACAAGTCTAGGAAAGATAAAGATAGAACATGATATGGAATCAGATGAAAGGAAGAACTGAATATATATAGAGTTATCACACCACACAAAGTAGATAATCAACACAATAAGTACAAGATCTGAAATATAACTAAGTCACAACTAACAATCGAAACAATCCGATACAAAACTGAAAGCTGTAAACACTAGACTAGACTAGGCACCCTCTACTGAGCTAGATGCTCCTCAGGATCCTGAAGGTCACCCTCATGTGTCCCATAGAAGGTAGGACAGTCACCATCATCATCTGTAATATTTTCAACAGGCCCAGTCAGGACAGGAACGAGCACAATACATCTCACGCAGTTCATATCAGGTTGGGAAATGTAAAGCATGCATAGCGTAAAATACATGAACTGTAAAGAATATATGTAAAACGAGAGAGATTTGATAACTGGAAATATCTATATATATGATAAGTAAGAACTGTAGGTAACCTGTGATTTAGAGCATGATATGGTTATATAAACGGGCTTAGGATATATACAAGATTTCACAAGATTTCACATGAATTTGTACAAGATGGGATTTGATCACATAACCATTTCCTACTCACCCTCCCCAATCAATACACAAGGATCCAGTCAAGTTACGTTACTTTGCACAAGAGGTTTTTATCATGTTTGCTCGCGTGATCATGAGAGTACAAGATTGCACAAGAGTATACATGAAAGCGGTGTACATGAAATACAAGATGTTCGTGAAAAGCACATGACAACTGTATCTGATGCACCCCGAGGGAGATAACATCGCATAACAAGATCCATATAGTACCAATCCGTGATAATGACGTGACAGCATCATGTAAAGTAATCTAAAGCAAGAATATAAGTCCTAACAAGCATGAAAAGATCAGAGAATGTACTCGCCTGTCACCCTGTATGACTGATATGAATAGATGTCCGAACTGGTGTCACAGAGTCCTATTTAGAGTAAAACAGGTCACAACATATCCACAATGGTAAAAATAGAGTATACAATGCATACTACATGATTCTAGGTCAATCTGGTCAAAAGTCAACTCTTGGTCAACTTTCTAATCAAACTAGTCAAATACTAGTCAACATGATCAATCTGGGTCAAGTCTAGGTCAAATTACGTCTACTAGTTAGGGTTTTAGTCAAACTAGCTAAACTAGTTGTTTTAGGTCATTCCTAGTCAATTCTAGGTTAACTAGGTCAACCTTGACCAAAGGTTGACTTTGGTCAACCCTTAGAAATCAAGGGTCAACAAGTTGGGTTTAGGGTCATTAGGGTTAGCCCCAAGCCATAGGCTAGTAATCTTGGCCATAGGCTATTGGCTATAGGTTTCCTCTAAACCTATACCTTAACAAGTTATACACATATATATATATATATCTATATATATATAGATATTCCCATATATCTAATGCCTATACATATACATAGGCCATAATACATATATATATACATATCTATAATATATATATACAATACCCAATATATATATAGTACTCACTTGTATACATAATATATATACATATATAGATAGCTATCCTATAAACATATATATATATATATTCCACATATATATATAAACCCATATATACACCCTTAGCTATATATACCAAAATATATATATAACTATATACAATATAATGTATATATATATATATATATAACATATATATATATATATATAACATATATATATATATAGAGGGAATTAGAGATAGAGAGAGAGAGAGAGAGAGAGAGAGAGAGAGAGACTGAAAAAGAGAGGGACAGTGAGAGAGAGTGAATGAACAGTGAGAGAGAGTGAGGCACTGCTGGACAGTGAATGGGGGGGGATGTTCCAGTGTCCTGGAACCAGAAATGGGTCCCCAACCCACACACACAAATACACACACACACCCACAATAAACATACATGTATATACACATGTATATACATGTATACTTCCTAAAAACTCACCCACACACACATACATATATACTACCTATATATATACTAAAAATATACAATTACATGTACTAATCATATCAAAAATAGATTTGAAACTCACTTTTAGAAAACTGGAAATTAATCCCAAAACAGGGACTGTTGCACTGTGCACTCGAATTTGAGGTAATTCGAAATACACGCAACCAAACGAGCTAAGACTCGTATCCCAAGGTTGGTAACTGGTGCCCCACACATACCCTAGTGTCCTAGGTACTTGACACGACATCACGACACGGTTTCTCGTGTCCAAACACAAGAAAACCACACCCGGGTAAACTCTGATACACACGCACACACACAGTATCGTGCACGCGTGCACTTAGCTCTAGGACACGACACACTCATCCACATGTCTCGTGCTCGTGGGGGAAAGTTCGCCTAGGGGTCTACTAGGTGTCCACTAACCTGATTCGTGTCCAAGTGTCCGCGTGTCCGAGTTCTACGTGCGTATCAGAGAGGTCTGAAACGCGTGTGCTGTGCCAGTGTACGACCCGTGCGAGTGGATTTTCTCCCTCGACACGACACGTCGTGACACAAGACTTTAGGGGTGTCTTATCAGACACTGCCCCTAGGTCTGTGCCAAGTGGCACGTGTCCACGTGTCGTGTCGTGTCCACACGAGGGGTCTGGTAGCAGGGGAGCTACGCAGTGCCTCGTGCACAAGTGTCGGGGGTTCGTGTACTTCACACGTGGCACGTGGGGCCACGTGCTCGTGTCAGGGGGTAGGCCTAGGGTCTAGGTGTGTGTCCATGTGTCTGTATTGTGTCCACGACACGTGTGGACACAATACAAAGTGTCAAACACTTGGGATTTAACAGTGTGCAGTGTAGTGTTTAACAGTGTGTTCGTGTCCAATTTGGACACGGACACGATACGATTTCGTGCTCAGTCCTAGGGTTTCGTGTCCTACATGTCTAGGGCTACCCAAAAATATAATTTGTTTCACAAAAACACAAGGTTTAGTCCTAAGTGGCATTTACACAAACACTGAAATTAAGACACAGACACGTGTCCGATACGGACACCAAAACACATCAAAATCCCACCAAACTTTACCCACAGTATTGTTATCCCTATATGAATGCATTTATGAAAGAAAAACAGGAATTTGACTAGGTTTGTGAGAAAATACCTATTGAGTGAAAACTCAAGAAAACAACTTCTTGGGGGGGGGGGGTTGTTCACTGTCCTTGGGGGTGCCCACAGCTAGGGTATCCTTGCTAGCTAGCCTTCCTTGGTATCCTCACTAGTAGGGGGTTCCAACGCAAGAAACGGGGCTCAATTTGGTGGAGAAATGGTCAAGTTATGGAGGTGTGAAGTTGAAGGAAAACCTAAACTCCAATGTATTGAAAATGAAGCCTTTCTTGTGAAGGGTGTACACATATGGAGGGGGGTGTTCTTGGCTGCCATGGGGGTAGGGGTAGGCTATAGGGTCCCCTTCCACCTTGCAAGACTTAGTCTCTAAGGCTTTGACTAGGGGTTAGATATTCTAGGTTTATAAAATATCCTAGAAAGTTAAATATCTAGATATTTATCAACCTAGATATTTACACATAAAGTAAATATCTACACTTAGTCTTCTAGGTTAGTGACTAACCCCTAGATTAGGGTAAACTAGCTTAGGGACTAACATAACAATAATCAATAATTAAATAATAATAAAAACACATAAATTCAAATAATTCCAAATAAATCCTAGAAAATTACCAAAATACCCCTTAGGCTAAAAATCACTAAAATGATATTCTAAGCCTATGGTCAAGTTCTCATGGTCATGGCAACTTCTAGGTTAGAGAAAACTAGGGTTTACACTAAGTTATTCTAACCAAATCACAAAGTCATAAGTCATGACTTAGCATGACTTAGAAAATGGTTTAATCACACTAATAATCACTATAAACCATATCATGCCCTAATCACCATTATTAAATAATAAAAATAATAAATTTTCAAAAATCTCCAATTTCATAAAACTGGGTGCTACAAGTCTACCCTCCTTAGAAAATTTCGTCCTCGAAATTAGAATGGTCATACTCCTTCTAGGTCAAACGCCCCAACAATCACAGTCTCAAACACACAGTCCGATAATCATATGCGTCTGTCCAAAATCATGATATTCGAAATCTTCGTCATGCTAGTGAGCAAGGCTACGATATTCACAGAGTCATCGACTAAGGTACATACCTCTAGAATCATGGTATTTAAAATTTTTGCATTGCCGCATGCCTGGCCGCGAAAATCTTAAATTCCCACATCCGAGAAATACGTCCAAAATCCGACTATATGTCCTCACTATGCCAGCTAACATGACTATAGAAAACTCTAGATCCCATGATCGAGACGACCTAGCCTATACGACTTATCTCAGAAGAAAATAATTCATAATGAAATATTCGAACAGAATTTATCAACTATAAGGAACAGATAGAATCGAGATTCCAAGACAGTTATAAGGAGGCAAATGCGAAAATAGAATCGAAAAGGTTGGAACCTGCAATCAGCTCTCCCTCTGTCTGTGCATCATCGACTGCCATGGCGAAAGCTCGCCCCGGCTGGCCTCCCTTGGCCTGCTGCTGATGCTGGGCAAACCTCTGCTGCTGAGTCTGCAACGGTGGTCCTGTCTGCTGCCCTGTCGGAGCTCTAGCTCCTGCTACTGTCTGAGTCAATCGTGCCAAGCTCTTGGGACACTCCTTCAACTGATGCTCTGCTGAACCACAAAGCAAACACAGGCCCTGCCTCTTCCTGCAGTCGTCCCATCCGTGACCTTGCTTCTTGCAGAAGTTACACATAGGGTGCTGTTGCTGCCTGGGTGCCTGCTGGTGAAGTATATGTCCCTGGCCCTGAAACGGCTGCTGAACTGGCCTCTGCTGCTGTATGTGAGGGCGCTTGACTGGCCCTGCACTAGAACTAGCCCCTAAGGTATCACTGCCCCTCTTCGGCTTGAGGCCGAAGTCCTCCTCTGCAATCTGTGCGTCCATCAATATCTGATCGAACGTCGCGTCACGGCGTCCCGAGGTGCGGGTGCGCACTGCATGAATAAGTCCCCTGCGGAACTTACGAGCCTTCTGTCCCTCATCCTAGATCATATCGGGAGCGAACCTGCTAAGGCGGAAGAACTCAGCTGCATACTCGTCCACCGACGAGTTCTCCTGTACTAGACCCACGAACTGGCCCTCCAATGCTGTAAGAGCCACGTCCGGGAAGAACTTCTCCTTGAAGAGCCTCCGAAAGTTCTCCCAAGTCAGCCCTCTCACCGACGCACGAGGATCCGTGCGGTACCATGTCAGCACAATGTCGAAGAATCGGCTGGCTGCGGCCGAAACCCAAAGCGCTCTAGGAAGCTCTGCCAGCTCCATGCTCCGCTGTACATCCTCTAGCCAGTCGTCTGCATAGAGGATGCCCTCCGTGCCTGTGAAGTCCCTGGAGCTCATCTTCCTGAAGTCCAATACTGTCCCCGGTCTGGACTGCTGCTGGTACGGCTGCTGGCCAGTAGGGCCCTGCACCGTACCCGGTGCCACTCTCTCTACTGCTGCTAGGGCAAGCTGATGCGAGTTCTCCATACTCTGCCTCAGCATCTCGATCTATCGGTGTGACGCCTCCGACTGGCGCTGCGACGCCTCTGCCTGGGCCCGCTGTGTCTCCATCATCTGCTGAAGGAGAAGAAACATATGGTGCGTATCCGTCGGTACCGGTGGTGGTGGCAGCAGTATCTCCGGAACAACGGCCGTAACCCTCTGGGGTGGAGGTGGTAGACCTCCCTGCGCAACTGCCGGGGTCTCCGGAATAGTAGAATCACTGGGGGCAGTCTCGTGAACCTCCTCCTCTGCCTGATCAGATCTCTCAGGCAAACTACTCGATCCAGTGGCCTGCGGGTGCATCTTCGTCATCCTGGAGACGAATTGAAACAAAGAGGTCAATATGGCACATGAGTAGATTTATCAAGAAAGGACAGTTAAATTAATACAAGGGAAGTAATCATGATAATCAAAAGATCGGAAATTTCCTAGGTGTGATTGAGAAACTCCTATCATGTCCTAGGTCCTACGTCCTAATTGCAGGCTCGTAATTAGCACTCTAAGTCGAGTACCATTATGAGATCGCACTAATTGCGACACAGACCTGCGTGGGCCACCACAAAAACGTGTCACGACCCGCACCCTGATTATGGGTACGAGAACGTGGGTACGTCCAGCCTACGCCGCAGTGTCGGCGGTAGAACGTTGTATAGGTCATCTATAACAACTAACATCTAACAATAAGACATATAAACCTGTCATCTCCGCACGGAGGTATAACATAACATCTCAACTCTATATCTCAAACACAAGTCTAGGAAAGATAAAGATAGAACATGATATAGAATCAGATGAAAGGAAGAACTGAATATATATAGAGTTATCACACCACACAAAGTAGATAATCAACACAATAAGTACAAGATCTGAAATATAACTAAGTCACAACTAACAATCGGAACAATCCGATACAAAACTGAAAGCTGTAAACACTAGACTAGACTAGGCACCCTCTACTGAGCTAGATGCTCCTCAGGATCCTGAAGGTCACCCTCATGTGTCCCATAGAAGGTAGGACAGTCACCATCATCATCTGTAATATTTTCAACAGGCCCAGTCAGGACAGGAACGAGCACAATACATCTCACGCAGTTCATATCAGGTTGGGAAATGTAAAGCATGCATAGCGTAAAATATATGAACTGTAAAGAATATATGTAAAACGAGAGAGATTTGATAACTGGAAATATCTATATATATGATAAGTAAGAACTGTAGGTAACCTGTGATTTAGAGCATGATATGGTTATATAAACGGGCTTAGGATATATACAAGATTTCACAAGATTTCACATGAATTTGTACAAGATGGGATTTGATCACATAACCATTTCCTACTCACCCTCCCCAATCAATACACAAGGATCCAGTCAAGTTACGTTACTTTGCACAAGAGATTTTTATCATGTTTGCTCGCGTGATCATGAGAGTACAAGATTACACAAGAGTATACATGAAAGCGGTGTACATGAAATACAAGATGTTCGTGAAAAGCACATGACAACTGTATCTGATGCACCCCGAGGGAGATAACATCGCATAACAAGATCCATATAGTACCAATCCGTGATAATGACGTGACAGCATCATGTAAAGTAATCTAAAGCAAGAATATAAGTCCTAACAAGCATGAAAAGATCAGAGAATGTACTCGCCTGTCACCCTGTATGACTGATATGAATAGATGTCCGAACTGGTGTCACAGAGTCCTATTTAGAGTAAAACAGGTCACAACATATCCACAATGGTAAAAATAGAGTATACAATGCATACTACATGATTCTAGGTCAATCTGGTCAAAAGTCAACTCTTGGTCAACTTTCTAATCAAACTAGTCAAATACTAGTCAACATGATCAATCTGGGTCAAGTCTAGGTCAAATTACGTCTACTAGTTAGGGTTTTAGTCAAACTAGCTAAACTAGTTGTTTTAGGTCATTCCTAGTCAATTCTAGGTTAACTAGGTCAACCTTGACCAAAGGTTGACTTTGGTCAACCCTTAGAAATCAAGGGTCAACAAGTTGGGTTTAGGGTCATTAGGGTTAGCCCCAAGCCATAGGCTAGTAATCTTGGCCATAGGCTATTGGCTATAGGTTTCCTCTAAACCTATACCTTAACAAGTTATACACATATATATATATATCTATATATATATAGATATTCCCATATATCTAATGCCTATACATATACATAGGCCATAATACATATATATATACATATCTATAATATATATATACAATACCCAATATATATATAGTACTCACTTGTATACATAATATATATACATATATAGATAGCTATCCTATAAACATATATATATATATATATTCCACATATATATATAAACCCATATATACACCCTTAGCTATATATACCAAAATATATATATAACTATATACAATATAATGTATATATATATATAACATATATATATATATATATATATATAGGGAATTAGAGAGAGAGAGAGAGAGAGAGAGAGAGAGAGAGAGACTGAAAAAGAGAGGGACAGTGAGAGAGAGTGAATGAACAGTGAGAGAGAGTGAGGCACTGCTGGACAGTGAATGGGGGGGGGATGTTCCAGTTTCCTGGAACCAGAAATGGGTCCCCAACCCACACACACAAATACACACACACACCCACAATAAACATACATGTATATACACATGTATATACATGTATACTTCCTAAAAACTCACCCACACACACACATACATATATACTACCTATATATATACTAAAAATATACAATTACATGTACTAATCATATCAAAAATAGATTTGAAACTCACTTTTAGAAAACTGGAAATTAATCCCAAAACAGGGACTGTTGCACTGTGTACTCGAATTTGAGGTAATTCGAAATACACGCAACCAAACGAGCTAAGACTCGTATCCCAAGGTTGGTAACTGGTGCCCCACACATACCCTAGTGTCCTAGGTACTTGACACGACATCACGACACGGTTTCTCGTGTCCAAACACAAGAAAACCACACCCGGGTAAACTCTGATACACACGCACACACACAGTATCGTGCACGCGTGCACTTAGCTCTAGGACACGACACACTCATCCACGTGTCTCGTGCTCGTGGGGGAAAGTTCGCCTAGGGGTCTACTAGGTGTCCACTAACCTGATTCGTGTCCAAGTGTCCGCGTGTCCGAGTTCTACGTGCGTATCAGAGAGGTCTGAAACGCGTGTGCTGTGCCAGTGTACGACCCGTGCGAGTGGATTTTCTCCCTCGACACGACACGTCGTGACACAAGACTTTAGGGGTGTCTTATCAGACACTGCCCCTAGGTCTGTGCCAAGTGGCACGTGTCCACGTGTCGTGTCGTGTCCACACGAGGGGTCTGGTAGCAGGGGAGCTACGCAGTGCCTCGTGCACAAGTGTCGGGGGTTCGTGTACTTCACACGTGGCACGTGGGGCCACGTGCTCGTGTCAGGGGGTAGGCCTAGGGTCTAGGTGTGTGTCCATGTGTCTGTATTGTGTCCACGACACGTGTGGACACAATACAAAGTGTCAAACACTTGGGATTTAACAGTGTGCAGTGTAGTGTTTAACAGTGTGTTCGTGTCCAATTTGGACACGGACACGATACGATTTCGTGCTCAGTCCTAGGGTTTTGTGTCCTACATGTCTAGGGCTACCCAAAAATATAATTTGTTTCACAAAAACACAAGGTTTAGTCCTAAGTGGCATTTACACAAACACTGAAATTAAGACACAGACACGTGTCCGATACGGACACCAAAACACATCAAAATCCCACCAAACTTTACCCACAGTATTGTTATCCCTATATGAATGCATTTATGAAAGAAAAACAGGAATTTGACTAGGTTTGTGAGAAAATACCTATTGAGTGAAAACTCAAGAAAACAACTTCTTGGAGGGGGTTGTTCACTGTCCTTGGGGGTGCCCACAGCTAGGGTATCCTTGCTAGCTAGCCTTCCTTGGTATCCTCACTAGTAGGGGGTTCCAACGCAAGAAACGGGGCTCAATTTGGTGGAGAAATGGTCAAGTTATGGAGGTGTGAAGTTGAGGGAAAACCTAAACTCCAATGTATTGAAAATGAAGCCTTTCTTGTGAAGGGTGTACACATATGGAGGGGGGTGTTCTTGGCTGCCATGGGGGTAGGGGTAGGCTATAGGGTCCCCTTCCACCTTGCAAGACTTAGTCTCTAAGGCTTTGACTAGGGGTTAGATATTCTAGGTTTATAAAATATCCTAGAAAGTTAAATATCTAGATATTTATCAACCTAGATATTTACACATAAAGTAAATATCTACACTTAGTCTTCTAGGTTAGTGACTAACCCCTAGATTAGGGTAAACTAGCTTAGGGACTAACATAACAATAATCAATAATTAAATAATAATAAAAACACATAAATTCAAATAATTCCAAATAAATCCTAGAAAATTACCAAAATACCCCTTAGGCTAAAAATCACTAAAATGATATTCTAAGCCTATGGTCAAGTTCTCATGGTCATGGCAACTTCTAGGTTAGAGAAAACTAGGGTTTACACTAAGTTATTCTAACCAAATCACAAAGTCATAAGTCATGACTTAGCATGACTTAGAAAATGGTTTAATCACACTAATAATCACTATAAACCATATCATGCCCTAATCACCATTATTAAATAATAAAAATAATAAATTTTCAAAAAATCTCCAATTTCATAAAACTGGGTGCTACACTTTATGGGCTTGGGCGGCCCGACCCGGCCCAATGCCGATCCCTATTGCTTGGCATTCAGAAAGAGAGAAGCTCCGAGTTTTCTGTTTTAGGCTATTTTTCTGATACTAGTATGCTGAAATGCTTTGTGTCGGATCGGACTTCGGGTCAGGACAAGTTTGGGCTTCGGGTCGGACCAGGTTTCTCTTGTGGACTGAGATATGAGGTCCGACACGTCCCGTATAATAAGCCGAGCCAATTTAGACCCATGATTATTTTGATCGGACCGACGCATGGATCATTTTTTGGGCTAGACTCGTGTAGGGCTAGGATAGCCTGGCCCAACTAACATGTTTAGACCCTACAACCAACTATGGATTGCTTCATCGGTTTAAATAGGGGTGTGCATCGGTCGGTGGTCGACCTATTTTATCACAACCGAAGTCGAATCGAAGTTAATCGGTTTGAAAATAAGCAAAACTGAGCCAAACCAACCAACTGGTTGGTTCGGCTTTGAAATCAACTGACTTGGTTCGGCTTGGATCGGTTCGACTTAGTCAGTTTTGATCACAGAAAAAATGGACTGTCATTAATTTTTGGATACTGATGCTTATTTTGTTGTGTAAAACTTCAGTCATCACAGAAAAAATGGAATAAGTGTCAATCAATGACAAAAAAATATTTCATATGCATTCAACCAACAGCAGCACAACAGTGACGGAACGTGAAAATGTACATTCAACAAACAGTAATTTTAGCTTGCACTTTGCAACATTAAACAACAATTTGTAATAGTGAAATTGGAGCCGCCACTACTCTTCGAGAGAGAGAGAGGCTCTTTCAAAGTGTGATGTCCGTTGTTGAATGAACCAAACCGATCCAATACCCAAGCAAGTTAGTAACCCAACTCTAATTATTTAATACCCACATAGGATTTGGTTCGGTTCGATTTTAAACGATTTTTGGCATAACAAAACCGTAAATCGAACCGAACTGGTCGGTTTTAAAAAAAATTGCAGCCGAACCAAACCAACCGAACTAACGGTTCGATTTAAAACCGATCGGTTCGACTTGATTTGGTTCGATTTGGTCGATTTGACTTAATTGTGCATAGCCTAGTTTTAATGCTCTTAAAATATTTAAATTATTCCAAAAATGTAACTCGTCACTACGATGATTTGCTAACTCTTGCACCATTCCCTTCTTTCTATTTTGAGATATAATCATAAGAGCATCAATATTAAGACCCCATTTCAATTTCTAGATTCTAGACTCAGGATGTAGGGCTCATGTTGTAGAATACTAGGGCTCAATTGCAATTCCATAGAAGCTATAGTTTTGGTTTCATAATCTCAACATTCATAATATAAGAACTCGTTTTGTAGAATAATAAGGCTCAATTTAGAGCCCTCATTTCTAAATTCTATATTTTTATATTATATTTTTATCTCGTTAATTTTATACCACGCAACCTTTGGGACCAAAGATCATTTTATTATTTTCTACTATTCATGTCCAACCCATTTCATATTTACTTTTTTTGTTATAAATTTGGATTCAAGTAGGAATGACAATCTCTCTGAATTCGACGAGTATCCGACTTTTTTTTCCCACGACGACGGGTTTGAGGATTTAGAAATGGAGATGGAGACGGAAATGAGGATTAAAAAAAATTTCATGTCCTGTTCAGGGCCTGGTATGGATACCGGTAAATTTCTGACCCCAATTACTTATACTCATATGTGCAGCCCACTTGTATGAGTTCATGATCTATCTAGTAGTATTTTTTTATTAAATCTATGTTTTTTTAACATGTCTTGTAAAATTTTTGGAATAATTTTTTTTTTTAAAGTTTATACTGTACAGGACAAATTAATAATGGGACGACAGACGAGAACGAAAAAACTTGGCCCCAAAAGTGTTAATAGGGACGGGACGAGACGGGAAGTGCATTGTCAAATAGGGACGAAGATAGGGGTGTAACTCGGACGGGCTAAACCCGAGCCCGATCGGGTAAATCCATTAATGGGTTGGGTTAGGGTTGAAGATACTCGGATTCGGGCTCATGTTTGGATTAAAATATTCGAACCTGATCAATAATCGGGTTGGGCTCAGGTTCATGTGTCGTGTTACCCGAAGAATCCAAAATCTGACATATATTTTGTATTTTGTAATGATCAAGGCTTCATTGCTATTTGATTATGTGTTTAATATTACTTTTGTTTAAAATTATTTAAAATATTATTTTAGAGCCCGATAAATCCGATGGACCCAACCCAACCCGAGCCCAACTCGATCCTTAGGGCTTGGTCTTCGGCTTCAGCTACGTTGAACCTAAGGTCGGGTTAGGCTTAGGTTCAGGCTTGGACTAGGCTTATGATTCATCGGGTTGGGCTGGGGTTGACCTCAAGCCCAACCCAACCCATCCGAGTTGCACCCCTAGATGAAGATGGGGATAAAAAATTAAACCCGAGAGGATGAATATTCGAACACTACTCGAGGACAAAGATGAGGTGTACGGTCCTCGGCACCGACATGCCCGTTGCCATCCCTAGATTCAAGATGCATTTTTGAGCTCCATCCAATACTAAGAGCATCTCCAGCCCTATTGTCTTATTTTGTGTTGTGAAACTTAGGTGGCATGGGACACAAGACAATGTCTTGTATAGGTGGCAAGATTATATTCACAAATAACAATGAGTTTAAAAAGTCATCTCCAATGCAAAAATATTGAGAAGACAATACAAAGTAATTTTTTACAACTTCCAAGACAACTTTTACTCTTCTACTTTTTTTTATAAACATTTTTATTCACAAATGATGATGTGGACATAAAGACATTGTGAAGTGCATTGTCTAGATCTAGACAACCAACTTCACATTGTCTTTGCCATGTCATTGCCATGTCAACTCCACACTTTATTTCACATCTGCATTGGAGAAGTACTTTTGGAAAAAAAAATGGTTGTCATTACTATGTGGCAACCATTTTTTCAAACTCGCAATAGGGTTGGAGATGCTCTAATGCTCTAAGGGTCTGGTTGGCAAGGGGTAGCGGTTATGAGATATTTTTAGAGAACCGGTTATAGCAGTTACGAGGGATCCAATTTTTTGTGGTTTTAAGTAACATCTTTTAAGTCAGTCAAATATATGCTTGATAATTTATTAACGAGTGGTTCTGAAAGTTTTTTTTTACATGAATAAAGTTACTTATATGTTCATATATAGACAAAACAGTCATGATTGTTGGAACTACCACCTAGTCCACGACTCAAAAGTAGAAGTCCATATTTCATCAAAATAATAGAAACACATGAAATAATTGAAAGACATGGTTGAAAGTAGAAGAGAAAGATTTTAAAAACTGACCGATAAAAGTAGCCGTAGTTTGGAAGAAAAAAGAAGAGAAACACAAATGAGAAAAAAAAATAGTGTAGAGTACTATTAGTTATAATTATATAGTTTTAGTGGGGTTATAAATGAAATAAAAATTTTAAAAAATCTACAAATTTTGGATGTTTATAAAGCTATACAAAATAACATTATAGAGATTTTGAGGATTTTTGAACTGATCAAAACTGGTGTCTTAAAAAAACTAATAAGAAGAAGTTTTGTAAACATCCAAAAATGTTCTAAAATCGATATATAAAAAATATAGTTACCAAACACATCCTAAGAAAAGGTTTTTTCTAAGGGCACCACACTTTTTACTTGGGGGCAGCCCAAAAATATTTGCAAATATTATTTGGGGGCAGCCCAACAATAGGTATAAAAGATAACTTTTCTATTTTTTTTCTCTCCCTCCCTCTACTCTTTTCCTCTCTCCCTCAACTCTTTTCTTCTCTCCCAACATTTCTAGATCATAGAATTAAACGCTAGTCCAAATTTTTTCCCAAATTTTTCTTCCTTTCTTTTCGAAAATTATCCCCAAAAAAATGTTTCCACTCATACTCAAAATCAGAAAACATAAACATAAATATTAGGTTTAGAATCACTTTAGAGTTCATGAATGAATTTTTCGAACATGATAATTCTCACATATTTCTTGAAACCCTAACCCTAGAACACGACAAATCGTTTTGGCCGTTCGGCTGCTACAGTTTCAAATAGGACTGCTAGGAGCCTGGCAGTCCTAATTGAAACTCTCTGTTATGAGAGTTTAAATACAAACTCTCCTCACATTGTACTGATCATAAAGCATAGTAAGGTTATAAAAGAGAGTTTTAAATACAAACTTTCAATTATGTTGTTTCTCATTGTACTGATCAGCCCAACCCTTTCTATAATAATATGTTTCGATTTTTGTCTTCTAGTCTCTTGACTCGTAATAGAGCTTAATACATTGTATAACTTGATAAATTGAATCAACCTTCTCTTGATTAGTCAGGAAGCCTTTAATAAAACGCTGGCAAGTAGTTAAATAGAACATGATTTTATACTTCACTGCACGCCAAAGAAGGGTTTATACATATTTAATGGTAGACTGGCAGCTTAAACGTCATAAAGAACTATATTATATTTTAGTTCATGCATACTACGAATATGCGTGTCTAGGCATGCTTTTTTCGCTAGTACTAGAGAAACAATCATCCTTCACTTCGGGCTCATTTGGTTCACGAAAATGAATGGAGTCATAACAGAAAAAGCATGATTTTAGGACTGCCAGCACCCTGGCAGTCCTACATTAGTGTAGGACTGCCAGGGTGCTGGCAGTCCTAATTAAAACTCTATGTTATGAGAGTTTTAAATACAAACTCTCCTCACAGAGAGTTTCAATTAGGACTGCCACACCCCTGGCAGTCCTACACTAAAGTAGGACTGCCATGGTGCTGGCAGTCCTAATTTGTCACGACCCGCTTCCGAATAATCGGACACGAGTCGGACACACCCACCCTTCGTCGTTAGACACGATGAAGTAAGCTGTACCAATATCTAGGGAACACTATAAATCCAGATAAGAATGAATGTAAATTACAGCATCTAATATCGAATCCCAGAATCTCAAATACAAGTCTAAAAGTTATTACATTCCAGCAAATGTAAAATATACTGATGTCTCTAATACAAGTCTAGATAAAACTAAAAAGGAAAGTACTAGGCTTCCTCAGCCTCTAAGTCCTGGGCAACATCAACTGGCTCATAGGTGCCTCCAGGCTCCTGCCCGTAATAAGTGTCACAGATAGCCTCTAACTGATCACCTGCAATATATCCTAGTAAGGAGCGAAGCTAAGTATATACAAGGAAATGAACATGAACATCATGGTATGAAAAAGAATACAAGAAATATATATAGAGTACGAGAAATGAGAACAAGACATGAAATCTGAACATGAATACTGAAAGTAAATACAGGAAACATGAAATGCGTCCTGAACATGAAATACAACATGAAACTGTAGTGTACAATATATCGAAATACATCCAGAGTGTGTGATCGGCTTGGGTAGATTCAGGGAACATGAAATGGTACGGCTTCGGTCCTGCGTGCACGATGCGGGGCCTAAGCTATTCACATGAATAGTAACTCGGGTCTGATCACACATCTGTAGTATTTTCCCTTCCAGACACAAGTAAACTCATGGAATCTTGATACAAGACAATCTCGTGATATATCGTGTCAACAAGGAGATACAAGAATGAATATACAAGACATGAAGAAATGGACAAGTCCGAGGAGTATACTTGCCTTGCTCAGGGTGATCAAGTATGGGTAGTAAGGCTGGAAGTCCTCCTGTTTTAGAATTTAAGTACAAATTGATTAATATCTAAACATAGCTATTTAGCTAAAACTCACTTTCATAAGCTAGTTATCTAAAATGAGGCTAACCTATCTTGAAAAGTGATATTTCTAATCATAGCATAAGTCTAGCCTAAGCTATAATCCAATTATGGAATATTCATAAATATACTAATTGGGTTCATAAGTATATATACTACACAAAGGTATTTGTAGGCCCTTAATAAGTTCCAACATCAAGGATCATTGTATTGCATCTCAAGCTTTGCAAAGCAAAGGTTCACTTGATAGGTTCCTCTCTACTATTTATGGTATCAAGATCATTCTACTAAAGCTTGTTAGATTAGATAAAGGGATCAGTCAATTAAGCAAGACATACTAACCTATCCTTCATGAAAATCTAGTAACAATACTAACAGTTTACCATGCACATCTAATGAATAACAACCATTATAATCCTCACTGGTATCAGTTACCAACTTCCTAACATACCAGTTGACTCATCTTCCTATTTAGCCCATACTATGCTCTATCAACTAAACATTTCTAACAGGGACTTAAAAGAACTCATGTTCCCAAGTGAAGGTTAGCTAAGTATGATTTCTTAGGTTAAATGTCCTTCAGTTATAATACAAGTAAGGTAAAGAGGGGTGTAGAAGCATGGAATTTTACGACCAGAAATCCTATGTGCCAAACACTACATGCGCCAGGGAGCTCAGACAAAATACTTGACACAGCAAAACAAAAGTATAGACATTGAAAGAGGATTTTTATTTGCATATAAAAGTCTATTACATGTCTAGAAAATGCTGTACAAAGGAGAACTTCTACAAAAAGAAAAGACCCTAAGTCTACAGCCAGGCGCAGCAGTCATCATGCGCTCTTGAACAGGCGCATCTCACCATGCGCTCTCAGTCAGGCGCATCCCACCATGCGCTCTCAGCCGGGCGCATCCTTTTAGCAGCTCGGTTATGTGCATCCTCAGTTATGTGCATCCCTTCATCCTCAGTTATGTGCATCCCTTCAACAGCTCAGTTATGTGCCACCCTTCCAGCCAGGCGCATCATCCATCCAATGCTTCGACTAATGAAGCATTTATTGAACAGAACGAGGGTGGCAATCAACCCTCTAGCTGGAGGAAGAGTGCCCCAAACCAAAGAAGAGGAGAGCACTGCAAATCAACCTGTGGCCAGGGGAGGCTTCGAAAGAGCCTCCAAAGACCAAGGAAGACCGCAATCGAAACCACGGCTAAAGGAGCAGCTTTCAAAGAAAGAGCCTCCAAAGCCGCAGCACCGTAATTCAGATCTGTGACTTTTCCAGCATAACGGAGACGAGGCTCGGGCATCCCGATCTTTGGATGCAACAGGCACCTTCCGCCTGCCTCGGAAGCCCTCGACTCCGACTTTTGGATGTAACAGTCACCTTCAAGTGCATCAATGAAGACATTGCGTCGCATCTTCACCCTCGGGAGCATCTCATCAACAGAATGTGCTCGAGCAAACAAGTTCACTTCGGGAGGACGTGAGAGAACGAGAAGCAAACTCTCTCCATGCCACTATTTATAGGCCGGGCAAATCAAACCCATGCGCCAAGTGGCTGGCTCTCCGAATTCCGTGCAATGAATTTGTATTAAATGGATGAACCTGACGCTTCGAATTTAGCCAAGTCAAAAATGGCTATTTAAAGCACTCGAAGAATGTAACTGTCGCACCAAAAGACGTGTCAAGCGGAGCGGATGCGCCGGCCAGACCGTGCATCACACAGACGCGCCCCTCAGCACCAAGCGCTTCACAAGCATTCGCCCCCATGCGCCTAGTGTAACTCCGATCGATGCACCCACTCAATAACCCATCACCAGTCAAAGAACATTAAATGCTGAAGTCTGACAGAGTTGGCAGCACGTCCCCCGAAGACTGCAGTTGACAGCTTTTTCAGAAAACGAAGCATCGCCGACGTCAGCATCATCATTACTTCCCTCCGACGGTTACAACCACGTGGCCGCCCAACCATCTCGTAAGCGCCTTCGCAGCCATGCGCCCAAAGCTCTGCATGTGCCTCAAAAGTCATGCACCTCAGACTTTTCTCTGATCCCTAAAGACAGAAGTAAAGTCACTACTGAAGCTCTGCATGCGCCTCAAACTTTTCTCTGATCCCTAAAGACAGAAGTAAAGTCACTACTGAAGCTTCGCATGCACCTCAAAAGTCATGCGCCCCGAATGGTCGTGACTCCTAAAGGTTACGAGCCAAAGTCACTTCATGCGCCCAATCCCAGGCGCATCCTACCAGATCATTCTCCACAAAATTCGAGATCTCCGAGCCATGGGCCTACGACACATGTCCTTTGACTCGATTCACCCAAGATCTCAGCAACAGAAAGATTCTTCCCCCTGCTACGTGCCAGCCCACAACAGTAGCATGAAGAATTCAACTCCTCAATCAGGGCGTATCATCCATGCGCCTCCATCAGCAATCACCACGTGGCGTCCCCGCATCCAGGCGTATCCTATATATGCACGCATGAGCAGCCAGCCTGTAGACTATAAATAGAGGGATCATTTCCTTCTTCCATACATGAACATACATAGACAGACAGAGACATCGCACAACCACCGAGGCAGATACAGACACTCAACGTCTTCTTTCTCTCCGCAAGCTCCTACACCCAGAGCAATTCAGACCTTCAGAGAACCGATAACTGTCGTCAGATCGTCAACGGAGTCAACGTATTACCACTCGCTCCATCGGCACAAGGGACCCAGATAAACAAAAGTGTACTCCTAGGACTACGTCTAAGTCCTACATTGTAACACTGTTCTGTTTGTATTGAAATTACATCAAAAAGATTTTAATGGCAAACAAGCTGGCGACTCTGCTGGGGACCTTTTTCTCCTCCACTGAGAAAGCTGTATCGCAATCCGACGACATGAAGGTGGGCTCCTCCCATAAGACGCTGGTCGTACGCCTCAATCAACAGGCGTATGAGGAGTTCATTTCTAAAGGCATTACGAGTCCTTCGAAGCGGCTGTCGAAGCCGAAGAAGACTCGCCAAATCTGGGTGCACAAGGTCGACGCCTTTGGCACCACCACCGAAGGGGATGCACCGATCCAGCCTTCCTTTTCTGCTGACGTCCTCAGCAACCAAGATGTGCCCACCGGTGCAGCGTATCTCTCGGGGAAACATGCGGCTGACCACATTCCCCAGCCATCTCCCTCTCAGGCGAGAAAGATGCGTCAACGGAGCAGGGGCACAGCTAAAGCCCCGTGCATCACCTCTGATGCGTCACAGAAGGTCTCTATCTTTGACAGACTCACTCGCTGTAGTGGCAAGGAGAATTTGGATTCTGAGTACTACGCGCCCCAGCGGCCTAGTACGAAGAAGTCCAAGGCAGCACGGACCATGCACCCCGAAAGTGCTATGCCAGCAGCAAACCAGAACCATGCGCTCACAATCATGCGCGCTGCTGATGGTAAGCTGTATAAGGTCGACTCAGGTGCTTCTGCGCCAGAAACGAGCCGACCTTCAAAGTCCTTGTCTCACTTGGGCGTATCTGTTGCGTTCGCAACCAAGTCGAGCGAGGCAAACCCAGTGGTCTTGAACTTCCGCGCCTCCTCTGGTTGTGCGTCTGAGGTTCGTTCAAGTCACTTCAAATGTTGCTCCCCCACTACTGATCTGAGCGCCTGTTTGGTGTTGGATCAGGGGGCGCAACATTCACTTGACCACCCCGGCGCTTGGCCTTGCCATGCGCCTGAAGGGGGTGCGAAGGTGGCACTCTCCTCCAACGATCTGCGTAACGTGATCACTCACAAATGCCGATCAGGAGAGTCGACTGACAAGCACGATACGCCCCTCACAGGGCACACTTGTGCTGTAGTCACCATCAATTGCTGTTGCAAGGCAGCAGTCCTACCAAGACAGTCGGTGTTCCAGCGGCTGTAATCATCGACACCCCTCCGACGTCGCCTCAGGAAAAAGGTATCAACAAAAGAGGAGCCAGAACTAAAGGTTGCTTCATGCAATGTAATCTAACTTCTCGTCTGTCCGAAAGATGACTGACAATTCCTCGTCCAAGCGCCAGCCGAGAAAAACCAAGACAACCGTCTCGGCACTCGGGAGAGGAAGAAGATCTTGGAGGAAGCTGGGGGTAGTCAAGCCCTTGTTGATCCTCCTTCCGAAGACGAAGGTGTCCTCCAAAGCACAGCTGGGGTGGATCTTCATCCTCGAGGCGAAGTCAGCCTCCCGGACGTAGCTGGGGGTCGTCAAGCCCCTGTGGATCTGCATCTCGAAGACGAAGAAGTCCTTCAAGACAGGACTGGGGGTAATCAGGCCCTTACGGATACTTCTTCCGAAGACGAGGGTGTCCTTCAAAACATAGCTGGAGGTAGTCTACCCCTACAGATCTGAGTCTCGAAGATGAAGAAGTCCTCCAGAACATTGCTGGGGGTAGCCAAGACAAAGCTCTGGGAGCAACAACTCCTTTACAGGAGAGTGAGGCCGAAAGCGAAGCCTCAACCGAGCCATCCGACTCCAGCCGCGTCATGACAGTCTACATGACTGGGGTTGACACTGAGGCGGATGCGCCACCAGCAGACCTCGTCCAGCGCATGGATACCCTGGAGGGAGGACTCAAAACCCTCTCTGCCTCCATGCAAACACTGACTCAAGCAGTGTTTGAGATACGGTCGGCTTTGGCCAGGGCACCGTCTACTGGTCCTGACCCAGGGGCCAATGAAGAATCAAGTGTACCCCTTCAACGGGTATTCTTGGATACGGATCGCCGCGAAGCACCTCGGACGTCGGAGCCATCAAATGGTCAACTCCAGGCGGTACCACCTTCCCCAACTTCCAGCTCCACAGAAGACGTGGTGGAGATGATCAGGGACTTGCGCGAGCGCTTTGAGTCCAAGAATAGACAAGAGGAGCGCCAAAAGATGGGCATCCCCCAACCTTATCCCCTCGAATGGAATAAAGTGGTTTATCCTCCTTTATATAAACCACAAACATTGACGCCATACGACGGGAAGGACTCTCCGCATCGCTATCTGACATACTTCCAGTCCCAAACGGGACATCTTCCGAAGGAGGATGCGCTACTCACCAGCATATTTGTCGGGGCACTAAAAGGAGTGGCATACGACTGGTACTGCAGCCTCTCCGACAATTCCATATCTTCCTTCGATGACTTGACGCGCCTCTTCCTCGACCGTTTCTACGACGGCGGGAAGGACATGACAATGGCGTCCCTCATAGAAATACGCCAGAAGGAGAAGGAAACAGTTCGGGTATTCATCGAACGCTTCCGACAGGCCTGCTTCAGATTGCCCCCGGGCATGCCAAAACATGCACTCCTCTCCTCCTGCAGCATGAACATGCTGCCTGCAGTTAAGCTCTGGCTGAACTCCACTCCTCCTTCCGACTGGAGTTCCTTGATCATCGAAGTCGAAGCAGCAGAAAAGAAGGCGTCCAATGCTCGCCTTCTGGGAGTTAGTTTTCCTGCCTTTGAGGACAAGGGGAAACGGCCTGCAGCCAACAACCCCGGACGAGAGACGAAGGGGAAACAAGCATTGACTGTCAATACCTCAAAAGGTGCATCAACACCCACTCAAAAGTCTCCACTTGCACCAAGGCCAAAGGAGGTTTATTCCTTCAACGATGAAGATACCCTGCAACTCTTCGAGATACTGAAGCAGGGTGACAAGATCAAATTGTCGGACCCAAAGCGTCCTGACGAGGTTAGGAAAGTGGACAATCCGAGGTACTGTCACTACTATCGGTTTGTCGGACACCTAACCAAGGACTGCTACGTCCTCAAAAACTATATCCAGCGCATGATCAATACGGATGTTATCTCCGTCGACTACGAGGAGAAGACGGTTTCGGCCAACGTGGTGTCACTCCAGTTTGGCACCTTGCCGCCAACTACAACACAAGACGACGTCGTCCCCATCCCTAAGGCGACAATGGAGGTGGTTAACTTACCACCTGCTCGTGACAACGTGAGTGGACTCACCCCGCTCACTACATCTCGGGGAGAGATCTTATGGGTTCACCCTGATCTCGTCTCCGAGGTTACTCAACTAGAGGTACGCTCTGCCTCCAAAACCAAAGGCAGGAAGATCAAGTCTTGCCGCATGGTCTCTTCCTCCGCGGAAGAGGCACTTCCTGTACAGATGCGTTCACAACAGAACGCCCAACCCGACGAAGCTGCTATCGAGGTGGTGCCTCCTTGCACCGTCCCTGCTGCCCAGAAAGAGGGCCCATCTAAACCCCCAGCAGCCAATAAGCAGAAGCATGTAGAGGTTCGTTTCGACAGGCCTCTGCAAAAGGAGAATGCTTCGGGGCTAGCCAAGTCCCACAACTTCGACATACTGGCACAACTTGCCAGTACTCCTGCCCGCCTATCTCTGTTTGAGCTTCTTCGTCTTTTCAAGGACACTCGCGAAGCTCTCTGTGAAGCCCTGAAGGATGCTGAATCCTTCATCAGTCAGGTCAAGCAGCCTGAGGATACTCCGACTACATGTGTGCACTGTCATTGTACGGATGAGGTTATCCCCAATATAACCTTCACCCAACAAGACATGTTGCTCAAGCACAACCGACACAACAGGCCGCTATATTATACAGGTTATATCGGTTCTGTCAAGGTAAAGCGGATTCAGATCGATCCGGGGTCTTCCCTCAGCATCATCCCGAAAATGCTGCTCTCGATACTGGAGATCCCAATATACCGTCTGGCGCCCTCCAACACCACAATCAGTGGCTTCAATGCCAGCAAGAGTGAGCCGTTGGGCAAAATACGGTTGAAGTGCCATATTGGTAACCTCAGAACTGAGGTCACTTGCTATGTCGTGGACGCCGATGTCAACTACAACCTCCTGCTGGGTCGTCCGTGGCTACATGAGTACATGGTGGTACCCTCTATACTCCACCAATGTATGAAATATGTGTCCACCAATGACATCATCCGGACGGAGTTCGCGGACATCGACCCTTTCAAGGAGGTTGAAGCCTACTTCACTGATTCCAACTTGTACAAATCACCTGACGAGGAGGAAGCCAATGATGCTGACGATGAAGCAGAAATGGCAGCAGAGCCCGACATGGAGCCAGAGACGATTCATGTCGCTCCTCTAAAAATTTGACTCAAAGGGAAGCCGCCTCAGACGTTGCCTCCCATGAGCATCAAGCTACCTTGAAAAGCACCAACTGCTCCAGGTAGAACACCGATTGAAGCTCCCTTGAAGATACGGCTCAAGGGAAAGCCACCTCAAACATCGGCTCCCCTTGTGGCAAAACTACAGGGGAAGGCACCAATTACTGAAGGCGCAGTTGAGGCACCCCTGAAGGTGCGTCTTAAGGGCAAGCCGCCGCAATCATCTGTCTCATCCAAGATGCCGGAGAAGGCCCACATAGCCCTCTCGGACCCCAGGATCAAAGCTGTGGTGGACTCTCCCGATCCAATCCCAGTACTTACAGATGAATAGCTAGGGGAATATATCTCTGCTGATGTAGATATACCCTCTCTAGACAATGTAATCCCGTGGGATAAAATCTCGTGTTTCATCAATAATAGAGTGTCTTTTAATCATTCTAGTCTTCCATATTGGAATGCCATGTATACATTAGATAACGCTCTACGGTCGTTGCAAACACAAATAACGACCGTCCATCATGTAAATCGAGTAGTCCCGTCCCAAGGGGTCTGTTTTGTAGTCCCGCCGCGGAGTCGAGACGAAGAATCCATCATCTTCAGCAAAGTTGAGCGTCATCAAGACCTTCCGCCACTCGAGCCAGAACCAGATACCGGCAGAATATAAGTCTATCGGTACACGGACAGGGCAAAGTACCTTATCCAAAAGATGGGTTACGACCTAAAAAGCAACAAAGGCCTGAACTACGGCAAGGGTCGACGTCTTCCTCTCCGGCTTCCAACACCTGAAGGAAAGCCGTAGGACTACTATCATCGAACTCGACGGGGGGTAGGCTATGTCACGCCACCGTCAACTCCAGAGAGTTCGGAGGCAGAAGAAGTAGAACATTCTCACTCGTCCGAAGCATCAACTTGGGATTCTGATGCCAGTATCGGCTCAGTATTCAAGAGTGTGCTATCAGCCAACATGACATCTGCACAATCGTAAGAAGATGAAGGCGAAGACCAAACGTCAGAATTTTTCGAAGAAGAACCCTGGGCCCAACGCCTAGGAGAACAGTGGGAGTCTCGTTTTGAATTACGCGAACCCCCTACCGAAGACGAAGTCGAGCAGATCGACCTTGGGGATGGATCTTCTTCCAAACCCATCTTCATCAGCAAAAGCCTGAAAGAAGAAGATCGGGAATCTTTAATCCAGCTGGCTAAAGAATATATCGATGTCTTCGCCTGGAGCTAAGAAGATATATCGGGACTTGATCCCCAGATCGCGATGCATAGGCTTAACATCTTACCTGATGCCAAGCCTATAAAGCAACAACAGCGACATTTTCGTCCTGACATCATGAACGCTATCGATCAGGAAGTAGACAAACTCCTGACCAGCAAATTTATTCGTGAAGAACAACACCCGAATTGGGTGACCAACGTCGTCCCTGTCACCAAGAAGAATGGGAATATACGAGTTTGTATCGACTTCAGGGATCTCAACTCCGCTTACCCGAAGGACGAGTTCCCGCTTCCAATCACCGACGTGATGATCGACAACACATGTGGCTTCGAACGCATGCCTTTTATGGACGGGTATTCGGGCTACAACCAGATCAAGATGTTCCCCGATGACGCAAAACACACGTCATTCAGGACTCCGAAGGGGGTTTTCTGCTACACAGTGATGCCCTTCGGCTTGAACAACGCTGGTGCCACATACCAACGAGCTATGAGAACCATTTTCCGTCAGTATCTTCGTAAGATAGTCGAATGCTATGTTGATGACATCGCAGTCAAGAGCCATCTCAAAGGTGATCACCTACAAGACCTGAAGACAGTCTTCGATCTCATGCGAGCGCATCAACTCAAGATGAACCCCGCTAAATCCTTCCTAGGGGTTTCTAGCTAGCGGAAAGTTCTTGGGCTTCATTATCACGGCGAAAGACATTCATGTCGATCCTGAGAAGACCAAAGCCATCCTTGACATGGACCCTCCGAAGAACCTCCGAGAACTTCAAAGCCTACAGGGGCGTCTGGCATACATCCGGAGGTTTATAGCAAACCTTTCCAGAAAATGTCAACCCTTCACTCAGCTCATGAAGAAGGGAGTCTCTTACGTCTGGACAGAGGAATGCCAAAAAGCTTTCGATGACATCAAGGCTTACTTAACGAGCCCGCCAGTCCTGGTGGCACCCGTCGCCGGCAAACCATTTTACCTCTACGTCTGTGCCATAGATCATTTCCTCGGTGCACTGCTTGCTCAGAACAGCGACACATGCTATGAGCAAGCTATCTACTACCTCAGTAGAACACTGATCGGGGCCGAACACCGGTACAACCCCGTTGAAAAAGAGTGTTTGGCCTTGGTATTTGCCATCCAGAAGACTCGCCATTATGTCTCGGGCCAGACGATTCATGTCATCTCCCGAGTCAATCCACTCAGAGTTCTCATGACGAAGCCAGGGTCATTGAATTCCCGGCTAGCTACATGGACGATCCTGCTAACACCATACAACATGGTGTTCGTTCCACAAAAAGCCGTCAAGGGTCAGGCTCTGGCCGACTTTTTAGCTGCACACCCCATCCCGGAGTCCTCCAGACTCTATGAAGACATCTCGGATGAGGTCCAAGAATCAAACGTCACTGAAGAAAGCTCCTTTTGGCGGATATTTTTTGATGTCGCTTTAAGAAAGGCCCCAAAGGCCAAATCATCGCAGGAGTGGGGGTAGTCTTAGTCTCCCCCGATCAACTGGTCATCCAGCGTGCCTACTCCCTTTCGAAGCCGTGCTCCAACAATGTTGTCGAGTACAATGCGCTCATCATGGGACTCCAGCTGGCGCAACAACTGGGGGTGAATCATCTGGAAGCCTACGACGACTCAAAACTCGTCGTAAACCAGATCAGAGGGCAATACGAAGTTCGCCATGAAGATCTGATTCCTTACCATGAGGTTGCATTGAACATCATTTCAACCTTCACCAAGTTCTTCATCGAACATGTACCTCGTTTACAAAATCTGGAGGCTGACGCTCTGGCTGGCCTCGCAGCCTCATTAGCAGCACCCCTCGGGACTCAACACTATGTCATGATAGTTGGTCGAGACTTGGTCTGTCCTAAAAACAACCTGTGCTCACGAGTGGCCCATGCCATGTCAACAAGTGCTGGTGTTAATGTCCGAGACTGGAGGTTCCCGTTCATCGACTTCGCTGTCTACAGAATTCTCCCAGAAGACCCGAAAGAAGTCGTCTCAGTCAGGAGGTGCTCCCTTCGATTCTACTACAATACAGCTACTAAAATGTTGTACCGACGCTCCTACGATGGACTTCTCCTGCGATGTCTGTCCAACGAAGAAGCAGCCGAAGCCCTTCGAGAAGCTCACGATGGAACCTGTGGAGCCCATCAACCTGGCCCTAAGTTGCATAATCGATTGCGACGCATGGGCTACTACTGGCCAACCATGGCCGCTGACGCTGTCGACTATGCTAAAAAGTGCCATGCGTGCCAGCTTCACATAGACTTCATCCATACACCGTCAGAACCACTATATCCTACAGTCGCCTCTTGGCCCTTCGAAGCCTGGGGCATGGACATTGTAGGACCGATCACCCCTCCTTCATCGAGGGGACACCGCTTCATCCTAGCCATCACCGACTACTTCTCCAAATGGGAAGAAGCAGTTCCACTGGCGGAAGTGAAGAGCTCTAGGGTGATCAGCTTCATCATGCACCATGTCATCTACCGTTTCGGGGTACCCCGGAGGATTATCCACGATAACGGTCCTCAGTTCATCAGCCATGTTTTCAGCAGATTCAGTGACAAGAATCGCATTCAAAACGTGGCCTCAACCGCCTACAATCCGGCAGCAAACGGATTGGCCGAGGCGTTCAACAAGACTATCGTCAGGCTACTCAAAAAAATCGTCTCATCCAATAAACGCGACTGGGATGAAAAGCTCGGCGAATGCCTTTGGGCCTACCGCACCACGGTACGGACCCCGACAGGAAACACACCATTCTTCCTGGTCTACGGGAGCGAAGCGGTACTACCTCTCGAGATCCAGATACCCTCACTCCGCGTAGCAATCACAAGCCAACTCACAGAAGAGGACAATCAACGTCGTCGTCTGCGAGAACTCGAGGCACTTGACGAAAAGCGTCTCCTAGCTCAATAACGCATTGAACTCTACCAAGCCCGTATATCACAGGCTTTCAACAAGAAGGTCAAGCAAAGGACTTTCCAAGTAGGCGACCTGGTTCTGGCAGTCAGGAGGCCGATGGTGTTGACTCACAAGACACCAGGAAAGTTCGAGCCCAAGTGGGAAGGACCTTTCATCATAGAGACGGTATACTCAAACGGTGCTTACCGCCTCGCTAAACCCAATGGGAACTTGTTCATGATGCCCATCAATGGCAAGTTCCTAAAGAAGTACTACTCTTGACATCTTTCAGACATGTACTTCCACAAAGGATCAGTAGACCCAATCATCAGGGCTCACATACAATTCCCTTCCACAAAATCATATGCTTCCGGAACCCAGTTGTTCCGTGGCATCCTCCAGTAGAGGGACAACCACGTCCACATTACCTGTGAGTTGTTCCCCTACGCCCTACAAAGTAGAATCTTACACTCCGTAAGACTACGCTACCCATCATGTTTACCACGTCCACATTACCTCTGAGTAAACATCCCGTACAGACAACCCCTGCGTTGTCGTACATTGATCGCAGAACTTCTACGTCCACATTACCTCTGAGTAGTTCCGTGTATTCTCTAGAGTCATTCCTACCACGTCCATAATACCTCTGAGTAGGAAGATTCTATCATTTGAATCCCATATTTGCCACGTACACATCACCTCTGAGCAAACATGTCTGTTCTCTCGAACTTATTATTTGTACCTAAAAACCAAGGTGCGCAAAAGATAATAGGTCCACACAAATCATCAAGTTCATAACAGCAAAAATGAACACACCACAAAAACTCTGTATTCTTTATTCAAAAATAAAGGATTACACCCCCAGCAAGAGTTGCAAATTACAAAAAGAAGAGATTACAATCCCTAAACATTCCCGGGGTTGGCCGAAAGCTCTTCAATCTGATGCTTCAAACCTGCTGCCCGAGTCTCTACAGTCGCCAGGACCCGGCGTTCGGCTTCTTAACGCATCGTTTCTATGGCCTCAGGAGAAGTGTCATCCTCATGCTTCTCGTCCAACTGCTGCCGCTGTTGAGCCAGAGTAAGAGCCCGGCGCGTGAAAGCTGCTTCCTCCTCCTTAGATGCTACATGTTCAGCCTGGACTCGTTCAGCATCTAATAAGAGTTGGGCCCGCTGGTCTTCGAGGAGGCGAATCTTGGCATCAACCTCCGCTATACTAGCGTCCAACGCAGCCCACAACTCCACCTTCTCCTGCATGGACTGAGATAGCCTCTCCACTGCAGCCTCGGTTTCAGCCACATCGCGTTCCCAGACACCCACGGTGGCCTGATAAGAGGACTCAATCTCAGCAATCAGCTTCTCCTTTTCCGCGTCTATCAGGGCGGAGAGATCATTCTGCTGGATACGCTGAAACTCGGAAAGCAGCTGGTCCAGCTCAGTCACCGAGGCCTCCAGAATCTCGGCCATATGATCATGGCCCTGGTGGAGACGTATCAGACCGATGTGTGGAAGTGCCATAGATTTTGCCATCGCAAAACTCCTATTGGCGTTCATCACTGTCGATACACCCTTTTGTAGTATCTTGTACACTGCCTCAACGATGAATTTTATGTACTCATCCGCATCCGCCAACACTTGTGGTGTCATGGCAGGAGTTGGAGGAGCTACCCTGGATGGCGGACCTGAAGAAGACCCGCCGATCTCAATCTGCGAGGTTTGAACGTCGACCTCAGCAGACTCTCCCGCACCAGGAACTTGAATTCCGCTACCAGCGCCAGATGCCAAGAGTGCAGAAGGAGTTGGATGGGGTGTCGATATCGTCCCCCAAGTCGAAGAAGCAACAGAGGGCTCTTGCATCAGCAAGTCCTTGCCATTTCCCGTCTCAAAGGGACTATCAGCATCCGGAGCTGCCTCCTCCACCACCGAGGCGCGATCTGCAACCAGCATGGAGCCTTCCTCTGGCAAGCTAACCGGATCAGCTCCTGTTTCCTGGCGGGACACGTCTTCTGGGGTCGGGCTCGGCAGACGAGTCCCCCCCTCATCATCGAATCCCTCCATGGGGACCAAATCTGTCGCTACCTCCCGGTCGGCAGCCACCTCAGCCTCCGCTGCTGAGTCTGGGGTAGGGCTCGGCAACGCTGCAGCCGACCTCCCCTCATTATGACAAGGAGGGGAGTCAACCCTCTCCTCGGTTTTAATCACGTCTGTTGCCCCCGCAACAGGCTCATGCATTTCTGGAGGAACGTCATCTGAAGACGACGAACTCCACCCCACTTCATCATCGGGAAACCCCGTGTCTACTGGACCCTCGGTGTCCAAGGTCCCCGTGGCGGCCTTCATCATCTCGGAAGCTGCTGCATCCTCAGCTTCCCTTATAACATAATCTGGGGATGCCGGAATCTCCACAACAACGACATCATCTGGATTCTCCCCCATGGGAGACATCATAATCGGCGGAATACGCTCTTCAGATGAGCCCGCCACCTCCTTTGGCCTGCTGCCACCAGATTTTGGAGTACGGGGTCTCCTTTTGAGCGGTTTCTACAAAAAGAAAGCATAGGTCACACGAAATGTTGAACCTGAACTGGACTATATGGGACATCCTTACCTCCATAGGTGCTGAGTCCGATGACACAGTCGGTGACGATGCCTTCTTCGGCCTTTTTGACGCAGAAGAGCCAGCCTCTGTATCCGCACGTCTTTTCGGTTGATCAACCGAGGGTTCTGTCTGACCCCCTATGGATACGGCAGGGGCACCTCGATAACCCACCTCTGGCGGACGGTACGATCGAGCCTTCGCCAATATGTTCCCGGTTACCGCTAACTGGGTGCCTACAACTAGACTGGTCTCCCTATCATATCCGGGAGGCATGGCAGCCATAACACAGTAAAACTTGGCAGCCGAGAAAAGAATCGACGGCCGCAGATTCTGGACAGGCAGCGTAAAGCGAGATCCGGTACATCCGACATTGTAGTAATGCCAAGCTCGTGCACCATCCAGCAAGCTTCTAGTATACCCTAGGTTGATACTGGGATTATCCAACATCAACTGAGCATAGCCGAATTGCCGTGCAAAACGGCTCGGTAAATACGGTTCCAGGTAACACTAGTTCCTGTTTCGGTACACTAGATGGGATGGCCGGATACTTTGTAACCAACGGAATCCCCATGGAGGCAGAGTGGTGGCATCTTCACCCGAATTCATTAAGTCTTCATTGGACTCAAAACCCAAAAAGACAGGACCTACTTTGGTGATCTCCCACCCCTGAAGGCGGGATAAAACTTTCCTGCAAACAGGAACGCTAGTATGCAACCAGCTCCTCTGGTGGAAACGGCGGAGGAATGCATCTCCGGCCCTATGATCTTCTTCCGAGCCCGGACTCATTACATTGGGATGGTGTAAAATCAACCACCCCATCAAATAGTGAAATGGCAATTCGGCACGGGGGAAGTTGTCATTTCTACCTCGATCATGAACCACATTTTTCGCAAATTCTCGCAAACCTCGCAGCAGGTTACACACCATTGCGGGGAGTAGAGCCAGGCGTCGGCCAAAAACTAACTTCACAGCTGGCAGGATTAGGTTCTGGGTCACCCTCTCTACAGAGCCTGACCCGCCCGAGAAGACGTAATTTCGAAGCCAAATTATCAGATACGCAACTAACACTGCTTTCGTCGACATCCGATGAGTAAGGTGCCAGAAACAGCTATAGGAGCGTTCATCCGACTGCCGATCCTCATTTTCTCGAGGATTCTTCTCACCTAACCTGCTCATTTCGAAAAGCACCTCGCTACGGGAAAGCGCTGGCGGAGTGGAAAACTGAGAGGGATCCTCCTTGTCTTGCTTAAAGACGTAATCTCTCCAAGAGGTCACATGAGGCTGTGACCCGCTCTTATCCCTCTTTTGCATATAGTAATGATGACTCGCCACTTCCTTGAAGACGGCCATCATCTCTTCGGCTTTATCCCCCAGGACTTGGAACTCCTTGTTGGTCGGGAAGTATTCCTCATAAGGCTCTGATCCCCAAGGAAGCTTTGACACTTCATACATTTCATGAAGTGAGAGTCCCAGCTCCCCCACTGGGGTGAAGAAAGTCCCGGTCTGGGTGTTAAACATCTCCAGAAGCGCGAGAAACATATGCCGGTTGATGTCAACACCTGCCTGAGTAGCACGGATTGCGGCAGTCAGCCCCATCTCTTGGAGTTCGTTTGAAATTGCGACAGAATCCAGAGTGTCAACTTGTCCCATTTGGCAACGTAATGACACCAACCCTCTATCCGAAATTCACCTTTCGAGTACGATCGCTCCATCAACAGCATGCGATTGGCAAAAGTCGAAGCGCCGAAAGCAAATGTATTGATGGGAACATCACTGTAAATGCTCCCAGGACGTAAAGTCCGCCAGGTGAAAGAAGGCCCAGACCGCACGGCAGCCAAAGTGTCCCTTTGGTCGGAGGTAGAGTCGATCTTGATGACGCCTGCCACTGCTCCCCCCTGGGATGGGGTTAGCTCCCAAGACATCCTCCTCTTGGAAGCAAGACGACAGAAAGCCGACAAAGGCCATTGACGCTCAAGTTGTCTTATAGTCATATGTACTCCTCTTGCTGTAAAGAACCAATTCTCCTTGACCTTCAACACCTTTGCTTCAATAGAAGCAAGGCGGTCCCCGAACAGGAACTCAGGCTTCAAGAAAGTCACATTTTTAGAAGTGGCAGACTTCAAAATGTCATGCTCCATCATCCGTTTGAGGAACCCATGCGGTTGTTCCCGGATTTGATCCATCCTTTCGGGATACTGATCCAACATAATGGCAGCTTGGGCAGGATTTATCACCTCCTCATCATAATCCACCCCCATCTGACAGAGGGCGGCGTCCAGAAGTACTTCATTCAAGAGCGGGACGGTCGGCGACACTGGTGGTCAACAAAAGAAGGCAAAGATTCAGAGGTGTTAGAAACAACAAGAGAATCTGAGCAACGTTCTCATCAAAAGCGCATAAGGCCCAGGCGCATCTGAAAAGAAGCTTCGGCGCATCATCAGGGTTTAAACCCATGCGCATCAGCAGTAGAGCTTCGGCGCATCATCAGGGTTTTAACCCATGCGCATCAGCAGTGGAGCTTCGGCGCATTATCATGGTTTAAACCCATGCGCGTCAGCAGCGGAGCTTCGGCACATTATCAGGGTTTAAACCCATGCGCGTCAGCAGCGGAGCTTCGGTATATTATTAGGGTTTAAACCCATGCGCGTCAGCAGCGGAGCTTCGGTGCATCATCAGGGTTTAAACCCATGCGCGTCGGCAGCGGAGCTTCGGCGCATCATCAGGATTTAAACCCATGCGCGTCAGCAGTAGAGCTTCGGCGCATCATCAGGGTTTTAACCCATGCGCGTCGGCGAAAAAACTTCAGCACATCAGCAAGACTCAAAGTCCATGCGCGTTGGCGTATGTGAGTTCTAAAAAATGGCACAGAAAGATATGGTAAAGGTGAAACCCACCAATCACCGTCGGCAGAACGTCGACAGGCGGACAGGGGACATCACCCGCGGCAGCCTGTACAGGCTCTTTTCCTTTGGCTCGTCTCCTGCCAGCACCGCCGCGAGGAGTTTTAGGAGCCATTTCTCGCAAAAAGGAAGTTAGGGTTTTTCAAAAACTATAAAAGAAGAAAGCAAAGAGAGGAAGAACTCCCTCTCTCTCCATCTCACGCCTATTTATAGGCTCAGTCGCACGCGTGAACCGATAAAGTGTGACCTCAGCCACCGCCTCGGGTTCTGCGAGGAGATAACTGCAAATAAATCCAAAAAGATCATCATTAATCTTCTTGGTTATCGAGGCGTTATCATTTGCATTAACTGAGAGGAGCATGCGCCCCATCACTGATGCGCGGAGTATCCATGCGCCCGAACAGTCATGCGCCCCAACCACCATGCTTCTTATTCAAAGTATTCCAAAACTTGACAAAAAAAGTTTTGAAAACTTTGAAGGGGGTCTTGTAGAAGCATAGAATTTCACGACCAGAAATCCTATACGCCAAACACTACATGCGCCAGGGAGCTCAGACAAAATACTTGACACAGTAAAACAAAAGTATAGACGTTGAAAGAGGATTTTTATTTGCATATAAAAGTCTATTACATGTCTAGAAAAGGCTGTACAAAGGAAAACTTCTACAAAAAAAAGACCCTAAGTCTACAGCCAGGCGCAGCAGTCATCATGCGCTCTTGAACAGGCGCATCTCACCATGCGCTCTCAGTCAGGCGCATCCCACCATGCGCTCTCAGCCGGGCGCATCCTTTCAGCAGCTCGGTTATGTGCATCCTCAGTTATGTGCATCCCTTCATCCTCAGTTATGTGCATCCCTTCAGCAGCTCAGTTATGTGCCACCCTTCCAGCCAGGCGCATCATCCATCCAATGCTTCGACTAATGAAGCATTTATTGAATAGAACGAAGGTGGCAATCAACCCTCTAGCTGGAGGAAACCCCAAACCAAGGAAGAGAAGAGCACCGCAAATCAACCTGTGGCCAGGGGAGGCTTCGAAAGAGCCTCCAAAGATCGAGGAAGACCGCAATCGAAACCACGGCTAAAGGAGCAGCTTTCAAAGAAAGAGCCTCCAAAGCCGTAGCACCGCAATTCAGATCTGCGGCTCTTCCAGCATAACGGAGACGAGGCTCGGGCATCCCGATCTTTGGATGTAACAGGCACCTTTCGCCTGCCTCGGAAGCCCTCGACTCCGACTTTTGGATGTAACAGTCACCTTCAAGTGCATCAATGAAGACATTACGTCGCATCTTCACCCTCAGGAGCATCTCGTCAACAGAATGTGCTCGAGCAAACAAGTTCACTTCGGGAGGACGTGAGAGAACGAGAAGCAAACTCTCTCCATGCCACTATTTATAGGCCGGGCAAATCAAACCCATGTGCCTAGTGGCTGGCTCTCCGAATCCCGTACAATGAATTTGTATTAAATGGATGAACCTGACGCTTCGAATTCAACCAAGTCAAAAATGGCTATTTAAAGCACTCGAAGAACGTAACAGTCGCACCAAAAGACGTGTCAAGCGGAGCGGATGCGCCGGCCAGACCGTGCATCACACAGACGTGTCCCTCAGCACCAAGCGCTTCACAAGTATGCGCCCCCATGCGGCCCTATGTGCCTAGTGGAACGTCGATCGATGCGCCCACTCAACAACCCATCACCTGTCAAAGAACATTAAATGCTGAAGTCTGACAGAGTTGGCAGTACGTCTCCCGAAGACTGCAGTTGACAGCTTTTTCAGAAAACGAAGCATCACCGACGTCATCATCATCATTACTTCCCTCCGACGGTTACAACCACGTGGCCGCACAACCATCTCGCATGAGCCTCCGCAGCCATGCGTCCAAAGCTCTGCATGCGCCTCAGACTTTTCTCTGATCCCTAAAGACAGAAGTAAAGTCACTACTGAAGCTCTGCATGCGCCTCAAAAGCCATGCGCCTCAGACTTTTCTCTGATCCCTAAAGACAGAAGTAAAGTTACTACTGAAGCTTCGCATGCGCCTCAAAAGTCGTGCGTCCCGAATGGTCATGACTCCTAAAAGTTACGAGCCAAAGTCTCTTCATGCGCCCAATCCCAGGCGTATCCTACCAGATCATTCTCCACCAAATCCGAGATCTCCGAGCCATGGGCCTACGACACGTGTCCTTTGACTCGATTCACCCAAGATCTCAGCAACAGAAAGATTCTCCCCCCTGCTACGTGCCAGCCCACAACAGTAGCATGAAGAATTCAACTCCTCAATCAGGGCGCATCATCCATGCGCCTCCATCAGCAATCACCACATGGCGTCCCCGCGTCCAGGCACTTTCTACATATGCGCACATGAGCAGCCAGCCTACAAACTATAAATAGAGGGATCATTTCCTTCTTCCACACACGAACATACATAGACAGATAAAGACATCGTACAACCATCGAGGCAGATACAGACACTCAACGTCTTCTTCCTCTCCGCAAGCTCCTGCACCCAGAGCAACTCAGACCTTCAGAGAACCGATAACCGTTGTCAGATCGTCAACGGAGTCAACGTATTACCACTCGCTTCATCGGCACAAGGGACCCAGATAAATAAAAGTGTACTCCTAGGACTACGTCTAAGTCCTACATTGTAACACTGTTCTGTTTGTATTGAAATTACATCAAAAAGATTTTAATGGCAAACAAGGGGAAATGGGTTTACTGTTGTCTGAGTCATAAGGAAATGGTATCCTGCATTAATTCAGAAATTTCCCTATAACCCATTCTCCAATCACAGGTTAATACCTAAAGGCATTCTCAATGTCATTGTCCTGCTTAGGATTGATATATATCAGTCAAGCTAGGCTGATACACTCAGCCTCAACTGAGACAATGATATAGCCCAGTGCTAATTCAGGACATATAATTAGTCTCTGTTCAACTGATACAATCAGCCTTGTGAATCACTGATGTAATCAACCTAAAACCACAACACCTAGATTCAGCTCTCTAAAGTTCATTCCAAGCCAAAAACTATCACATGCCCCTCTAACTAAGATACTGATGTAATCAGCATAAAAATCAGTCTTAATTTAGACTGCATCAAATCAGTCCCTTAATCTACACATCCTTAACCTAAGAGTTCAACCACAATCCAAAATCTGAACAGTCTACTATGTACAGGTTCTAGGGGAATTTATGATTGATTCAGGAAAGATATCAGCAAACACAACCTGCAAACTCCACAGCACATTGGTTTCAGATATGAAAATGGTGGTTTACAGGTGACAGGCCCCTCTTCTAAACTCCAAGAGACAATGTCACAACTCCATATCCACTCTCAGGTGAGATATAAAATCAGTCTTAAACAGGGCTTACAACCAATCATTATCAGGATTCACCATTATCAGTCCTGTTCAAGAACTAATATCAATATCTAAACCTGACAATCCCCATATAAAATGAATTAGCTGTTTAACAAGGTTGTCTCGGAACAAGTTGACATAGACTGAACAGTAGGGCATGCATTAGGGTTAAACTATTGGCATTAAGATCAGCTCAAATCAGTCAATCCTCTAATCAAGGTTCAACACATACTTACTCATGATCAGCATAATGGTTCAGTCCATCATTTACACAGAACACCCACTGTACATCCAACATTCCCCAAGGAATTTACCTATCTATCATTTAGCAAAATCACTAAGCAAATAGACATTTGAATACTGTCAAATAAGTAAGGACCTGAGAATCAAGATGTGATCTCAGATTACCTATCTAACAGTATGCAAATTTCTATGAGGATGATCACTCTATATCCCAAGTAACTATCAAGTTGTTCTCCAGATTTCCAACTTAGGACAAAGTATCCAATTCCAACTGAGTTTAACAATTGAGCACAACCACAACACTAAACCAAAATAGTGTAGAATATCCCAAACAAGTAGAGTATCATAAGGATGGCCAAAAACTGATACAACAGACCTTTACTCAATTATTATTCTAGAATAGAAAACCCCATCTAATACTAATAGTCACAACATGCCCAAACTCTTTCTCATCATTAGCAATAATCTGGACAGTAGTATATCATTACTCCCATTCTCAATAAACTTAATTCTAATCTATAGCAATTTGGTCCATAATCTACTTCTAAAGTTCAATTAAAGTTTAGCCTTCAAAATCCAAGTATAAATATAATTCCCTTATGAATAGCTAAACTAATTAAGAATTACTGATGTTCACAGAAGATCATAGAATTTACCTGAACCAAATTGTATCTGACACTTGTAGGGACAGATACTAGCTCGATACCACCCAAGAAAATCTAACACAGGAATAGAGAAATAAGAGAACACCAATTTTTAGAATAGGTTCAACTGAAACAGAATCATAATGATTTCTCAATCACTAGAATATATTGATCATAATCAGGGAGCTCACCTCTGGCTCTGCTTAACGAAGACTTGAGTGATCAGGAAGACCTAGATCTAGACTTCTAGATCTGATCAATAAAAAGAAATCAACAAATATTCTAACATTGAATTTTTAGCAAATCAAAACAAAGTCTCACCTCAAATTGTTGGAACAAAGGAAACAAGGAATTGACCCAATAGAACGCTGGTTAATGAAACCCGATCTGAGAATTTGCAAAGAACTGAGTCGATTTCAAATATCAGTTACTCAAATTCAAAGTAATTACAAAGGGATCGGTCAATTACCTAAAATAGATGAATCGATGAAGGCTATGAAGATCCTCCAGAGTCCATCGATATCACAAGGATGAAGAACAAGTTCAACTTCAAATTTAAGAGAGGAAAATTTAATTACAAGATTACTAATCTCCGATTTCTAGATCTAAACGAACTGATCAAAACTCACCTACTCTAGATGTCAATTTGAAGAAGAAGAAGAGTAGTCCTGTCGTCGTCTTCGTTTCCAAAGAGCTTCTGCAGATCACGCCATTGATGACCAAAGCTTGAAAAATTTGGGATTTGAAGAGAAGAATGATGTACTGGGGTTTGGCCGTTTAAATAGGCGACTGGAATTTGAAAAGAGAAGGGGATGGGAGGGAAAATCAAAAGGTTAGTTAAGAGCCATGTGCTCTGCTGCTCAAACAGTTGGGGAAGAACACTTGTTCTCCCCAACACAATGGCCTAGCCGTTGCTATGGCTAAAATGAATGGGCTGATAATATCCATTATATACTCAGGATAGCCCACTACCAATGGTTAGCCATGGAGGCCCAAACAGAAAAAATTGGGCTTTAAAGGAATAACACAATAATGGTCATAAATATTTCAGAAAAATATAGTATTAAACCAAGGGATATTTATGGTATAATTATTTATTCATTTCTAAAATATTGTATTAAAATATTCGGAAAGTGAGTTACGAATCTCTCCTCCTTAAAAAAATTTCATCCTCGAAATTCGAAGGACAACAAAATTATTTTCAAAAATCACAACAATTATTCAACATAAACCATTTTATTGAATTCTAAAAAAATATTTTCAATATCAAATATAATCAAGCAAACAAACTTGGGTAACGCTCTCGCATCTCGTCCTCGCGCTCCCATGTGGACTCTTCCGGAGAGTGGTGTCTCCACATGACGCGGACAAGTGGAATAGTCTGGTTCCGCAGGCGCTTCTCCCTCCGATCAAGGATCTCCACTGGCTGCTCCTCGTAGGTCAAGCTCGGACCCACCTTTAGCTCTGAGTAGTCCATCACATGGCTCGGATCTGGAATGTAGCGTCGAAGCTGGGACACGTGGAAGACGTCATGTACTCCCTCCAAACTAGCTGGAAGCGCTAATCGATACACCACCTCGCCAATCCGCGCCGTCACATCGAAATGCTCGATGTACCTCGGACTGAGCTTCCCGCCTCTGCCAAAACGAATGACGCCTCTGGTCGGCGAGATCTTCAGGAACACTCTATCCCCAACTGCGAATTCAAGTGACCGTCTGCTGCTGTCTGTCCAGTACTTCTGTCGATCCTGTGCAACCCTAAGAATTTTTTTTTCTGTTCTTTTTATGCCCTTTGGGAGTTTGGGAAGCTGTGGCCGCATAATAATGTTCTATAGGAAAGGAAATATCTGTACCTTCTCGGGAGTCGGGACTGTTGTGGGCCCCGCATATACAGGGACAGAAAGAGGATGGCTTTTTTTTCATCAACGCTGTCGCTGACGGAGAAGAAGAGGAAACCCGCCATAATTCTCCCTCTATAAATTGAAACCCTAACCCTAGCAAAGAAGAAAAAGGAGAAACCCTAACCCTAGAAAAAAGTAGTTGAAGAAGATGATGATTCTCAAGATCACGGAAGAAGAGAGAGACTCTTCCGCGGACGCCGCCAAGGGAGGAGCGGACCTCTCCCTCTTCCTCCCGCCGCCTCCGGCGAACTTCGCCGCGGTCGACCGGGGGATCTACCGCTCCGGCTTCCCCAATGCCGACAGCCTCGGCTTCCTCGGCGCTCTCGACCTCCGATCTATCGTGTGAGCATCTCTCAGCCCTCAGCTTCCTGGAATTAGGGTTAGGTTTGCTATTTTTTGGGATTTATTTTGAATTTTCTCGGTGCAGGTACTTGTGTCCGGAGCCGTATCGGAACGCGAACGCGGAGTTCGTCCGCTCCCGTGGGATCCGGCTCTTCCAGTTCCCGATCGAGGGGAGCAAGGTGATTCCTTTCCCTCTTTTAATTGATTGTAAAATGGAATTCTTGTTATGATTAATCCGAAATTATTGATTGGAAATTGGAATGTTGGAAAATTTGTTTGGAACTTCATGATTAATCTGAAATTGCCTGGGGATTTAAGGATTTTATGCTGTAAAAATGCTCATTTGGTTCTTGATTGCGGCTTGTTATTATATTTGAATGGAAAATTGGGAACTTTGGGTGGTAGATGATGAATCTGAGAAACTATAGGGTTTCTACTTTAGGAGCAACTTTTTGCCCTGTTCGCTTTTCAAAGCGTCTCTTTCATTCTATGATTTTTGGGATCTTTTGGGTTCTTTTACTAAATTGTCATCTCAACGATCGGAGCTATTGGTAGTTGCTTTATGTGGTTAGAATCCTATGTTTTCTGACCATGGGTTTCTTTGGTTTTGGGTACACATGGACCATTCATATATTTTTTGGTCAATTCTGTCCTTTCCGCATTATTTCATCGAGTTATTCTTCAGTCATGGCTTTTGGTACAACATATGACAAAAAATGTCCCTGGCTACTTGTTCTTACTTCTTAGGCTTTGGAATATGTTTGTAAATTTTCCTCGTGTTGTTTTATGTTAGGGGCAGAGAACATGGATTAAAAAGAAAAGAAAAAAGAAACTAAACGTTTCAATTATCCCACAATGGCAATTTATAGCATGATTGGTTCGTCATTTTTTTTATATATCAAGCAAATTAATTTGGTGCAAACCATGAAACATTTTGGGGGACAACTTAGATAAGCTTTGTGACCGGTTAAAATTGAAGTTAAGTTAGGGAACTTAGAAAATCTTTAAGCTTATAGTGTTTTATTAAACTGTTTGCTTAGTTCTTAGGTAGTTTGATATACCATGATGATCGATTTTGTTTCTTGCTATTTCGCAAACCGACTAGTATTTGGTAGACGCACATGTTTGATCTATATTTATGTTTGATGACAGAGAACCAATTCTTGCATTACTTGCCCTGTTGCTGCATCCACTGTTTGTGTTTACCATTTGAACATCGTCACGAGTTTTAATGTGTATATCAGCCATTACCAGAAATGTTCAACCTAGCTATCTAACCTAAGTTCCCTAATTCAGATATTGCATTGGATTTCCCCCTAATATCCATTTCATTTTGAATGTTATCACGATTTTTTTCGGATAGCAGCCATCATCATGAATGTTCAACCTAGCTTGGAGTTGGAAACCTAAGTTCCCCACTCTAATGATTGTGTTGGATTTTCATCTTATCTCCAGTTTTGTCTCGAAATTGTATACTCACGAAAAGGATAATTACATGTATGAAAGTCATTTTCTCTGCCAATTTTCAGTGATTATATGGTCCCGGATTATCACATAATGAAATTAATTAGTTTTCTTGTAAGAAGCTGAGTTTAAAGTGCTTAAACCTTTAATCCATTATGTCCTTCTTGCTTTTTTTTTGCCATCTTTGAGTATTCTACGAGTTTTGTTTTTATATTTTTCTATTTTTTATGTCGGCATGCTAACTGTTGTTACCTTGACCACCCACCCATATGTTGACTGCTAAGAGTTGGCTTATTATGGAATACTATATTTATGTATGAGAAATGTCCTTGTACCTTACTGGAAAGTGGACATTGGCCATAAACATGCCTTCATTTCTGATGTCTGGAAGCTATAAGTTTTACTATGGTCTTGCTTGTGAATTTGCCTTAGGCTAGTTCTTGTTTCCAGTTCAAATCCATCATGTTCTCATCAAACCTGGCTAAGTACAGTTGGAACCGTCCAACTATTGACTTAACTGGAGGAGATTGGAAGTCACACACTTGAAGTAGTCCTGCATGTGCTTTTATTTGTATGCACCTTGACTTCAAACACGAAGTGTGGACAATGTTGTAAAAATCGCTAGGTGGAGTTGGTGCGCCGGAGGGCCGACTAGCGCCTAGGCGCCGATTTTTTATTTATTTATTTATTTATTTATTTTTTTATGTATATATATGTCTATATAGGGGGAGGAGAGGAGAGAGACATCAGCCACTCCTCCTCTCCCCTCCCCTCTCCCCTCTCCCCTCCGCTCCCCTCTCCCCTCCTCTCCTCCTCCTCCTCCCCTCCCCTCCCCTCTCCTCCTCCCCTCCCACCACCTCCCCTCTCCTCTCCTCCTCCTCTCCTCCTCCGCTCCCCTCTCCTCCTCCCCTCCCACCACGACTACCACCACCACCACCACCACCACCACCAACAAAAGAAGCCGCAGCCACCACCACCACCACCACCACTAGAAGCAGCCGCCGCCACCACCACCGGCGACTACGACGGTGGCGGCGGCGACAGGTAAGTATATAATTATGTTTCAATTTTTTTTTTGTTTTTTTGTTTTTTTGAATTTTTTAAAAAAATTGGCCGCCTAGGGCCGCCTAGACCGAAACCGCCTAGGACCGCCGCCTAGGGGGTTTTCGGTGTGGCGGGCGGCCGTCTAGCGCCTAGGCGTCGCCTAGGCCGATTTTTAGAACACTGAGTGTGGATGATAGCTTGAGGCCTAAAACCTAAATTGGAATATTTTTCCGTATTGACACTTGATATTAGTTTGCATTATGCCATAGTTATAAAATTGATTTAATTGTATACCCTGAAGATCCCAAAGGGTATATCCTGAACATTTACAGTGTTTCTACATGCATCTAATTTGGTAAACATGAACTTTATATTTCCTTATATGTGACGTGCCTTTGCTACGTCCTGAAATTAATATCTACTGAACTCTTAAAACTGCTGGCATCCTGCAGGAGCTATTTGTGAACATCCCCCGAGATACCATCATGGTGGCTCTCAGAGTCTTGCTTGGTATATACTCAACTAAGCAAAATCTGTAGAAATGATAATTTCTTTTCCAGTCTTTTCTTATAGATCAATTTCTGAAATTGATTGCTGAACTACCTAAATTTTGATGTCTCAGATATAAGAAATCATCCTGTTCTTATTCACTGCAATAGGGGAAAGGTATACAATATTACAATATAGCTACATACAAATTGATTCTTTTCTCTAATTTACATTTAAATAATGATCTTGTTTATTTACTTTGTTTCTGTTGTCTCTTAACACAGCATCGGACTGGCACCCTAGTAGGCTGTTTTAGGAAGCTACAAAATTGGAGTCTATCCTCTGTTTTTGAAGAGTATGTGCGCTTTGCTGCTGCCAAGGCACGGATGTCGGACCTAAAGTTTATTGAGAATTTTGATGTCTCATGCATGACACAGTCCATGCTCGACATTTATTGATACCTTTGTTGTGGCTCCTAAGCACTGCAACAGTCTATTCCAGTTCCCCATTTAGGTTTGAGTTGGTGGTAGGAGTGAAAGGAAATCTCGTGATTTTAACCACCATATTTTCCCCTCCATAACTCCACTCTATTCTTTTGTGATTCTTGCTAGTGTATATTATTTGTAGCAGGTATTCTTTAAGATTGGTGTTACAAAGTAACACAGGCGATATAATTAGTACCTGATAGTCCTATTTCTTCCTAGATTTCCATTTGGTGATGGAAGCAAATGATGATAATTTATTATTTCAAATATCATGACCCTTATTTTAGGGTGGTGTGCAATGTGATTTAGAGTCCTTCAATATTTTCGGTCAAAAAAACATATTATTTTCAGATAGAGCATGGCAATGGTTTGGAGATTGGAGCATTTGGATAGTTATAAACTTATAATGCTCAGATAATATATGATGTATTGTGTATTAGAGAGCAGGTTAAATATTGATATGTACAGCATACGGAATGGTTTTGGGTCAGATCATCTTCTACGTGCAAGCATGACCTAGGAAATGTTTATATGAAAGTTCTTCTTGGGGAGGCCATCTTGTTGATTTCAATGTTAGGCATTGACAATCTGCAAAGAAGCAGCATGGTCCTACCCCATGTTAGCAATTCGGCAAACGGAAAAAATTCGTGACGGCAAAAGTACGTGTGTAAATCGGCAAATCGGCTCAGTACAAATAAAATACGTTCAAAAATTCGGTCAAATGTTCGAAAAATAAAAATATTAAGGTTAGAAACTTTACATTCTTAAATATGTTGTCAAATTTGGTTAATTAAACAGGTTTTATTGTACCAAATTTGTCAATAATTTATACAGAACATGTTTAAAATTTCACATGCTTAAAATTTATGTACTGATTTGGATCTGTCAAAAGTACGCAAGTATTATACGTTTATGAAAGATACGGAAAAATTCACGTATAATACGAGTTTTATTCGGGTGATTGCTAACAAGGGTCCTACCTGTCCCATTTGGGTTTCAAGAGCTGGCGAGATTAACAAGTGGGAGGGAGGTGATAATGAAGTACAGTCACTGAAAGGAACAAGGAAGAAGTTCAGGCCTTGGCAACGCCGAGAGAGACTGCAGGAAATTGCTAAATGGACTGGCGTGTTAGTTTCAACGACTTATCTATCTCCCTATTTATGTCTATTTTGATTGTAGACAGCAACAGGTCCATTTATGTTTTGATTGTAGACAGAATTTGCTTTTGTATACCTACATGTATTTTATGGTGTAATTATTTGACAGAAATTGTCGGCTAGGCACTAACTTTTGATGGGATTAACACAGTTTTTGGACGCTTAGTTTTGGGGTTTTGCTTAAGTCTCCTACACATGTTGTGGCACTTTTGATGAGTATTAATACTTTATTTCTTTTTTGAAAAAAAAAAATCTTCTTTTAGTACAATATTTCATTTTGAAATTAAATCAAAACAAAACTTATTTCGGAGGAGATGAAAGAATTTTTGGTAAAACTAACTTTGATCTTTGAAGTCGGATAAATTAATAACTTACTGTTACCCTTCTTTATAACTAATGGCTACATGTACTTGAGAATTTAGTCTGATCTTTATATCAAAATTCAAATTCCCAATGATCCCATTCTACCCAATCTAAGAGGTCTTCAACCCTACCCTATTGTGAGTTTGGAAAAAAAAAAGTTGTCGCATAGATAACAAATTTTTATTGGTAAAATCCTTCTCCAATGCAAATGTCAAATAAATTATAAATGTGACATGTCATGACCCTTGTTAGCAATCACCCGAATAAAACTCGTATTATATGCGAATTTTTTCGTATCTTTCATTAACGTATAATACTTGCGTACTATTGACAGATCCAAATCAGTAGGTAAATTTTCTGCATACGAAGTTTTAACCGTGTTCTGTATAAATTATTGAAAAATTTGGCACAAAAAATGTGTTGGGAACCTGTTTAATTAACCAAATTTGACAACATATTTAAGAATGTGAAATTTTTAACCTCAATATTTCTATTTTTCGAATACTTGACCGAATTTTTGAACGTATTTTATTTGCACTGAGCTGATTTATACTCGTACTTTTGCCGTCCCGAATTTTTTCGTATGCCGAATTGCTAACAAGGGTCATAACATGACAAAGACATTGTGAAGTTGATTGTCTAAGAGCATTTTCAACCCTGTTGTGAGTTTGAAAAAAAAAATAGTTGTCACATAGGAATAATAAGTTTTCATTGATAAAGTCCTTCTCCAATACACATGTCAAATAAATTGTGAAATTGACATGCATGACATGGCAAAGACATTGTGAAGTTGGTTGTCTAGTTCTAGACAATGAACTTGACAATGACTTTAACTCAACATCATCACTTATGAATTATATTATTTAGGAAGAAGGGAATGATGAAAGAAGTTGTATGAATTAAAATATTTAGGAAGAAGAGAATGAGGAAAGATGTTGTCTTGGAAGTTAAGAAAAGTATATTTTATTGTCTTCTCAATACTTTTGCATTGGAAAAATTTTTTATATTTCATTGTTTTGTGTGAATATAATCTTGCCACCGTGAAAGACGTTTTGTGTCTTATGCCACACATCACACTACAAGACAATAGGGTTGGAGATGCTCTAATTCTAGATAATGCACTTGACAATGACTTTACCTCTACATCATCAATTATGAATTAAAATATTTAGGAAGAAGGGAAGGAGGAAAGAACTTGCCTTAAGAGGACGTTTGGTACGCGGAATATTATATGTCCGAGAATTTTATATTTCAATGAATCAAATTTTCTGGAATTAAATTCCTTGGAAAGTTATATTCCTATGTTTGGTGAATATATAAATATTACCGGTAAAAAAAATAGGACAAATAAAAATAGGATAAAAATCTGAAAGAAAAAAAAAACCCAAAAAGAAACAAAAAAAAATCATGAACCTGAAAAACCGAGTGGACATTTCTACGAACACTTCATGGAAAAATGAGAACACTTCATCGGCCATGGCAACCCAAATAGAGGAGTTGAGCTGTGGTTGTCATCTCCACACCCATCGGCCATGGCAACCCAAATAGAGGAGTTGAGCTGTGCTTGCCATCTCCACACCCATCGGCCATGGCAACCCAAATAGAGGAGTTGAGCTGTGGGTAGCAACAAAGGTCGAGCTTCTCCAGCGCGGGGAGCTTCCTCATGGAAAGAGTCCGAAGAGAACGATTTCCTTGTGCGACAGCGAAGAGTCCGAGGTCGGTGACCCCGCGGGCCGGGTGGCCCCCCTTGATCACGAGCATGTCGATGCCACCGAGGCCAGTGAAGCCGACGACGACGGTGATGATACTGTCGTCGGTGGTTTCTATGCCGATGGCGACGATCCTCTTGTCGGTGGCTTCGTTGCCGATGATCTCTGCGGAAGGAGGAGGAGAAAGGAAAAGAAGAAGAAAAAGTGGAGAGATGGAGAATCGAAATTATGCAGAAATATTAGTGGCAAGTGCTGTAATTTTTGTTAAATTTATTCCCAGGTAAAAAAAATACTAGAAATTGCTGAGAAACCCAATTTCGGAGTTGATTTTTATGAAAAACCCACCCGCATGATGGATTTTATGAAATGTCCAGAATTATATATTTTTACGTTAAGTATTCCAAGATTCCCTTTAGATTCTCTGTATTTACAAAATTAATACCATAACTACCCCTCCGCACAAACTCAGATCTGGATTGCGATTCTCGTCTTCTTCTTCTTCTTCTTCTTCACGAGAGATCTGAATTCCATTGCTCTCATCTTCAGCAGAGATCGCAAAGATCGTTCGTAGTTCACCATGCTTTTTTTTCAATCGAACTCCGATCATCGCTCATCTTCTTCTTCTTCTTCTTCTTCTTCTTCTTCTTCGACAATTAGGTCAATTATGGAGAGAAGATCTTCTTCTTCTTTTCCATAAGAGTTAGCATCGTTTTGAAAGAAGAACGAAAACTCTTGAATCTTTATTCATGTCAAATTTCTTTCCACAAAACAAAAAATAAAAAATTAGGTTTCTGTCAACTGTTCTCCGTCGATATCACACGAAGAATAGTCATTCTCCTGCATTTTTAACAAGGAGAATGCCATTCTCCGTGTTGAATGGCATTCTCCGTGTTTCTAACACGGAGAATGGCATTCTCCGTGTTTCTAACACGGAGAATGACAATTCTCCTGTGTTTTAACATTTGAATGACCATTCTCCGTGTCATTTAGCACGGAGAATGTCATTCTCCTTGTCATTTAGCACGGAGAATGGCCATTCTCCGTGTAATTTAGAAACGGAGAATAAATTACACGGAGAATGGTCATTCTCCTACGTTTTAACACTGGGAATGACCATTCTCCGTTTTATTTAACACTGAGAATGTCATTCTCCGTTTTATTTAACACGAAGAATGGCAGAATGGCCATTCTCCTGCGTTTTAACACTAGAATGACCATTCTCCGTGCTAAATTACACGGAGAATGGTCATTCTCCGTTTTATTTAACATGGAGAATGCCATTCTCCGTCATTCTCCGTGTTTCTAACATTGTAATGACTATTCTCTGTGCTAAATTACACGAAGAATGACCATTTTCCGTGTAAATTAAGACAGAGAATGACCATTCTCCGTGTAAATTAAGACGGAGAATGCCATTCTCCGTGTTACTAACACAGAGAATGACTATTCTCCGTGTAAACTAAGACGGAGAATGACATTCTCCGTGTTACTAACACGGAGAATGGCCACCCTCATTCGAAATTAACATTTTTCGTGTTCTAACACGGAGAATGACCATTCTCCTGCATTTTATGGTCAGTTGAAACTTTGAAGGGCCATAACTTTTGACTGGGAGGTCGAAACGAGGCCCGGTTTATTCCAAAATGAGCATATCTTCGAGGAGTCTGAGATTAACAATTTTTTGTTAGACGGCCTTCTGAAATTTTAGAATCGCAAAAAAATGATGTTTGGACCTCCGTTTTAGCACTTTTGCCCTTTTTCTCGGTCTTTCCGAAATTTTTCGACGAGTTTTTGAAGATTTTTGAGAAGAAAACCTAGATTCGAAAGTGAGCAGCGTATGGAAGAAGATGAAGTATCGAAACGTTTTTTTTAAGAGTAGTTTCGTGGGTGTTTTTAATAAATTAGAAGGAAGGGCAAAAAGGTCATTCAGAACTCTCTTTATATATTTTTTTGCTAATTCTGGACACGCGATGAAATGTTATTGTGCGGTGGGTTTTTCATAAAACTTTTTCGTTTTTTGGGCATTTCATAAATTTTTCCATAAAAATATAGCCACCTATTATTGGGGATTAGTTTTCCCATGTTTTATGGGCAAATAATTTACCTGAGCATTTTGTATTCATGGAAATAAATTTCTATAGGGTGAACCAAACATGGGAATAACTTTCCCACCTTAGATATGCCCTGGAATGAAAATAAATTCTGCATACCAAACGCCCCCCTAAAAGTTGAATTTTTTTTTAGATTTTATTGCCTTTTCAATAATTTTATATTGGAGAAGGTTTTTCTATTTTATTGTATTGTGTGAATATAATTTTGCCACATAGAAAATATATTGTCTTGTAGTTTATGCCACATATGAATCACAGGGTTGAAGATGCTCTTAAGAGTAATATAGTTGTCATTTGACTCTATGTCGGATTTTGAAATCCTTGTTGTCGTTGTCAAACTCATATTTTGGACTTGTGTGAATGAACCATTTCATACACACTTTTTCTTTCTTTCTAATATGTGAAACCCATTGTTTTTATAGCAATTTTTTTTTATAGAATGATGTGTTATTATTTAACGTTTTCAAAAAAATTATTTTTGGATGGAAAGAATTTCGAAAATTAAATCAACTTGGATTTTTGATTTTGGACCCAGACCCGAGTCCGAGCCCAGACCCATGCCCGAGCCCATTCTTTCTAATTCTTTCTCAATTCTGAGTTGGTTAACACTTTTAAAAAAAAAAAAATAAATAAATAAATGCAAGGTTGGGCTGGTCCCGTAGGACCAGCGTTCTTTCCTCAGAAGTGGTAAACGTTTCCTCCTAAGTTATTCCCCACCACATATCCAAAACCAACTCTCCCCATTTATTCCCTACTTTTCCCCCACGTTCTCTCCACCTGCTCACAACAGAAGAGAAGTATTGGAAACTCTCTTTTCCCCTCATATTCAAACTAATCTCTCTCTCTCTCTCTCTCACTCTTGAGTTCTCCTTCCAGGAAGAAAACCCAAGCCCTAACCCGATCCCCTCATCTTCCCCTTCCGGCGAAGCTTTCCCCGTGCCTCCGCGCGCAAGCCTCCCCGTCGGCGCTCCGCCGTCCAGCGCGAGCCCTTCTCCGTGCCTCCCTCCAGTGCGCGGCAGCCACCCCCGCGCCGACCTCCTTCGCGCGGCTCCTCCCCGGCCAACAGCGCGGCCCCGCGTGCGCGCCCTTCCGGCGAACTGCCGCCGCCCGCGCCGCTGTCCAGCGTGCGGCTCCCCGAGCTCCGGGCCCCCTCACCCGCGGCTGTCGCCTCTTCCAGCACGCGGCTCCCCCGCCGCCGCGACTCCTCTCCGCGCTGCCCAGCGCGCAGACCCTTTCTCGCGCCCTTTCTGTGCGTGGCCGACCCCGTTGTCGCGAAGCTCCTGCTGTCCGGATTCGTGGAGTTCCTTTGCTGTCCAGATCCGCGACCCCGTTGTTCGAACGTCGTTTCGGTTTTTCCCAAGCTTTTCCCGCGGCTCCCCGCCAACGGAATTTGGTAAATTCTTGTTAATCATAGTAGTTCGTCCCTCCCGTAGAGTCCATAAAGAGAATCGGTCCCCGGTTTCCTTTGGGAAATTCGGTTAGCTGCGTTAGCTTATTTTTGTGATTTTATCTGCTGGGTTTTGTGTGGTTTGGTTTGGTTGTGGGATTCCCGGATATTTCGGGAAGTTCTGTGGATTGGGAATTATTTCTGGTGGTGTTGGAAATTATTTCGGTGGATATATTTTGGGATTATTATTGGTTGGAATAATTGCAGGTTTCTGTGGCGCATTTCCCAGTTTTGGGTTGTCCCGAAATAGAGGAAATGCTGCCCAAATTTTTACAAAAACTATATTTATTTTGATTTCAAAATTGGTTTTCGGAAATGAATTTTAAACTGATTTTTCGGGCGACGACCGTACCGGTCTGTGGGCCCCGGCGAAATGCAAACGCACCGGTCCGACCGGACGTTGAGGCATAAGCCGAATTTTGAGGAATGGACCGAGTCTGAGATTCCTAGCTTTCTTTTAATTATTTTATTTTAGGCTATTTATATTAGATATTTAAATTCTGCACTTTAATTATTTAATTTCAGTCATTTTCTCTTATTTAATGTAAAAGGAAAATAATTGTACAGGGCATAAGCCCACTCTAGGATGTTAGCTGTGCCCTTGTATTGTGTAGCGTAGTTTTATTTTATTTTCTGGTGGATGTGATCTTGGGTGGTTTATGATTAGACGTATAATCGTAGTTAGAACGTAATCTGTTCTCGTCTATAATTAATTAAAAATTAATTAAATGGATAAAATATTAGTAAATAACTAGTTCATGATTTATCATTAAAAGAAATTATATTTTTATAGATATATTACAAAGGCACAAAGTTTTCCAAAGTTAATTGATTCTTGTTAATATTTCTAAATAATCAAATTAACCGGGTTAATCAACGCACGTAGCATGCGACGTAATCGTTAGCTGTAGATTAATACAACTTAAAACCTAACTAGGACATGAATACTAGAGATTGCAACTAGCACACTTAGTCTGGTTATTCAAGGATCTAAGTCGAGTTCTCAACTGTAGGAACTCGAAGTTACAACTGACGTTCTTCCTCAGTACCGACTCGTCCTTCCAGTCAAACTAATACAAGGCAAGTATAGTTTGTGTTAGTTTACAGTTATTTACTTAATCGTTTTACTGTATGTCTAAACCACGTCTCAAACACGAAACTCTCACCGAGAGTACTGTACTGTTTTCTACTGTAACTACTGGGGACTGGGGAATAGCGGGGGACTGGGGAATAGCGTAATGATTATGACCATACTGTAACAAAATCCCTTATCCATTACTGTAACAAACCCAAGCCGGTCATATGTCATTACCTATTCAAATCACTGATTTCTACTGTAACAAACCTGTTTTAAAACTGTTTAGAACTGCATGATTCTATTTCTTATTTAACTATTTAATTAGCATGAATTGTACTTTGCTCCCTCCTGACTGGAGACAACATTTTAGGTAACACTGAGGATGACGAGCTATTCTATAATGGCTATTATGACCCGGTTCTCTACCCTGCGACGGTACCAGAGCCGTCTCTGGAGGACGCTGATCCTGGGACTACAGAACCAGATGCTTAGATAGTTTTTCTTTTCTTGGAGTTTGTAGTTTATTTCAGCATTTCATTTCCAGTTGTATTTCTGAATATTTTATCAAATAAAGTTTTAATTCCGAATAGAACAGTTGTGGCAAATGTACTTGTGTTGTTGTGAATACCTGCAATGGAACAGCTTACTGCCGCCGTCTCACCACGGTGCAGGCTGGGCATGGTCCGGTTCGACCCATTAAATTGGGATCGGGTCGTGACATGTTTTCAGTGGTGGCCCATGCAGGTCTACAACAAACAACAACTTAGGAAAACATACCTAGAAACAATTAGAACACTAGAACATTGATTTGTCACGACATAGGTCCGATTCATATATAAATAAATATTTTTGCTTGATTATAGACCGGTAGGCTACCTTGCTTGTGTGTGTGCGTCCCAAACCTACCAGAGAATGACCGTTGACCAAACCCTGCTGGCGGTGAGGTGTTATCTCCGGATCATACCCCATCTCCTCAACCAAGCCCAGGGTCTTTTCCCTCGCGGCTGTTTGACCGTCCTCATTGTGCATCCAGTGAAGTTTTCCCTACACTGGCGAATCCTATCTCATCTCAAACTGAATTGCATTTTCCTGGTGGAGTATTCATTTTTGTTAACCCACCAGTACCAGCAATCATCTTCCAAATGGTTGCCCTATTTCAAGAAACCCTGGAGTTCCAGAAAGCACAAGATGAAGCCCAGCAGGAACAGAAGAATATCACGAGAGAAGACATGAAGAACGTCATGATGTAGCCTTAGTTATCCCCAACCAAGTTAGAGCAGAACTTTTGTCCTAGGAAGGATACCCCTGAATCTAGAAGATATTCGGGTCCCATCAAGTACTCTACTTTCCGGCAGCCTTGTCGTAAGAAGCTTTGGGCTTATAACTATTGCAATAGGCTTGGTCATCAGGTCGATAGTTGCCGCAAGAGATTGGGACAATGTTTGGCATGTGGATCTGCTGAACATCGGGTAAAGGACTGCCCCTTATCTTTCTATCAAACCAGAGCTCATATCCCAGCAACACCTGTTAGGCCACAACCTAGGGACCCTCTTTCTATCCAGCAGACCCTGCCCCTTACAATAAGGCATGATGTATACTCGAGATTCATAGAAAAGGAAGCAGTTGGAGACTGCTCATGCAAGAGCCAGGACCATGAAGAATAGTACCTAGAACCGCTGTATAGCATTATCTTTTTGGAAGTTGTAACATGATGTCCTTAGATCAAACATAAGAGTTTTTGCTGGAATTCTCCACATGAATAGAAGTTTTTAGTTACACCATTAAGGCAGATGCTCTCCCTGATAGTCTCCCCGGATTATCCCAGATCTAGACATATGATTCACCCCTGACTTAGTCTCCGGCTCTTTCCCTAATTTCTAAAGGATGTTACAGAGTCAACCCGAAGGTGGCCAAGAAGATGAAGGACCAGAGCAGTGCAGGCTCTAGGACTTATTCAGAGTGGAGTTTCACCTTAGGGAACACCTATCTTGTTTGTGCTCCAGAAGGATGGAACAACGGATGTACATCGATTACCAGACACTAAAATTAAGTACTCTCTGTTCGGATCGAGGATCTGGTTGAACTGTTTGTGTGGAGTTAGGGTGTTTCGAAGTTTGACTTAAGATTTGACTACCATCAAATCAAAGTCAGGAAAGAGGACATTTCCAAGACGGCGTTCAAACACCAAGTATGGGTAGTTTTCTTTGGTCATGACGTTGGACTGACCAATGCTCCTGCTGTGTTTATGAACCTCATGAACAGAGTTTTTATGAGTATTTGAATCGGTTCATCATCTCCATAGATAACATTCTGAAGACTGAAGAAGAGCATGAAGAACACCTGAGGAAGTTTTGGAAATTTTGAGGAAAAAGAAGTTTATGGTAAGTTATCTGAACGTGGATCGTTGACAAGGTAGACTTTTGGCCATGTTGTCAGGAGAAGAAATTTCGATAGAAGATAGCTGTTGTTGAAGAGTGATATACCCCAAGTTCAATTCGGAAGGTTCTTGAACTTGGCCGGCTACTATCAGAAGTTCGTGAAGGATTTTGCCAAGATTGCTGAGCCAATGACGAAGCTCACCTGGAAGAATGAAGAGTTCATCTGAACGAAAAGTTTGCCAGACGGCATCGAGGAGCTGAAGAAGAGACTTACCACTACACCAATCCTTGCGCTACCCGCAGGAACCGGTGGGTTCTCAATTTACAGTAATGCCTTTGGAAAAGGACTGGGTTACGTTCTTCAACAACATGGGAAAGTATCGCTTACACATGTAGGCAACTACAGACTCATGAGAAGAATCATCCCACACCTAATTTGAATTGCTTTGAAGCTTTGGAAGCATAATTTTTATGGAAAGGGAGTGAAAATATGTACGGACTACCCAAAGTCTGAAATATGTTTTCACTCAGGAAGGGCTGAATGTTAGACTAAGAAGATGGTTGAAGCAGATGAAGGATTTCGACATCAACCTGCAGTACCATTCCGGTAAGGCTAATGTGGTCGCTGATGCACTTGGTCGAAACTGATGGCGAAGTTCTTAACCAAGGACTAGCACCTGCTAGAAGACATCGAGAAGTTTGGACTGGAGGTTATACTATCTGGAGATAGAAGGACGGAGCTGGATGCTGATTCAGTATTGATGAAGTTCGAGGCTGAGGGACAAAATCAAGAGAACGTAGTTTCAAAGCACTTTGCAGGCTTAGAGATCAAGTGTTGGCAGGAACACTTGAGGGTTTCTAAATTGATCAGCATTGGAACTCTGAAGAATGGTACGAAACTTTGCGTATCGGCTGACAAACGGGGGAACGAGTTGATGAAAGAAATGCACCAGTCACAGTATTCCATAAATTCAGGAGATAATAAGATGTATCGGAATATGCCTCCGTTGATTGGTGTTATGGAATGAAGAAGGACAATTCCAGGTATGGGATTAGATGTGAATTTGCCAACATGAGGAATTTAGCAAGAGAACAACCAGCTTGTTGGAGCCGCTGGACAATTCGGAGTGGAAGTAGAAGCATATAACAATGAACTTTGAGTAAGGATTGCCTTGTTCCCAAGGAGGGAAGGGCACCAACTGGATTATAATAAACCGACTGACTAAGTCAGCACACTTTATTTCCCTTCTAGTTGGTTATCCACTAAGAAGTAGGCAGCATTGTACGAGAAGCACATCTACCGGAATCATGGAGTACCGCGGGACGAGCAATCAGAGAGGTCAATCCAGACGCTTGAAGATGTATTGAGATTTTGCGTCTTGGAATTTGGTAGGTCTTGGGAAGACCAAATTGCATTTGGTGAAGTTTTTTCTACCAGAGGAACAATCAGTTTTGACGGAGCTGGAAATTGAGGCTAGATACATCAGGCCATTTGAAGTTTAAGACGCGTTGGAAATAGTGTACCAGTTAGCTCTACCAGCTAATCTTGAGAGGTTGCAACGTCTTCTACGTCACAGCTCAGACGTTACATTTCGGATCCGAGTCACATTTTGGATAATTCAGAACTGAAGATTGGATCAACCTTTCAGTGCCAGAGAAACCAGTTGCAAGCCTAGTCAGAGATGAGAATCAGAATTTGAGCCATCATTTAAACTCCTATTCCTTATCTTTTCTTTTTTCCCGTTCTAAATTTGACTAATGCTGCTAAGTTAGCCTAGTTTTGCAAGCTATCTCTTTAAATCTAGCTTGATCATGACGATATTTTATTGGGTGCACCCACTAATATATTGTCTAATCAGGACCGGTGCATGATGGTCTGATCAACCTCGTGTACTTTGGTTCGCCTTTGTATTTTTCTGCGTGGATAATATCATAAATAAAACTTGTCCCTAAACCATCTCATCCACGACTGCTTTGGAAATTCTTATGGTTGGACCTGAGTTACGGGCGCAGTACCCGTACCTGTTTGTCTTGTCTACCCTACCTTTAAATTTCGGGGACGAAATTTTCTAAGGAGGGAAGATTGTGAAACCCATTGTTTTTATAGCAATTTTTTTTTATAGAATGATGTGTTATTATTTAACGTTTTCAAAAAAATTATTTTTGGATGGAAAGAATTTCGAAAATTAAATCAACTTGGATTTTTGATTTTGGACCCAGACCCGAGTCCGAGCCCAGACCCATGCCCGAGCCCATTCTTTCTAATTCTTTCTCAATTCTGAGTTGGTTAACTCTTTTAAAAAAAAATAAATAAATAAATAAATGCAAGGTTGGGCTGGTCCCGTAGGACCAGCGTTCTTTCCTCAGAAGTGGTAAACGTTTCCTCCTAAGTTATTCCCCACCACATATCCAAAACCAACTCTCCCCATTTATTCCATACTTTTCCCCCACGTTCTCTCCACCTGCTCACAACAGAAGAGAAGTATTGGAAACTCTCTTTTCCCCTCATATTCAAACTAATCTCTCTCTCTCTCTCTCTCACTCTTGAGTTCTCCTTCCTGGGAGAAAACCCAAGCCCTAACCCGATCCCCTCATCTTCCCCTTCCGGCGAAGCTTTCCCCGCGCCTCCGCGCGCAAGCCTCCCCGTCGGCGCTCCGCCGTCCAGCGCGAGCCCTTCTCCGCGCCTCCCTCCAGTGCGCGGCAGCCACCCCCGCGCCGACCTCCTTCGCGCGGCTCCTTCCAGGCCAACAGCGCGGCCCCGCGTCCGCGCCCTTCCGGCGAACTGCCGCCGCCCGTGCCGCTGTCCAGCGTGCGGCTCCCCGAGCTCTGGGCCCCCTCACCCGCGGCTGTCGCCTCTTCCAGCACGCGGCTCCCCCGCCGCCGCGACTCCTCTCCGCGCTGCCCAGCGCGCAGACCCTTTCTCGCGCCCTTTCTGTGCGTGGCCGACCCCGTTGTCGCGAAGCTCCTGCTGTCCGGATTCGTGGAGTTCCTTAGCTGTCCAGATCCGCGATCCCGTTGTTCGAACGTCGTTTCGATTTTTCCCAAGCTTTTCCCGCGGCTCCCCGCCAACGGAATTTGGTAAATTCTTGTTAATCATAGTAGTTCGTCCCTCCCGTAGAGTCCATAAAGAGAATCGGTCCCCGATTTCCTTTGGGAAATTCGGTTAGCTGCGTTAGCTTATTTTTGTGATTTTATCTGCTGGGTTTTGTGTGGTTTGGTTTGGTTGTGGGATTCCCGGATATTTCGGGAAGTTCTGTGGATTGGGAATTATTTCTGGTGGTGTTGGAAATTATTTCGGTGGATATATTTTGGGATTATTATTGGTTGGAATAATTGCAGGTTTCTGTGGCGCATTTTCCAGTTTTGGGTTGTCCCGAAATAGAGGAAATGCTGCCCAAATTTTTACAAAAACTATATTTATTTTGATTTCAAAATTGGTTTTCGGAAATGAATTTTAAACTGATTTTTCGGGCGACGACCGTACCGGTCTGTGGGCCCCGGCGAAATGCAAACGCACCGGTCCGACCGGACGTTGAGGCATAAGCCAAATTTTGAGGAATGGACCGAGTCTGAGATTCCTAGCTTTCTTTTAATTATTTTATTTTAGGCTATTTATATTAGATATTTAAATTCTGCACTTTAATTATTTAATTTCAGTCATTTTCTCTTATTTAATGTAAAAGGAAAATAATTGTACAGGGCATAAGCCCACTCTAGGATGTTAGCTGTGCCCTTGTATTGTGTAGCGTAGTTTTATTTTATTTTCTGGTGGATGTGATCTTGGGTGGTTTATGATTAGACGTATAATCGTAGTTAGAACGTAATCTGTTCTCGTCTATAATTAATTAAGAATTAATTAAATGGATAAAATATTAGTAAATAACTAGTTCATGATTTATCATTAAAAGAAATTATATTTTTATAGATATATTACAAAGGCACAAAGTTTTCCAAAGTTAATTGATTCTTGTTAATATTTCCAAATAATCAAATTAACCGGGTTAATCAACGCACGTAGCATGCGACGTAATCGTTAGCTGTAGATTAATACAACTTAAAACCTAACTAGGACATGAATACTAGAGATTGCAACTAGCACACTTAGTCTGGTTATTCAAGGATCTAAGTCGAGTTCTCAACTGTAGGAACTCGAAGTTACAACTGACGTTCTTCCTCAGTACCGACTCGTCCTTCCAGTCAAACTAATACAAGGCAAGTATAGTTTGTGTTAGTTTACAGTTATTTACTTAATCGTTTTACTGCATGTCTAAACCACGTCTCAAACACGAAACTCTCACCGAGAGTACTGTACTGTTTTCTACTGTAACTACTGGGGACTGGGGAATAGCAGGGGACTGGGGAATAGCGTAATGATTATGACCATACTGTAACAAAATTCCTTATCCATTACTGTAACAAACCCAAGCCGGTCATATGTCATTACCTATTCAAATCACTGATTTCTACTGTAACAAACCTGTTTTAAAACTGTTTAGAACTGCATGATTCTATTTCTTATTTAACTGTTTAATTAGCATGAATTGTACTTTGCTCCCTCCTGACTGGAGACAACATTTTAGGTAACACTGAGGATGACGAGCTATTCTATAATGGCTATTATGACCCGGTTCTCTACCCTGCGACGGTACCAGAGCCGTCTCTGGAGGACGCTGATCCTGGGACTACAGAACCAGATGCTTAGATAGTTTTTCTTTTCTTGGAGTTTGTAGTTTATTTCAGCATTTCATTTTCAGTTGTATTTCTGAATATTTTATCAAATAAAGTTTTAATTCCGAATAGAACAGTTGTGGCAAATGTACTTGTGTTGTTGTGAATACCTGCAATGGAACAGCTTACTGCCGCCGTCTCACCACGGTGCAGGCTGGGCATGGTCCGGTTCGACCCATTAAATTGGGATCGGGTCGTGACATAATATTATTGAAAGAATAATTTAAATATTTAACTATATTTGAATTAAAATTTGTTATATATATTTATATTTAAATTAAGATTTTTATATTTTAATTAAAATTTGTTAAAGACTTAGTTATATTTTAGTTATAATTTGTTACGGATATATGTGAATAAGAAATAAGTATTTTGTTATGTGTTGAGAGAAAGTTGTAAATTTTAATCTTCCTTTTTTTTAAAAAATTAAATGGTTGATGATATACATACGACTTGGACGACTAACTTTTGAGCCGTTTCCAAGCCACATTATATACTAGAAGATATTATATTAGAAAATACTATTTATTCCTTCAAAGCATCTATCCTTATGTGACAGTTGACGTGACATTCGACATAGCAAATTTTAAAATTAAAATTAACATTAAAATTAAAATTAATATTAACATCAAAAAAAATTTGGGTGATGAATTTTTTGGGTTCAGATTTGTCATGTCAACTGCCTTTGCCATGTTAGATGACACGTCAACGACCACAACAAGAGATGTAGTTTGGAGGGATGAATATCATTAATCATTATGTTAATGGATTAAAAACATAATAAGTATTAAAGTTATATTTATTAAATATATTCTGTTTTAATTCTAAGATTCATGGATTGTAGGAATACAGGCCGGATTTGGGCTGGGCTCCTAAGTTTTGTAACTTGAGCCAGAACACAATTTAGGACAAGATTCGTATATATTCCCCTCAACATCAAAGGAAAACTGCAATTCTCGTCACGCACTCACTCACTCACTCACTTCCTCATTTCCGCAGTCGGAAACCAGAAACTAGCATGACACCTCTAGCCGCACATCCCCTGCAAATATCACAAGACATCTCATGGGTTTGATGCGCAATCTCACCCTCCCTACTTTCTTCAAATTATTGTCCTCGGTGCAACTAAACTCTGTTACTTCTTCTTTCCTATTACAGCTAAAGAGCCCTCGAACCGATCTTTCTTACCACGGAAAGCACTCTTCTTCCTCTTCTTCCGTTAGGCATGGGAGAAGGAAGCCCATCCTGTCCATGGTAACAAAAGCTTACTTTCTGTTGTGTTCTGTTGTTGTTTTTGTACAAGTTGATAGTGTTTGTCGAAATGCCTCTGTGGTTTATGAAACCACACAGTTCAAAGATACGTGCGCGGAGTCCGTAGCGGCATATTCTTGTTCATTCTTGGTTGCACGAGCTTAAGGTGCATTGAGAAAAAAAAAGGATTGGTCTAATTGCACGCCAACCGGCATTTTCTAGGTCATATGACTTCCTTGGTTAGGCATTTGACGCAATGTCAGATTGCAGCCAGGGCCGCCCCACGGGGTTGGGTTGTCCTAGCCGGAGCTAAATTTCGTTGCCCTTTGTCCTTGAGTCCAAAAGAAGATATCAAAAAATTGATGGCGAGTGGGGTTAGCAGCGGCGTCGAAATCTCCGGTTCTTACGGCGTCAAGGAGCTCGGATTCCGAGTTCCTCTCCTTGAGCTACTCGAGGTCTTCCCATTGGGAACTCAAAATATGGACCTAGTGGATTGCTAGTTCAACTGACAGAGAGGAGTTAGGAGGGACCGGGGAGGCTCTGTTGGCGGAGAGTTGGGGACTATTAGGGGGTTGCCCTAACGAAGGGGTTGCCCAAGCCCGATGGCTTGATCGGCTTACCCCAGGGCCGGCCCTGATTGCAGCCGATCATAAAACTTTCATTATTATGATGCTTTACAGCTTTGCTCCTTTTCGAATTAATGTCCTCGTCTCTCTTTATATGTATGCTGTGGGATCTATTAAACATTTTTGTACACTCCTATGGCATGAGCTAGTACCTGCTTCTTAGTTCACAGGACCTCCTTCCGCAAAACACGCCCTCAATTTAGGTCTTATATTTCTAGGTTTCTGACAGAGTATGACTTCACGTGAAGGAACCCAAAAAAGAGTTGGGGTTATAATGTTATCTAATACCAAATAATGAAACAATGTAGATGATCCACCATGACGTGAAGGTTCAACTGCTGAAATTTTCATTCACCATCATGCATATATTAATTTGTTCTTTACAATTATGACTTGCTGATTACTGTTGGTTGGGTAGAAGATTAGTGTTTCAATTATATTGACCGCATCTTTTACAGTTCATGTTGAATATCGTTCCCTCAGCTGGAACTGGTTGTTAGGTTCTTCAACACCCTTAACTGTCAAATAAAATGCCTTTTTATAACACTGAACTGTATATTATTTTAAAGTATAATACAACAAACCTCTAAACTTTTTTTTCTTTCACAAAAGCAAAGTATTATTTCAACTGAAAATAGACACGAAATGTCATGAATGCCACCATGTGAAACTTATTTCCTCTCTCAGTCTGCAATTAATTGATGGTAAGTGATCGGTGCAAATAAATACCAAAAATAGGAATATAATGATACATGACATTAGAGAGCGTCACTTGGCATGACGGTAGGGCTTGGCGTTGGCGTACTGGAGGATGGAACTCTGAGTTCTGGAAACAACATCTCCATTTCCTGGGAGTGTAAGGCTGCCTACATCTAGACCCTCTCCAGGTCCCACATTAGGAGTTATCAAGACATTCATACACCCTCCTTTATACTAATTTTACATTCATGATTTTGTTTGTTCTCGTAAGAACTGACAGAAGGAGGGAAAGTACCTCACAAGTTAAATGATGAGGGATCTTTAGATTTTTGAACAAATTCAAGGAGATTCTGTAAAACGCCGATAGCTTCGTTACATAGTTTAACGTCTATGCATTTATCCAATGTAGTCTTTCGTTACAATGCAAGCTAGAAGTGATCTTGGTTATTGCTCAAGTATTGTAAGGTGTATTGGTATAACTTTAAGGTTATATCAAATCAGTAGTGGCAAGTGTTAGAAATAGGTATTTAATCTTATACTATAGGAATAGGTCATATTCTCTGTGATCACCCATATGAAATTTTACTTTGACTAGTAGTGACTGCTCTCTTATTGGACTAGTGGTGACTGCTCTGCTTCTCATAGTGTTGGAACTAAAAGTTACTTTAGAGGATATTTTCGAGACTAGTTAGTTTATTGAATGTTCTCAAACTTAAGGGTGTAGTATATGAATCCTACACAGCTAGAACCAGAAGTAGTTAAGAAGGAAAGGTCATGTGTTATAATTGTCACTGAGACAATTAGCTCGCTCACCATCTATTCTCCATCACACCTGACTACCTTTGCAATCCAGATAACTCTTAGGATTTCAAAAATCATGATTTATATGCTTTACTTCACAGTCACAAATATGATATCAAGCCGATTTTGGAATGTCCTGCTGTATTTTGGAGGCCGTGGTCATGTTCAATACGTCATGAACACAGCCTGATTTTGGAGTCTCGTGCTTCCTTGTTTATGTCTCCTATACAACCAAAGCAGTCTTAAAAAGGCTTGTTCGAGACATGATATTTGTTACCCTATTCCATTGTCCATACCTCATCCTGCTAACCAGTATCAACTTGTTCGGCATTGTTGCATGATTGTATCTTATTTTTTAAGTTCAGCAAAATTAACTGACATTTTGTGCTGTTTATTTCCTTGACCTTATTTAACCATATTGGAGAGAACTTTCGTGATCTAAGTTTAAAAAACCTACTCAGGAGAATACTATGAAGCCAATAACAAAGCAAGATGAGTCCTTATCAAGCACCGACCGCAGGATCCTCGATAGAGATATTCTTCTTGATAATTCCCCAAAGATATCTCGGGGAACCTCCGGTCCTCTGCTTGAAGCACTAAAAGCTTGTGCCGAGCAAGATGTTGCTTGTTTCCATTTCCCTGGACATAACAGAGGGAAAGCTGCACCTCCTTCCCTATCTCGGATCACAGGTCTAAAACCATTTCTTCATGACCTACCCGAACTTACTGAACTCGATGATCTCTTCTCTCCAAAGGGTGTAATCTTGGATGCTCAGAAACAGGCTGCCAGTCTATTTGGTGCATCTGAGACATGGTTTCTTGTTGGTGGAACCACTTGTGGTGTCCAGGCATCCATAATGGCAACTTGTTCCCCTGGGGAGACCCTAATTCTACCAAGAAATTCTCACATCTCTGCAATATCTGGTATGGTCCTTTCTGGTGCAACCCCAAAGTACATCATACCAGAGTACAACTCCCAGTGGGACATTGCTGGCGGAATAACTTCTTTGCTGGTTGAGAAAGCTATAGACAATGTGGAGGCAGTTGGTAATAGGGCCGCGGCAGTTCTGATCACCTCACCCACTTACCATGGCGTTTGCAGCGATGTGAGAGAAATCACAAAGCTCTGCCACTCCCGAGGCATCCCTGTTATTGTGGATGAAGCGCATGGTGCTCATTTCAGGTTCCATGACAAACTTCCCAGCAGTGCACTTGAGCAAGGTGCCGATCTGGCTGTTCAATCTACACACAAGGTTTTGTCATCTCTAACTCAGTCATCAATGCTGCATTCTTCAGGAAATCTTATTGACCGAGAGAGAGTAAGCAGATGCCTCCAAGTGCTTCAAAGCTCCAGCCCTAGCTACCTACTACTTGCATCCTTAGATGCTGCAAGAGCTCAATTGAGTGAAAACCCAGTTACTATTTTTGATAAAGCCATGGATTTGGCGCTCGAAGCTAGGCATCAGATCAACATAATTCAGGGTGTCTCAGTCTTGGACTTATCGAGCTTTATCTCCAGTTTTCCTGCCATTGATCCATTCCGTATTACTGTCAGTGTATCGCAGCTTGGCATTTCTGGGTATATGGCAGACAAGACACTGTGCGAGGAAAGACGCGTCATTTGTGAGCTAGCAGGAAGCAGGTCATTAACATTCGCCATCAACTTGGGAACTTGTAGAGAGGATATTCAGAGGCTTGTGTCGGGGACAAAGCATTTGTCCGAGAGTTTCTACCGTAAGAATGGATTGGAGGACGGCTTGCAGGGAAGCGATTGTGAGATCTTTAGCGAAATTGCTTTTGGATCGAGTCCGAGGGAGGCCTTCTTTGCAAAGAAGAGGAAGGTGAGTATTGGAGAAAGCCTTGGGAAGGTATGCGGGGAGTTGGTATCTTCGTATCCACCCGGTATTCCAGTTCTCATACCTGGAGAGGTTATAACCAAGGAGGCTTTGTCATATCTTCTGAACGCTAGGAGGATGGGTGCTGCAATCAGCGGAGCAGCTGATCATCAACTGTCTTCCATACTCGTCTGCAATGTATAGTTCCAACACTATGAACTGTTATATAAGATGTCACATGGCGAGGACAACCAAATATATAAGGCTGGCCTGAACCTTGATCATAATTTAGAAGAGAAGAGTTGGATATAGTTGGTGAGGACAGAACGAATATATAGGATGGGTGCCAACTTTGATCAGAGCTAGAGAAGAATGTCGAAAATTACAGTGATGGATTGGCAAAGCCATCTTCTAGTAGGTAACAGTAAAGTTTATTTTTCTTCTGTAAGTAAACATATACAAATCATGTCTTGCCTATTTCTGATTGTGCAACACACTAATAGCAAAAAGGTTTATCCATACTCGTTTCTTAACAATTGTTCATCATCTATGGTTCATAAATTCAGGCATATTTACTTTGTCTACATATTGAGGCTGGCGATTGACGATTGAGTGAGCGTTAAGCGTGCTTTGTGGGGAATTATTCCTATGTTGATGACGTCCTCTTATTCTTTGAGGTTAATATGTCAAAAATCTTTTTTGTTGTGCGTCTTCTGAGATAGTTTCTTTCGGAACCTCTCTATTAACTACTCTGTAGTCCCCGGTATAGAGTCTCCTCCTCCGCTTACACTTTGGTGTTTTCTTTATATATATATATATATATATATATATATATATATATATATATATATATATATATATAATAAAAGATGGCAGCGGCGGCTCATGGCGACCAATCTAGGGCTTCCCTAGCGATGCCCCCCGCCCCCCGGACCCTCTCGAGGGAGGGACCCGGAGGAAAGGTGGGAAGGGGGGGGGGGGGGGGGGGCGAGCGGCCACACGTGGTGGGCGGCGGAGGCGGGATGACCCCCCCAGGCGGAGGGGGGGGGGGGTCGGGCGTCCAGAAGAAGGGGGGGTCGCACCCCCCCGGCAGCGGCGGCTGCACTCCGGGGGTGGGCGACCAAGGCGGGGGGGGGGGGGCTGCCCCCCCAGGCGGCAGCAGCAGGAAGGTGACCCCCCCAGGCGGAGGGGAGGGGGGGTCGGGCACCGGGGGCGGCGGGACGAATCGGGACAAGGGCATGGGGGGTCGAACCCTCCGGGCAGCGGCGGGGCGCATCATGGCGAGAGGGGGTTGGCTGGATCGAACCCGACCTCCACGTTTGAGGGTTCAGGAGCGGGTGGAGATACGGCACCGACGTTTGAATTCGGGTCGGGATCTACTATCGGGGCGGACGGGACTGGAGAGGCAGGCTGGCAGACGGTGGTGAGACGCCGGGCCGGAGGGCGGCGAGGAGTTCAGAACCTAGGGAGTTCTGGGAGCCGACCCCTAAGAGGCACTATTAATCCGCATCGACGAGGGGGAAACATGGTTCGCACCGTGTCTGGGTGGCGGCCAAAGGCGACGGCGGCGGAGAAGGGGAAGGGTGTCGTAGCCGATGCTGGTAGGCAAGGCCCGGTTGCTGGTACTCCTACAACCAGGCCCCCCCTCTGTGGAGCAGAGGCCTCGGTCATGGAAGGAGGTCTGCACCCCAGTGGAGTCGAAAAGCCCGATGTCCATGGAATATGTTACCCCGATGGCGGTTGGTGGAGGACACATGGCTTACTTCCCCGCGGAGGAAATAGCAAAGGTCGCTGATTTCTGGAAGAACACCTTAGTGCTATATGTGTTAGGAAATAAGCCGTTCTTTGGCCAAATCAGGGGTTATGCGGAGAGAGTCTGGAGGCCCAAGGGAAGCATGGAATTCTTCTCCCGGGAGAATGGATTCTACTATGTCAAGTTTGGGCTGGCGGAGGATGTGACCAGGATTGTGCAGGGAGGGCCATGGTCGTTTGATGGGAGGCTCATTATTTTGAAAGAATGGACACCGGCGCTGAGGTGTGAGAAGGAAGTGTTGAATGCCATTCCCGTCTGGATCCGGTTCCCAGAATTCCCTGTTCAATATTGGAGCATCCCTCTGCTCATGAGACTCGCCAGCCTCGTGGGGAAGCCGATCAAGGCTGATGAGGCCACTACGTTCCGATCCAGAATAATGTACGCCAGAGTCTTTGTGGAGATCAAGGCAGGCTCGGAGCTTCCGAGCATGCTCGAGTATCAGGTACCATCTGGAGAGGTTCTGACGCAGGCTGTGGAGTATGATTGGTTCCCACCCATGTGTTCGCATTGCGAGTGCTTTGGGCACATTACCAGTGCGTGCAAGTATAAGGGGAAGGAGTACGCCAGGCCACAGGCGGGCCAGGCAGAGACATCGCGGCCAGAGACGGTCCAGACGGAGGCACACGAGAGGGAGACGGCCCCCAGTAGCTTGCCTGAGGAGACGGCGCCAGATAGACACATGGAGGAAGACACAGTTATGGAGATTGATAGGAGACTGGAGACAGAATCGTCACTGAGACAGGAGAGCATGCAGGGTGCGCTGGTTCCGTTCAGGCCTCGGAGGACTATGACGATCAGGGGTATGAGTGCGGAGGATAGTAGTCAGAGGGGGGTGGAGGCCTCCACGACGCTTATGGTTTACAGCAGCAGGAAGAGACACGCCCCGGCTACACTGGAGGATGTTCCTCAGATGAGGGAGATGGATGACCAGACCGACCCCAATCCTGACTGGACGCTTACTCTTAGCAGGATTCAGGCACATCTTGCCCCTTCCTCCATGGTAGATGCAGTCCTTGAGCAGACGGATGAGACACTTCCCTCGAGTGTCGATCCAGATGAGTTACAGGGGGGCCCAACATCTTTTAATTAGATGTCGGTCCTAGCATGGAACATTAGGGGGGGTGTTCCATTGGCCGATGGAGGGAGATCAGAGGGGTGCTGAGGAGAGAGGCTTGTGATATTGCTATTTTGCTGGAGACGAAGATTCGAGGGGCCGCTATGCTCTCACGTCGGACTCCGGCAGCCTGGGATCACATTCATAACTTAGATCTTTGCGGTATGGCAAGGATCTGGGTTAGGTGGAATACAGGTAGCTGGGTGGGGGTCCAGATTCATAAGTTTGAGCAGCTCATAGGTGTTACTTTTGAGAATAAAGGTGGGTTCAGATTCATCCTGGGTGCTGTATATGGGCACAACGACCGGAGGCTCCGGGCGGCTCTTTGGGAGGACATTGTGCTTATGGGCCGTATGGCGGACAACATGCATCTCCCACTACTCATCATGGGGGACTTCAATGCTATGTTGCTTCGTCAAGAGAAGGTTGGGGGCTGGCCTGTACCGGACTCGATATTATACGATTTTCAGAGGTGTCTTCTTATGTCAGGTATGCGGGGGCTGGAGCGCGCTGGACATATTTGGACCTGGCACAACAAGGCTACTCAGAATCGTATTGCCTGTCAGCTGGATCGGGCCTTGGGCAATAGCGAGTGGTTCCGGTGTTTCCCGAACTCGGTGGCGGAAGGTCTGGCAGCGGGTACTAGCGATCATTCTCCTATCCGGGTGGACCTATGTGAGAGACCCACTTTGCGGGCGAGACCGTTTCGGTATAACAACAGCTGGTACCTTTCACCAGGGTATGAGGAGGTTGTTATGAGAGAGATGCCGCACTTCCGGGATGGCACGGCCCAATTCCGCATGGTTCACAAGCTCAAGCAGCTCAAGCGGGCTATTAGGGGGTGGGTGAAGACGAGGCCGCGGACCTCCCTGGCTGAGAAGGAAGAAGAGCTTCGGGACACTCAGGTGGCCCTCCAATCTGACATTATTAATGGGGATCTGGCGGCCAAGGAGAAGACCCTGATTGAGGAGGTTAGCACCATGAGACTGCAGGAGGAGATCAGTGCGGCACAGAGGGCTAAATGCACCTGGCTCAAAGATGGTGACCGCTGCACCAAATTCTTTTATGATGTGATCCGCACCCGTCAGCACCGGAACAGCATCCCCAGACTTCTGAATGCTGAGGGTCGTCTTGTTGGAGACCCGGTGGAGATTCAGGAGGAGGCCGTCAGATTCTACACTGACTTATATCAGCAGACGGACTACTCCAGCACGTTCCCGGCCCTGGTTACGAAGAGACTGGTGTCCCGGCATGGGAACAGTCTACTTTTGGCTCCGGTGAGGATGGAGGAGGTGGAAGATATTGTGATGAAGGCTAATCCCAACAAAGCTCCTGGGCCTGATGGCTTCTCTTCTGGGTTCTTTAAGCGACACTGGGGTGTGCTTAAGGCACCTGTTCTGGCAGCGGTACAGGAGTTCTTTGTGGAGGGCCGGCTCCTGAAGGAGATGAACCATACATTCTTGACTCTGGTTCCCAAGAAGGAAGGAGCGACCTCGCTTGCTGATTTTCGACCCATTGCGTGCTGTAATTTTCTTTACAAGATTATCACTCATCTTATGTGCAGACGTATGGAGGGGATTATGCAGGGTTTAGTGTCCCAGAACCAAGCAGCGTTCATCAAGGGCCGGTCGATAGCGGAGCACAGTCTGCTAGCTCACGAGATGGTGCGGGAGTTTAGCAAACCGGAAGGGATGAAGGCGTGTGTGAAGCTTGACCTTCGAAAAGCGTATGACACGGTCAATCGGGACTTCCTGTGCCATTTGATGCTTGCCATGGGGTTTGACGAGAGGTGGGTTGCGAGGGTGAGGGAGTGCATCTGCTCCCCTACCTTCTCTGTCCTCATCCAGGGCACGCCACATGGCTACTTCAGTAGCAACAGGGGGCTGAGGCAGGGCGACCCCCTCTTCCCGTATCTCTTTACCTTGGTGATGGAGTACTTCTCATGTATGATGGATATAGCAGTGCATAGCAGGAGGATTGTTCCCCTCTTTCGGTTGGTGAGTCCTGCTGTTTCTCATTTGATTTATGCTGATGATTTATTGGTGCTACTCCAGCCTTCCATGAGGGGTATGAGAGCGCTCTCTGACATTATGGAGGAGTTCGGGCGGCTTTCTGGGCTCCAGTTAAACCGGGAGAAGAGCAGAGTCTACTTCAGCTCTCGATGTACACTTCAGGAGGAGAGAGCTTTCGCTTTAGGTGTGGACAGAGGCGAGCTTCCAGTGAAATACCTGGGGGTCCAGCTGACTGTCAACTATGCCCGAGAGCAGGATTGTCACAGCCTGGTGGACTTTGCTCAGAGGAGAGTGGAGGGCTGGCAAGCGGCGGGGCTTTCATTTGGGGGACGGATTGAGTTGGTGCGGTCGGTCATTGCTGGCATCACTATGTTCTGGCTCCAGTCTATCCAGATCCCCACAGCTACTATTCGGAAGGTGGAGGCTATTTGCGCTAACTTCATCTGGAGGGGAGGGATACATGCGATATCCTGGGATCAGTTATGTCGGCCTCGGGAGGAAGGAGGTGTTGGGTTGAGGCCGCTTCATGCGGTTAGGAAGGCAGCTTGTGTGAAGATGGCCTGGAAATTCATCAAGGGGGGGTCGCTCTGGGCGGACTGGATGGCTAGCAGATACTTACGGAGGACCAACTTCTGGGCCTGCAGGATAGACAACAATTTCTCGGTCACGTTTAAGGCTATCCTGAGATATAGACCGGTGCTCCAGGCCGCTATCTGCAGGCGCATGAAGGATGGGACGACTACCGACCTTTGGCTAGATCCTTGGTTGGGTTCCAGATCCCTGCTCGAGATATTGGGAGGGCAGCTGGATAGGGAAGCGGGTAGAGGGCTCACATGCAGCCGGATCATCAGAGACGGAGGTTGGAGGCCAGAGGGTTATCCATTTACTGCTCAGCTTGCGGCAGAGATTCACATTATTCCCATTGACGCTAGCCAGACGGAGGATACATGGAGCTGGGCCGGCCCGGGTACGGGGGGCGGGTCAGGTCTATTCTGCTTTCGTAGCTGCTATGATTTGGTTCGGATCCACCACGACCAGGTTGAGGAGGTGGACTTCATTTGGGGCAAGGGCGTTGCACGAAAAATACAACTTTGTGCTTATCGCCTTCTCCATGGTAGATTGATGACGAGAGACAGACTCATCCGGTTTGGGATGCAGATTCCGGATGCCAAATGTGTGCTATGTAATGATGAAGATGAAACTATGGGGCATCTATTCTTTAGTTGCCCGGTGACCTGGCACATTTGGACTGAGCAGTGTGCGCAGCTGCGAGGAGGAGTGGGGATGGACCGGGACATTCGGAGCATCCTCAGTTGGATCCAAGATCACAGAGGATGGGATCCGGGGTGGGCTAGAAGAGCCAGAGTTCGTCTTGCTGCGTCTGTTTGGCACATCTGGAAGGAGAGGAACAGACGTATCTTTGAGGGCTTGACTACCCCCCCTATTGGAATTCTACATAATATAGAATTTGATGTATCTGTAATGGCCCCATAATAGTATTTTGGGACATGGTAAGTTGTGATGTTGTACTTTAATACCTTTTCCGCTATATGCGAGGAATAAATTCACCCTTATTCCAAAAAATAAAATAAAATATATATATATATATATATATATATATATATATATATATATATATATAAAAGTTTTTTTGGAAAGATGATTCTTATTAAGTGATAATTCAGTACATCTCAGCCCGTATTAGTGGCAGGGCTCGGAGTTTTCATACACGAAACATCATATTCAATATTATTGAGGATACCCCTATCTGAAATCTGTGTGAACTCAAAGATGTGTGCATTCCTCTCCCTCCAGATGTGCCAGACCGCTGCAGCTAGCCTGATTCTGGCCTTCAGTACCATAGTACTCCATTATTTTTCCTCCTTTTGATGTTCTGGATCACATTGTCAATGCCGTACTCCCCGCTGGGTTGAAGCTGAATTACTCTCTCTTGCTTCTGCCATCTCTCTTTGGATAGCTTGCACTGGAAGAACACATGAACCAAAGATTCCGGTTCTTGTCTACATAGGACACATATATTAGTCTCTGTATGGATTCCAAATCGGGTCAACCGATCTCGCGTGAGGAGTCTCCCCCGAAGTAGTTTGTATAAGCATAGTTGCATATTCCTGGGACTTCCTTTACACCAGACCATGTCTGCATCCTCCGAAACGTTATTAGTCATCCTCGCCTGGTCATAAGCTATAGTGGACATGTAGGTTCCGCTAGGGGAACCCACCCACGATCATGTGTCCGCTTGAAGACTTCGATCGATGCGGACTTGAGGTATGCGGGCATCTTGGGAGCGGGCAAAGCTGCTGGCGTCTACTCGCCACCCGTCCTCATGTACAATAGATGCTACACGGACTCCCGCGAAAGCTTATGGTGATGCATGGTTACCCACCCATCCAAGGAGACCTTTGTGTTGGATCCATGGATCCAACCAAAGGTTAGTGCTCATGCCGTCTTTGATGACTCTCTCCAGGTGCTGGCTGACATCGTGCCGCAACATCTGTTTGAAGGTAACGGATTCGTTGTTCGTAGAAGAATATGTCCAGAAGAACATCGTGCCGCAACATCTATATGCATGGGCCGGGCCTCCCAGGCCCGTGCACTATAGCGGGCCGGGCCCGGTGTGGCCGAAATGGTGAAAACATGAGCCTAACCCGGCACGTGGCCCACGGCACGGTAGGTTTCGAATCGGATCGTACTGGGCCGGGCCGGACCTTGATATATTCTATGTAGATAAAAAATTTCAGCTTCATCAACATTCATGCACGGACGGTGGGTTCTCTCCTGATCCCGTAAGAGGAGAAAAACAGAAGAAATGAAGGTAAACTACTTTGCACAAGAGCCGTTCATAATGCAAATGTGTGTTATTTGATTTGTGTTGTTATAATTGTTGGAAGACAACCTAACTGATTCATATGTGTGCTGCATAAGTGTCTTGTTATTTGTCAAAGTTCTAATGTAGGTGCCGCATAAACGCTGATAGATAGCTGTCAAGACGGGCCGGCGGGGCGGGCCGGTCCGTAACCCACCATAACCCACCATTTGGCGGGGCGGGGCGGGCCGACCCACCATTTTGGCGGGCTGAAAAATTTTCAACCCAGCCCAACCCACCGGCGGGCCGCGGGCTAGACGGGCCGGCCCGCTTAATTTTTTTAAATTTTTTAATTATTGTTTAGTTTTTTAAAAGGAAAAAAATCATATATATAATATTTTCTACTCACTCTCATATGCATCAAATTACAAGTAAAATACAAGAAACATTATAATAGTAGATATTTCTTTAAAACACCTTCATTCATGTAAATAAATGACCAAATTTAATATTTTATACGTTATTACTTGCATTAAATGAGAATTTTTATCATTTATAATACATATCTCATATATGGGCTAAATAAAAAAATTAAAAACTTTATAAAAAAATAGATGGCGGGCCAACCCACTTGGCCCGCGGGCTAGCCCACCGCGGGGCGGGCTACTAGCGGGCCAGCCCACCTAGACCCGCCTGTTTGGCGGGCTCCTAAATGCTCGGCCCAACCCACCTTTTTGGCGGACGGGGCGGGCCGGCCCAACGGACTTAGCCCATTTTGACAGCTCCTGCTGGTTGTATCTAGCCTTTTTATGCATCCTATTATTATTAGGTTCAGACTACTATGGTAACTCAATATTGTAGTATTGAAGCACATCTCTCTCCCAGCTCATTGCAGCTTCAATCTACATATATAGGAACCTAATGCTTTGGTTTATTATGATCGCAAGCAATTATTGAAACAAAATTGTGGAAAAGAAACAAGAAAAACCTGAGGATTATGGTTTGCTTACTGTTATATATATATTTTAATATTTTTTCCTGAATCAACAGACTACAAATGAAATAACCATCACAAGTATGAATGAAACATATTAGCTTTGAGATCTTGGTTTGGAATACAGATCAATGTTCATGTCAAGGAATGATCAGTTTTCTTTGTGTTACTTTTTGGTTTGATAACGCTACATAGTCGACAAGTACAAGTAACTTGCTGCAACAGAAACAGTATGCCAATAGAACTAGACATATCTTCAGCTTCATGCACGTGCCGGGTTGGGCTGGGACGGGCCGTGGGCCGGGCATGGGCTTGGGGTCGGGCCGGGCCGGGCCTCTTTTATGGGCCGAGATATGAGATCCGACACGTCCTAATATATCGGACCGGGCCAGCCCAGGTCCACTATTAACTAGGCCGGGTCCGCACATGGGTCAGCCCGGCCCATTTGACATGTCTAGATATCACCGACCGTACCATCTCGATTCTGCCACCAAATGAAAAATTCTTCGCCTGCCAGTCCTCCCTTCGACGTTGCGCAAACTCTATTATGCTCGAACACTCTGTTGCCTTTGCATAATTAATAGAAAGGGGAATGCCCAAATATTTCACTGTCAATGCCCCTCTGGCAATCCCGATATTACTGCCTTCTCCTTCTGTTGTGGACACCATTTGCTGAAAAAGACCGTACTCTTGTCTTTATTCAATTGAAGACCTGACATTTTACCGAACCGGTCCATGATCCTCGTTAGTGTGCGCAACCCAGAATTGGATGGCGCAGAAACACTAACAAGTCGTCCGCATAAATAAGGTGTGTGATTTGAGGATGAATATGTTGGAACAGTGGTACAATCGTGCCACGCCTCACCTCGATGTCTATTAAGCAAGTAAAGAACTCCATGTCAAGAGTAAATAAGTATGAAGATAGCGGACAACCTTGTCGAATACCCCGATTACTCTTAAAATAGCCATGCGGTTGACCCTAATCAGAACGGAGAAGCTGGCATATGAGATACACTCCCGAACACAAGTAACCCATGTGTTAGCAAATCCCATAGATAGCATGATATGACACAAAAAATCCATTTTCACCGTGTCGTACGCCTTCTGTACATCCAGCTTGATGCATGCTTTGCTTGCCCCTGGCTTGTTGAATTCCCGCGCCAGTTTGTGACCCAGCAAGCTATGCTCCGCTATTGCCCGTCCTTTATAAACGCTGCCTGGTTTTTAGAGACAAGTCCTTGCATCACCGCTTCCATTCTTCGACACATGAGGTGAGTGATTATTTTGTATAGGAAATTGCAGCATGAAATAGGTTTGAAGTCTGTCAGCGACGTGATTCCTTCTTTTTTTGGTACGAGCGTCAGGAATGTATGGTTAATCTCCTTAAGGAGTCTGCCATTTTTAAAGAAATCCCCAATGATCTCCATAATATCATCCTTTAGTTCATTCCAGTGAACCTTGAAGAATTTGCTACCGAACCCATCTGGACTTGGCGCCTTATTTTGGTTGGCCCGGTTGATGATCTCTACCACCTCCTCAGGTAACACAGGAGCAAGTAACACTCGATTACCGGCCTCCGTCACGAGCTTTTTCACTACAAGAAAAATACCTTTTTATGACGGGTAAAAACCGTCATATATGACAATTTATGACGGTTTTTTTGAAGCAGGCAACCGTCATGAACACGAGTGTTATAAAAGTTTAGAAAAATCGTTATATATGATATACACTTATATGACAATTTTTAATAAAAAACGAGATAATTAAGTCAATTATATATAACACTAAATTTGAAAACAATATTAATATTATCATTATACATAACATATCTGTCCGAAAGCGTTATGACTAAGATACATATACATAACGCTTGCTAAAATGATCTGGTTCTGAAACTATTCATAAAACTTATAAAATGTACAAGAAACGTAATAAAAAGAACTTATACATAACACTTTCTAACGTTCTGTTCTGGTTATTCACACACATGTATCACCTGTCAATGCTTATAATTCAATGCGTTATAAAAAGCATATTAATTTTCCGAGACAACAGAAATATGAAATTTAACTTACATTTGAAACATTTCATTAAAAATATCCAAATATCACACCATCTTAATTACATTTCAAAATATATCACCCTTTTTTAACTTTTGTTTCGCCAACATATCACCATTACATGTCAAAATCCAAAAATGAAGGATGCTTTCCCTTTTTGGGCAACCGGCCTGAAAACATTGAAACATTCACCAATACGAAATAGTGATATCCTTCAAAAGCCAACATTGTATATCCCTTCAAAAGTCAACACTGTATCCTACAAATAAAGGTAGTACAAACAAAATTATTGATTTTTCAAACAAATAAGAAGACAAACTTCAGAAAACCTCTCTGCAGATACCTGTCAAATTGTACATTGGCTGCATATACACATTTTCCACAAAATGAACCATCTACAGATACACATCAGAAAACCGTTATCGTATAAAGATTACTGCCTACAAATGCAAGGCACTTACCCATGATCCAATACACCAAAGTACAGATTCAGGAATATGCCTCGCCATCATAGGAGGTAGCTAGAGATTCACTCAGAAATTCCATCAGAAATAAAAAAGCAATGACTGAATGAATAAAGAGATCTCCATCAGAATAACAAAGCAATGACTGAATGAATAAAGAGAGATTCCATCAGAATGAATAAATAGAGATTCCTATAACCCTTGTGACTTATACAACCTATTTAAATCCTTCCTAATTACATAACTGCTGTACTAGCAGTTTAGATTGCCCGAACATGACCTCCAATTTCCAGAAATATCTTGCACTTACCCAATACACCAAAGCATAAGCCAAAAGAAAGAATACTGATAAGAGGCTCGGATCGACAAATGGCTCGAGGAACATGCCTCGCCATCACAGTAGAGATTCACTCAATAAGAATTCTCATTGTTGTCATTATCCCATATTGATAAAAAGAAAGAAAGAAAGAATGAATAAAGAGAGATTCCATCGGAATATAAATATTTCCAAATCACGTACATCTTACCAAATTGGCTGCAGCTGAGCCACCACGCCATCGGAAGAGCGGAAAAAGAAAGCCAAACCTTATTCTTAAATGGAAATTAGCAATCTGATAAGGATCATCATCACCTCTTTTAAAAACAGATAGCGCATATCTAGGCAAGGCATGAAGAAATTAAAAAACATAAGCACATCCCATATCCAAAGGCCATAGATAAGTCATTTCACTTTTCAACTTTTTCTGCAACATCCAGGCAACATGAATCTACCAGTTCCAGTTTATGATTATTGTCATACTTGGATGTATTGTTCAGTTATTCGAATGATTCAGTCTTCTTGGCCTGCATCACATCATATGCAGCCTTTAAGTTCAGTTTCTTTTGAACTAAATGTTCAGTTCTGATTTTAGGGAGGGTAAATGACTTGAGATTCATTGAATAGTCCAGTACCATTCCTATTGTGCAACATATACCAGTAATGATATGGGGAGGGGGATTTGTTATTAGTTCAGTTTCCATTCCCTTAGATGAATTTTCATCCAAAACACCAGTCCTTACACTAATGTTACGAACTCGTGGCTCATCACATGTATCTTCGTCTGAAGATACACCACCAAATCCATTTTCAATACTATCACATTCGTCAATATCCACTGCAGATTCATCATCAAGGTTGCACGAAGAAAAGGCCAAAGGTACAACATGTGGAAGATACTGTTTACCAAAGTGCAAGCAGTATAGTGCCATCCCAAAACTGAGTGAATGAAAAACAAAACTGCTAGAAAAGAAATTTACTTGTGTGAAACCATCATCTAAGATCTCAGCAATATTGTTAAAGAATCCATGAGTATACTCTCGAAGTTCACTGAAGTCCAATGCAAAGCCCTGCAGATATACAAGATGAATTATCTGATGTTGTATTTTTCATACATAAAAAAAGAGTAATGTGCAACTCCAACCCACAGATAGTGCAGCTTCAATGAAAGGAGGCTGTATCAGTTGCGCACATATTGCGGGAATCACAATCCACTAGTCATCTTAAGAAAAGAGTAGTATCTATGGTTCCCCTTACTAATTACCATTTTGCACAGGTAAAATAAATTATCCTTTCACTGGATAATCAGTAAAATGAATCATATAACAGTATAGCAATGGACAAGTAAAAATTTAAGTACAACTTACCAATTGAGCATAATATGCAGGAGGCATAATATGCAGGAGTTTTCTGGCTCCATATAAGTACAACTTACCAATTAAGTACAACTTCAGACCTCGTACGGGAGCATGCCCGATAGCCCATCTTACGGGAGTGGCTATATATGCAGACCTCGGTTATGGCAGCCAACTTCAGAGACTATGTCGAGATCGTCTTTAAGAACTACGACGACACCGTCCAATCTTGGCATATCGATGGATACTCCTTCTGGGTCGTCGGGTAAGAAGAACACGCATTCGCTATTCGAAGTTTTGTATAAGTTGTGCCTATAGTTTTAATTAGCATCATAATCATGACAGAATATGGATGGAGGACAATATACATGGACAAGCAGGAACAACTACAATTTGAGAGATGCAGTGAACCGTGTCACACTTCAGGTACTTAATTCTGAACTTAAACTGTTTGTGCACGATACGAACACAGATATATGTACGGACATGAGTGTATATTGAGCTCCTAAACTTCATGTATTACTATCATGTTATTTAAAGAAACAGATTAGCAATAGTACAATTTTGAACTAAAGAATCACCGTCTCTTATCAGAATGGGCGTAAGAAAGCTCTTTATGATCAGTTGTCAACATGTTTTAATTTCTAACAAAGGTAACTATGAACATGAGAGGACCATCTCACAAAATTCATACTTCAAGAAAATTCCAAAACAATTTTCAATCTCTTTCAATCATTTCAATTCCATGAGATAATGCATTCCAATACCTCAAAGGTGTAACATATACAGATTGCTGGGAAATGTGAACAACTTTTTTCCTAGAAGGAAAATATTTTTATCTTAATTTAAAGCAATTGTTTCTAACAAGTTTGTCCATTATACTAAAATATATCAGTTCTATTCATAGAAGCAATTATTACTTTAGTTGTTCCTCCAATTGTTAAACAAACAAAAAAGAAAACCCAAAATTACATGAAGTGGCTCAATCTCTCGACTCTGGCAGAAAAACTTGATCATACTTTTGCACAGTACACTTTAGATATAACTTAATATTAGCAGTTTTTTCTTTCTAGTACCCAATAGAGATTCTTAAGATGAATTTTTTGAGCTGCAGTCACAACACAATCCAAAGATGCACACAAGGGTTACAAGCAATTACAAGGACACTGTATGCAGTTTGTACATCATGCACCATGATCCGTCAGGAGAACCAAGTCATGCACGAGGGTAGGAAGTAATAACTAGAATATACAGTATGCAGAATGTTGAAGCAGAAATATATGCTGGTTGCACAAAGATTAATCACAGAAGAAATGCTAGCATTACATGGGCTAAGCAATTCACAATACAATCATACAAAACACAAGAGAAGATAAAGATGGACTTTCTCTTACTTGAAGGACTGTATCCCGGCTTTGAGTACTTTAAAAGTTCTAGATGTCTATCTTTTTCAACCTGAAGTATCTGTTGCAACCTACCATGGTATCCAAGTCTGAAGTGCAAATAAAAACAAGCCTCAATAAGCAGGAGTCACAAGACCCCTTTAACAATTCTCAGAATGAAGGTTTAGCATGTGGGCAAATAAGAAGTTAAATTTCAAATATGAGCTCACCCAAATTGTCACTACAAAAATTTGTCAGATTAGCGACGTTACAAAACGTCGCTGTACTCGATGAAAACGTCGCTAAGTGAATTTAGCGACGTTTTGAGCGACGTTTTGGAAACGACGGAAAAAAACGTGTTGCTAAACGAGAAAACGTCGCAAAACGTCGCTAGAGCGACGTTATTTGGCGACGTTATTAACGTCGCTAACTAGCGACGTTATTTGCGACGTTTGGTCATTGACGCTAATTAGCGACGTATATGGCGACGTTATCGTGTGGTCGCCGTTTAGCGACACTGTTACGACGTTTTGGCGACGACGAGCTGACATCAGATTATGGTGCCACGTGTTGCCACGTCAGCATTTAACGACGCTTTTAGCGACATTTATTAACGTCGCTAAAAATTAGCGATGAATACTAACGTCGCTAAAACGTCGCTAAGTTAAAAAAATATAAAAAAAAATAGGTTCCAGAATGCAAATGGACCTGGAGCCTGAGCCAAAATACAGAATACAAAATACAAAATACAGAATCCAATCCCTGGGTTCGCCGACCCCCTCGGTGGAACACTCAACACCGGCACGCACAATACATTCCAGAATATACAAAAAAATATAAAAAAAAAATACTATCTGCAATGAACAATGTCAATATATAATATCCTGAACAAACCAAATCAATATCCCAAAATACGTACAAACTCAATATCCTCAACGAAAAAACTGAATATCCCCAAATACGTACAAAGTCAAAAATATAGTACAGTCCAAAAATACAAAAACAAAACTACTGATCGCCTGGAGCTGGAGCTGGACCCGGTGCTGGAGGAGGAGCGCCACCAGATGACTGCTGTCGCAACGTCAGGATCGTCTGATACTCCTCCGGTGATAACAGGTGGACGAGCATGTCCTCCCGTGCACCGCCGGATGTAGACGATGCTCCCGGCGTACCAGCAGACGGTTGCTCCGCAGCCATCTCCTGTAAATGCTGTATCTGCTCGACCAACCGCTGCGTAGCCTCCTGCGTAGTGCGGGTCATCTGTTGCAGCGCCTCCGTAGTCTCCTCCAGCCTCTCAAAGCGTAAGATGAGCGCAGAATCATCTGTATGCGGCGCCCACATCCTCTGCAGCATCTCGTCACGCAGAGCTGCGATCTGCGCAAGGACGTCACTCTGCTGCTGGCGGAGCGACTCCTCAGTATGTGCGGGGCCGGGCACACTAGTGGCGGTCGCAGAGGCCTGTGACGCAATGAAGGCACAATAGGAGCCCGTTGTCACGACCTGCTACCCAAATTGTTGGGCCGGACCGAGTCATGTCCAGCCTACGCTTGAGATAAAGCGTAGTGAGCTGTTCTAAAGATAACAAGGTAAGACTAAAATGTGCTAACAGTTCTACATGTAAAGAAGAGTCATAAATGCTCCAAACACAAAAGTCATCTCATATAATAATAAGTCCAAGTACAAGTCCGAAATGTAAAACTGGATACAGGTTCAGTTACAAAATACGTAGTCTAATACATGACTACACTAAATATCCCGAGCAACTACACAAACTAGACGAGTTTCCCCGCAGGTACATCCTCGTAAGACAAAGCCTGGTCCTCGGCAGTAACTCCATAATATGAGTCACAGAGCAACTCCTCCTCAGTAAGAATACCTACAACGTTATCCTGTCAGGACGGGAGCAAGTACTGATTCTAGCAAACTAAATATACGAAACATGAAATGAACATGAATGTAATAAACTGTAATCATGGCACATCATAATCTATCATGGAAAGGACACATATGTCATAGAGACAGATGTATATGTAATGTTTAAAACTATAGCAGGTACGTGATCGTCAATTGGTGTACAATGTACTGAGGCACAATGTAAATAAAATGTACATACGTACAAGTGCACAAGCATAGGTGTACATTCGTACAGAAATGCGGGATAATGGCCTACGGCGCAGTAACATGTAGAATAAAACTTTGCTCGGTACGATAAAGGGGGCATGATCACGTACTCAACTATCAGTTTCCCCATACCCCGATTCTAATCATGTGAGAGGTATAAAACTGTTCTAAACATGGTAGGGACTGAAAATAATACAACATGTGGAGATTTAACTTGCTACCCCAAGGATCAGCATTTAACATGGTTGGATTTGCAGTTCATTGAGGTAACAGCATGTAAAGTTTGTAGAAGTACTTGCCTTTAGCAAAGCAAAACAACGATAAAAATGCTATAGATGCCTGGTAACTCGTCGCTGTAGAAATAAATACATAAACTTAGTTTTTACACTAAGTTAAACACTAAAACACTAGTGGTGCAACATGACTTTCTAACTGGACACCTAGCCAAATGATGACTTTAGCATAGAAGACCAATGTGGGGTGACACAATACTCTAACTAACTTTCTATGGTCTTTACACTAGTGCGGGGTGAGGTCCAATACGACTATAACTCAAAACAACACAAAAAGTTGCAAGTCGTAATTATTCAATAAATAAATCAAACTGTACACTGTGTTCCAATAATTTTTGAGATAGACAAAAAGCTTAATTTTACATAAAATAAAGTACCAAAATGATCCTTGTTAATTATAGAAATTTATACCAATTTTTTCTAGAATTTATAAACCCTCATAAATAATTATTAAAAATCAGCAAACATAAATATACTGAAAATGAGTTCTGTTTTCCTATTTTTATAAAATACCAAAAGCACTTATTAAATGCTGAAATTTTTTTAATAAATTGTCTAAATTAACATAGTATTTAAATATAATTTTTCCCAGATTTTTACAACAATTAAAATATATATAAAAATTCAAAATTAGCAAGCAACAGTTTTTGGAAAATAATTAATTATTTATTTACTATTTTGTCCATGTACTCAAAATTGAACCGAAGTCCAGATACAGGACCCAGAGCCATGAATCAAGTCCAATATGACTTGTACAGACTCTGAATGTATTAGACACAATTGGGCCCAAAAATTCATGCTAGGTTTGGACATCAATTGGTCATAACAATTAAAATACAGAAATTTAAATAATATATATATATATATATTTTTGGAGTGGTAAAAATATATAAGTCACAAAAATATAATAAAATAACTTGTGAAATTTTACATAATAATATTTTATACAAGGTAAAATCGAATTACATAAATAAATTTATAACAACAATATAATTATATATATACATAAATACATAGATATTTAGATATACAAGCATATAATGAATATATATATATATATATATATATATATATATATATATATATATATATATATATATAAAGAAAATACTAAATATAGAATATACACATATATATACAAATACAGTATATATATATATATATATATATATATATATATATATATATATATATATCTATATTTAGTATTTTCTTTATATATATATATATATATATATATATATATATATATATATATATATATATATACATACATAAAAAAAAAAATATATATATATATATATACATACATAAATACATACATACATATATATATATATATATATATATATATATATATATATATATATATATATATATATATATATATATATATATATATATATATTATTATTATTATTATATATATATATTATTATTATATATAATATATATATATATATAATAATAATAATAATAATAATAATAATATATATATATATATATATATATATATATATATATATATATATATATATACATATATACATATGTATATATAATAAAAAGAAACAAAAAACAAAAACAAAACAGAGAAAGGGGGGGGGGGGGGGCTTGAACTCGGCCCAGAGGGGTCGGGTTCTTGGGCTCGGTCGGGCTGGCCAGGGGGTCAGCCCGAGCCATTTGTTAGGAAATGGTTTGGGTTAGTGTTAGGTTAGTTTTAGGTTAATGGGTTTAAACCCAATAGCACGAATCTAAACCCGCTAACCCTTAGTCTCTGTGTCCTGACAGTTAAGGACACACGAGTCTCGTGTCCGCGTTATGCACGACACGCACGGGTCGAGTCTTACGTGTCCAGACTCACCACTAGGTTGCTCGTGTCCAGGCGAATGCTACGCGTGAGTTCGAGACACGCACGACACGAACTCGGGTCTGTTACCTTCGTGTCCGACGTCGGGGGGGGGGGGAGGAGTCGAAGGCACTGGACGGCGGAGGAAACGTCGTCGGCGTGGCGCTTGGGTGGCGCTGCGCTCGTCTCGACAGGGCGGACTCGGTGGTGGTGATCGATGGTGGTGATGGTTGCTGTGGAGGTGGCGGTAGGGTGTGGCCGGAGTTAGGGTTACGGTGAAGAAGAAGTGGGGGAGACGGTGGTCGTGGGGGTCAAAAACGAAGTAGGGTTAGGGTTTGGGGTTGGGGTGGTCTTATAGGGCTGTAGGTCGGTTGAATTAGGGTCATATTAGGATTAGGGTTAGGGTTTTCGCCGGAGTTTAATCGGAGAAGGCGACAACGCACGGTCGTCGGGGGCAGTTAGGATTAGGGTTTTGCAGAAAGCCCCTCGGAGTTTGGGGTATTACATAAAAGCCCACCGTCTTGTTTAAATGCAAATTCCAATTTGCAAAAACAACCCCGCTGTTGCTCTGTGCAAAAACTAATTTGCACAGACAATTCGGATTTTACAAACAGTGATTAAAACAATTAAAATAGTTACAATTTGATATTAAAACAACTTAATAAATTACAAAATGATATATTTGATTTAAAAATTAACTAAAACTCATTTAAAAAAATTCTAGAAAAATTCATAATAATTAATATAAATTATTTTAAAGCTAAATAGGTCATTAGCAACTAATTAACACTAATTAAATCAAATTTGAAAAACAGGGGCTGACAAGTATTCCCTCCTTGAAAAATTTTGTCCTCGAAATTCACAAGGATTGAAGACCCTACAATTTTCTAACATAGCAAGCAATGCAACAAATGACTAAGGCTATGATCGAAACTAACCTCTAGGATATCAAGCGGGAACGGGTGGTTCCCTCGCAGCGGTTGGGTCGAACAAGTAAGGATATCTTTCCCTCATGCCCGACTCCCTCTCCCAAGTAGATTCACCCGGAGAGTGACGGCTCCAAGCTACTCGTACTAAGGGTATAACCTTGTTCCTCAGCCTCTTCTCCCTCCTGTTTAATATCTCCACTGGCTGCTCAGTAACTGCAAGGCTCGGTCCGATCTCCAACTCTGAATGATCTAGCACATGACTGGGGTCCGGAACATATCTCCTCAGCTGAGATACGTGAAAGACATCGTGAACTCCTGCTAGGTTGGGTGGAAGTACAACCATGTAAGCTACCTCTCCGATCCTGCCAAGTATCTCGAACGGCCCGATGTATCTAGGGCTCAACTTGCCTCCTCGTCCGAACCGGATCGTCCCTCTAGTAGGTGATATCTTCACTAGCACCATATCTCCGTCAGCGAACTCCATCGGTCTGCGACTAGCATCGGCCCAGTGTTTCTGCCTGTCCTGAGCTACTCTGAGCCTGTCTCTGATCATCCCGACCTTCTCTGCTGCATCCGTGATCATCTCTGGCCCAAGCATAACTCTATCCCCAACATCATCCCAAAAGAGCAGTGTACGGCATCGTCGTCCATATAGTGCCTCGAAAGGAGACATACGGATGCTGGCTTGGTAGCTGTTGTTGTATGAAAACTCTACCAAGTGCAGATGGCTCTCCCATGATCCGCCAAAGTCCAGCACACAAGTCCTCAGCATGTCCTCCAGCGTCTGTATCGTCCTCTCGGACTGCCCATCTGTCTGCGGGTGGTACGCCGTACTGAACTTGAGCCGACTGCCCAACTCCTCCTGCAAGCTCCTCCAGTAGTGGGACGTGAATCTGCTGTCTCTGTCTGATACGATGCTCACTGGTACTCCGTGTAAGCGAACTATCTGCTGCATGTATAGCTCTGCCAACTTCTCGGTGGAAAGCCCCACCTTGAAGGGTATGAAGTGCGCACACTTCGTCAGCCTGTCCACGATAACCCAAATGGCATCCTTCCCTCCTTGGGAACGAGGAAGCCCTGAGACGAAGTCCATCGTAATGTGTTCCCACTTCCACTCGGGAATGGATAACGGCTGCAATAGACCAGCTGGCCTCTGGCGCTCCGTCTTGACCTGCTGGCAAACTAGGCATCTCGAAATGAAACGTGATACATCTCTCTTCATCCCGTGCCACCAAAGACGTTCCCGCAAGTCACGGTACATCTTATTAGCACCAGGGTGAATAGAATATCTCGATCAGTGCGCCTCCTGCAAGACTGCCTCTATCAGCTCTCCCTTCGGCACGCACAATCGGCTGCCATGCCTCAAGGATCCATCCTCTGCTATGGTGAAGTTATCCAGCAATCCAGCTAAAGCCTGGGCTCGAAGTCTGCGAAGGCTCTCATCTGTAGACTGTGCCTCCCTGATCTGCTCCATCAAACCAGACTGAATGTCAAGCGCCATCATCTGTATCACTGGTCCTGGCCGAACTATCTCGATACCGAGCTTCTCCAGATCTTTCCACAAATGCCGATCTATCATCAGACACCATGCCATTGGATGCCTGCTCAGCGCATCCGCCACCACATTTGCCTTCCCGGGGTGATACTGTAAATCGATGTCGAAGTCCTTCATCAACTCGAACCATCGTCTTTGCCTCGTGTTCAGCTCTTTCTGCGTGAACACATACTTCAAGCTCTTGTGGTCAGTAAAGATTTCCACACGCTCTCTGTATAAGTAATGTTTCTATAACTTGAGTGCAAAGATCACCGCAGCTAACTCTAGGTCATGGGTAGGATAGTTTCGCTCATGAGTCCGTAATTGCCTAGATGCATAAGCAATCACTTTTCCATGCTGCTGTAGGACATATCCTAGCCCCTTTCCCGAAGCATCGCTGTATATGGTGAAACCTCCAGATCTTAAAGGTAATGTCAGAACTGGAGCGGTCGTCAGCCTCATCTTCAGCTCCTCAAATGCTGCATGGCAGTTCTCTGACCAGATGTACTCTGCGTCCTTCCGCGTCAGCTTCGTCATGGGTTCAGCTATCCTAGCAAAGTCCTGGACGAACTTCCTATAATAGTCAGCTAAACCCAGAAAGCTCATGATCTCTGAAACTGACGTCGGAGCCTTCCATGTCTCAACGGCAGCAATCTTCCCGGGATCCACCGAGATCTCCTCTCCAGTAACTATATGACCGAGAAACTCCACTCGGTCCAAAAAGAACTCGTACTTCGACAATTTGGCAAACCTCTCCTGCCTCAGAATCTCCAAAACTGTCTGCAAGTGCTCTGCGTGCTCCTCCGGCGTCTTCGAGTATATCAGGATGTCGTCGATAAATACTACGACGAACTTATCCGAATACTGGTAAAATATTTTATTCATCAAATTCATAAAGACAGCTGGCACATTTGTGAGACCAAATGACATCACCAGAAACTCGTACTGCCCGTACTTCGTGTTGAACCCCGTCTTCTGGATGTCTGCAGCCCTGACTTTCACCTGGTGGTACCCGGATCTCAAATCTATCCTGGAAAACACTTTCGCCCCACTCAACTGGTCGAACAAATCATCTATCCTGGACAGAGGATATTTGTTCTTAATGGTGATGGTATTTAACGCCCGGTAGTCAATACACAATCGAACTGTACCATCCTTCTTAGGCACAAAGAGCACTGGCGCTCCCCATGGAGAAGCACTAGATCGAATGAAACCCTTTTTCAACAGGTCATCAATCTGCTCCTTCATCTCTACGGCCTCCTTGGGGTTCACTCTATAGCAAGCCCGGGATACTGGTGATGAACCCGGTACTAATTCTATAGTAAACTCCACATCTCTGTCAGGCGGAAGTCTTGGAAGATCCTCTGGGAATACATCCATAAACTTCCTAATGATAGGGTGTGGCGGTGCTATCTCCCCAACTTTCGCACAACAGTTCGGCTCTAGGCTGATCTCCGGCTCTTTCCTCCTGACACTGAATGGTGCCGTGCTTGGGGGACTGAACATAATACTACCCTCATGACAGTCTATAGCTGCATGGGCATAGCTAAGCCAGTCCATCCCCAATATGATATCATAACCGGGGAGTGGCATCACAAAGAATCGTCCCCTAAACTCTCTCCCGGCTATAGTAATAGAGCATCTATAGATAGCTCTAATGGGCACTGGTCCGCCTCCCGTCATTACTCTACTAATCTCCGCGGTAGGTGTAGCTACTAAGTGGTGTTTATGCATAAACTCTAATGACAAGAAGCTATGAGATGCACCAGAATCAAACAAGCATAGAGCTAGAAAAGTATGCAAATAAACATGACCTGTGATGACGTCAGCCAAATAATCGGACTCCGAATCCTGCTTCGGCTCCGGCTCAAGGGCCAGACTATAAGTCTTCCCCTGAGGTCCCTTCTGCTGCTGCAGATGTTGCCCAAACCTCTGCTGCTGAGTCGGAAGCGGCTGTCCTCTAGACTGTGGTCCGGCACCTGGTACTCTTGCTGCTGGGCAGTCCCGAAACTGATGGGTGGCAGACCCACAAACTAAACACTGCCCCAACCTCTTCCTGCAGACGGAGTAATCATGCCCTGGTCTTTTACAAAAACCACACAAAGCTCCCTTCTGCTGCTGCCGGGGTCCCGGGGCTCTAACTGGCGGGGTTGGGTGATGTGATGTAGGGGGACGGTAAGTCTGCTAGTACGGCGTCGGTGCTCTCGGCTGGAAAGCCTGACGCTTGGACGGTCCCTCGAGGTTTACAGAAGTCGGCCTCTTGCAAGACAGAAGTCGCTCATCTATGCTCCGGGCCAACTCTAGGCTCTGGTAGTAGTCAGTCGTACCGTTCGCCACTATAAGAATGCCAATGTCTGGAACTAGACCATGGCAAAACCTACGCGTCATCTCCTCAGGGTCTGCAACTAGACTAGGAGCGAAACGGCTCAGGCGACTAAACTCTGCCGCATACTCGTCAACAGAACGGTTCTCCTGCTGGATGTTCTGGAATCGCAGCCCCATGGCTACCCTAGCGGTGGTCGAGAAGAATTTCTTCTTGAACTGGGTCTTGAACTGATCCCAAGTGGCCCTCCCTCTCGCGAATAGCGGCTCATTCCGGAACCAAACTTCTGCCAAGTCTATCAGAAGAAATCCTGCTGCCTCGACCTGGAGGTCATTCGGCAACTAGCTCCAAGGAGCTTCCTCTCTACTGAGTCTAGCCAGTCATCTGCTTCAACTATGCCCTCAGTCCCTAAGAACTCCTTGGGGTTCAGACCCATGAAGTCCTTAATTGTCCCTGCTCTTTGCCGTGGCTCTACATGTGGTGGGACCATGGTACGTTCCTCAAAACGCTCCATGCTCTGGCGGAGTAGGGTAGTCTGCTCCTGATGGGTCGTTAGGAACCCCTGGATCAGAGTGAGCAGTTGGTTCCCGTCGAGTGTGACGGAAGCCTGGGTAGGTATAGTGATAGGTGGTGGTGGAAGTATCGGGTCCTGCTGGGACTGTGATGTGGAAGGTGGTAGAGGCATTTGGGTTGGTGGATTTATAGAGTGGGGGAGTATAGTAGGTGGAGGTGTATCGGTCAACTGGTCAGCTGACTGGATAGGGAGTGTGCCATTCTCAGGTGTGACATACTGGGAAGAGCGGGTGAGCACCATCTAATTAAAATAAAAAGGACTTATAAGGACTCTTTAAAGTAAACAATCATAAACAAGAAAATCTAATTATAATAGCAAGCATGTGATGTATTTTCTATGTTGCAATCCTAGTATTCCTCTAGGTGTTCTAAGCGTCATTCCTAATGTTGTCTAATTACCTTAAGTTCCTAATTGCAGGCAAGCTTGGTACAATGACGTAACCAAACAATTTAGTCAGGACCTGCATGGGCCACCACTAAAAACATGTCACGACCCGCTACCCAAATTGTTGGGCCGGGCCGAGTCATGTCCAGCCTACGCTTGAGATAAAGCGTAGTGAGATGTTCTAAAGATAACAAGGTAAGACTAAAATGTGCTAACAGTTCTACATGTAAAGAAGAGTCATAAATGCTCCAAACACAAAAGTCATCTCATATAATAATAAGTCCAAGTACAAGTCCGAAATGTAAAACTGGATACAGGTCCAGTTACAAAATACGTAGTCTAATACATGACTACACTAAATATCCCGAGCAACTACACAAACTAGACGAGTTTCCCCGCAGGTACATCCTCGTAAGACAAAGCCTGGTCCTCGGCAGTAACTCTATAATATGAGTCACAGAGCAAGTCCTCCTCAGTAAGAATACCTACAAAGTTATCCTGTCAGGACGGGAGCAAGTACTGATTCTAGCAAACTAAATATACGAAACATGAAATGAACATGAATGTAATAAACTGGAATCATGGCACATCATAATCTATCATGGCAATGACACATATGTCATAGAGACAGATGTATATGTAATGTTTAAAACTGTAGCAGGTACGTGATCGTTAATAGGTGTACAATGTACTGAGGCACAATGTAAATAAAATGTACATACGTACAAGTGCACAAGCATAGGTGTACATCCGTACAGAAATGCGGGATAATGGCCTACGGCGCAGTAACATGTAGAATGAAACTTTGCTCGGTACGATAAAGGAGGCATGATCATGTACTCAACTATCAGTTTCTCCATACCCAGATTCTAATCATGTGAGAGGTATAAAACTGTTCTAAACATGGTAGGGACTGAAAATAATACAACATGTGGAGATTTAACTTTCTACCCCAAGGATCAGCATTTAACATGGTTGGATTCGTAGTTCATTGATGTAACAACATGTAAAGTTTGTAGAAGTACTTGCCTTTAGCAAAGCAAAGCAGCGATAAAAATACTATATATGCCTGGTAACTCGTCGCTGTAGAAATAAATACATAAACTTAGTTTTTACACTAAGTTAAACACTAAAACACTAGTGGTGCAACACGACTTTCTGACTGGACACCTAGCCAAATGATGACTTTAGCATAGGAGACCAATGTGGGATGACACAATACTCTAACTAACTTTCTATGGTCTTTACATTAGTGCGGGGTGAGGTCCAATACGACTATAACTCAAAACAACACAAAAAGTTGCAAGTCGTAATTATTCAATAAATAAATCAAACTGTACACTGTGTTCCAACAATTTTTGAGATAGACAAAAAGCTCAATTTTACATAAAATAAAGTACAAAAATGATCCTTGTTAATTATAGAAATTTATACTAATTTTTTTTGGAATTTATAAACCCTCATAAATAATTATTAAAAATCAGCAAACATAAATATACTGAAAATGAGTTCTGTTTTCCTATTTTTATAAAATACCAAAAGCACTTATTAAATGCTGAAAAAATTATAGTAAATTGTCTAAATTAACATAGTATTTAAATACAATTTTTTCCAGATTTTTACAGCAATTAAAATATATATAAAAAATTCAAAATCAGCAAGCAACAGTTTCTGAAAAATAATTAATTATTTATTTACTATTTTGTCCATGTATTCAAAATTGAACCGAAGTCCAGATACAGGACCCAGAGCCATGAATCAAGTCCAATATGACTTGTACAGACTCTGAATGTATTAGACACAATTGGGTCCAAAAACCCATGCTTGGTTTGGACATCAATTGGTCATAACAATTAAAATACAGGAATTTAAATAATATATATATATTTTTGGAGTGGTAAAAATATGTCACAAAATATATAATAAAATAACTTGTGAAATTTTACATAATAATATTTTATACAAGGTAGAATCGAATTACATAAATAAATATATAACAACAATATAATTATATATATACATAAATACATAGATATTTAGATATACAAACATATAATGAATATATTTATATATATCAATATACATATATATATAAAGAAAATACTAAATATAGAATATACACATATATATACAAATACAGTATATATATATATATATATATATATATATATATATATATATATATATATATATATATATATATATATATATATATATATATATATATAATAAAATAAAATAAAATAAAACAAAAAAACAAAAAAACAAAAACAAAACAGAGAAAGAGGGGGGGGGGGGGGGGGGGGGGGGGGGGGGGGGGGGCTCGAACTCGGCCCAGAGGGGTCGGGTTCTTGGGCTCGGTCGGGCTGGCCAGGGGGTCAGCCCGAGCCATTTGTTAGGAAATGGTTTGGGTTAGTGTTAGTTTAGTTTTAGGTTAATGGGTTTTAAACCAAATAGCACGAATCTAAACCCGCTAACCCTTAGTCTCTGTGTCCTGACAGTTAAGGACACACGAGTCTCGTGTCCGTGTTATGCACGACACGCACGGGTCGAGTCTTACGTGTCCAGACTCACCACTAGGTTGCTTGTGTCTAGGCGAACGCTACGCGTGAGTTCGGGACACGCACGACACGAACTCGGGTCTGTTACCTTCGTGTCCGACGTCGGGGGGTGGGGGTGTCGAAGGCACTGGACGGCGGAGGAAACGTCATCGGCGTGGCGCTTGGGTGGCACTGCGCTCGTCTCGACAGGGCGGACTCGGTGGTGGTGATTGATGGTGGTGATGGTTGCTGTGGAGGTGGCGGTTGGGTGTGGCCGGAGTTAGGGTTACGGTGAAGAAGAAGTGGGGGAGACGGTGGTCGTGGGGGTCGAAAACGAAGTAGGGTTAGGGTTTGGGGCCGGGGTGGTCTTATAGGGCTGTAGGTCGGTCGAATTAGGGTCAGATTAGGATTAGGGTTAGGGTTTTCGCCGGAGTTTAGTCGGAGAAGGCGACAGCGCACGGTCGTCGGGGGCAGTTAGGATTAGGGTTTTGCAGAAAGCCCCTCGGAGTTTGGGGTATTACATAAAAGCCCACCGCCTTGTTTAAATGCAAATTCCAATTTGCAAAAACAACACCGCTGTTGCTCTGTGCAAAAACTAATTTGCACAGACAATTCGGATTTTACAAACAGTGATTAAAATAATTGAAATAATTATAATTTGATATTAAAACAACTTAATAAATTACAAAATGATATATTTGATTTAAAAATTAACTAAAAATCATTTAAAAAAATTCTAGAAAAATTCCTAATAATTACTATAAATTATTTTAAAGCTAAATAGGTCATTAGCAACTAATTAACACTAATTAAATCAAATTTGAAAAACAGGGGCTGACATCCATACCATAGTACGTACCCCTATGCATGCCATCAACGGCCCTCATCCACAGCTCATCATCTGACTAAGCTGCGGCGGTCGGGAGCTGCTGGGAAGTGCTAGCACCAGCTCCCTCTGACCGTGTCGGCCCGGCCTCCCTGTACTACCAAAATTTGTCGATTTAGCGACGGCCAGATCCGTCGCCCTGCCGACGGGAATTTGTATTAGCGACCGATCACTGACGGGTCTTGGCCAAAATAATCCGTCGGCAATCAGCTCGTCGCTAATAAAGGTCCGTCGCTACGTAGTCCTCAAGCGACGGAATAGCGACGGCTTTTCGACTTCACAATACGAAGCATGAGCGACTACTTTCCGACGGACTTTCGTCCATTACAAGTATTAAATACTGAACTGTGTAGACAATAGCGACGTAATGGTCCGTCGGTAAACCGTCGTAATATCGTATCAGAGTGTATCATTCCGTCGCTATTCCGTCGAGCGCCGTCGATAACAAGGGACGGCTTAGCGACGGCTAACAGACGGATTATCCGTCGACCATGTTCTGGAAATGCTTAGCATTTCTAGAACCATGGCGACGGATAAGCCGTCGCTACTCCGTCGACCACCGTCGCTAACAAAGGACGGACTAGCGACGGACTATGGATGGATTATCAGTCGACCATGTTCTGGAAATGCTTGCTACTTCCCGAACCATGGCGACGGATAAGTCGCCGCCATGCCGTCGAACTATATACCACCAGATCGTTTCCGACGGATATTCCGTCGAATATCCGTTGCTACCTACAAACATTTTCAAATCTCCAGTTAGCGACGGATATGCCGTCGCACAGTAGTCGAAAACTGGAAAGATCCGTCGCTAAACGGTCACTAGTCCGTCGCTAAATGAGATTTTTTTGAAAAAAAATTGCAGCACTTCTCCTGTTCGCAAAAATATGCATAAACCAAACCAATATATAATGCACACCAATTATCCAACAATCACATAGACCAAATATATAATGCACACCAATTATCCAGGAATCACATAGACCAAATATGCACGTACGAATTTAATGCACACCAATTATCCAAGAATCATATAGACCAAACCAAATTAATATAAAATAGACATCAATTATCCTGAAGAGTAACCTAATATCCGTCGTTATAATTCGATCATAGCACAAAATGTTCCAAAATTCCCACAAAAATTCCAAAATTTCCACAAATATTCTAAAATTCCAAAACACATAGGAAAATCGACTTTGGCCTCAGCAAAGACCGCAAGTCAGACGATGAATTCTCACAGCCAGGGATCATAGTTGCGTTGAGGCATGTACCATTCTATCAGCCACTTTGCATACGAAGGCTCAATCTGGTTGAGGTCTTCTGTAGGGACAGGAGGGTCGGTCCCGATGCTACTACTCTCTGACGGTGGCTCCTCCTTAACTTCAACCTTGGGAGCAATCTCTTCCCTGATGGTCATCGGTTCTTCCTTGACCTCGACCTTTGGTAACACCTCCTCCTTAACAGTCATCGGCTCTTATTTGACGACGAGGACTTCCTCCGTGTCGACCTCCAAGGGTTTTTTTTGCCTCGGCCCCTTCCTCGACTAGCAACACCACCTCGGCGAGTCCTAGGAGCCATATCTCTGACAACAGAAATTTTCATATAGGGTAAAGAAATTTACTCAAATTATAAAAGTTGTGACGTTGGTTTTTTGCGTTCATCATCATTAGAGGGAGCAGCACTGGAAAAGTTGTAACGTTGGTAGCATGAGAGAGTAAAAATCTGTATCACAAGACTAACAGAATTACTTTGTAATCATGTACTCACCAATAACCGGATGTAACTGGAGTCGTTGGGCCTATCGTGCAGTAATTGGTGGATCCGCTGGTATAGGCCGGATGTACTTAGTATCTTGTGTATCAAATTAGTATCGGTCTATCGGTTTGGTATAGGACGTATCATATTGGTATTGGCCTTAACAAATTGGTATCGTCCTATATCCGATATGTACATGTATCGGCCGTATAGGTAGGATTCATATTGGCCTTATCGATTTGGTATCGGTCATATCCGATAGGTATCGGCCGTGTTGGATTAGTATAGACCATTTCGGATTAGTATTGTGAAAGGTTTAGTAACAACTGTACTTGGATGTTCTGTAACTGGCCAGCTACGCTCTCGTGACTCTCTTGCAATGATAATCTAGCTCTAGAAGAGAGAAATCCAAGTACAGTTGTTACTAAACCTTCCACGATACTAATCCGAAATGGTCTATACTAATCCAACACGGCCGATACCTATCGGATATGACCGATACCAAATCGATAAGGCCAATATGAATCCTAGCTATATGGCCGATACATATCGGATAGGACGATACCAATTCGCTAAGACCAATACCAACCGATACGGCCCATACCAAAACGATAGATCGATACTAATCCGATACGGTCAATACTTATAAGTACCTACGGTCCATGAGGTTGATCTGCTAGTACATCCATGTACGATCAACGAAGTAACAATCAATTTCAATTTGGATGTGAAAATCTGTATCGTAAGACAAACTAAACATAATCAGTTCTATTTCACATGCTTAATTGCCAAGTATGGGAACGAATGGCTCAGAACACAACCCAAAATTCATTCTAGCATACATTAGTATGAACAATCTATGTTCTGTACATATGGTGTAGTATATGTTCTTATCGTATCTAGTATCTGAAGAATGTAACAGAATCAAGATGAACTCACATAATGTAATACTAAGACATCATCTACTACTATATAAGATATAGTGATAGGTTGTCATATCATTATTGCTGAGGGATGAGGGTCGGAGGACAAATACCGCTCGAGTGAGCCAAAGGCATGCAACCACTTCCCTCCCTCCATTCACCCTCTCCCTCTCTCATGCTATCAACGTCACAACTTTTCCACCTCAAGTTCTGATCAAGCATCTTCCTTCTCCTCTCCTCCAACATGGCTCTGGACCCATCTGCTCCTACCTACTTCCCTTCTTCTTATTTGACTCTCTCAGCCACATATGATATCCACCTCAAGTGTAGAGTCGGGGGAGAAGAAGTGGACAGGAAGAGGAGGGGGAAGCAGCACAGCCGGCGGCATGACCCGTTGGAAGTACAGAGGTTTTCTTCAACATCCGTAGGAGAACTATAAGGATATATCTTTTCACAACATATCACCTTGTCAAAGACCCTTAATGTGACAACCATGTTACCGCGGTGTCGGAAGACTAACATGTCATAATTTTTTAAGCCGTGTGTTTTGACATAATCCTCCAAACTCTTTCCTGCTACATAGGTGGAAAGAGTTGGAAGGATTATGTCAAAACACACGGCTTAAAAAATTATGACATGTTAGTCTTCCGACACCGCGGTAACATGATATTCACATTAAGGGTCTTTGACAAGGTGACATGTTGTGAAAAGATATATCCTTATAGTTCTCCTACGGATGCTGAAGAAAACATCTGTACTTCCTCTGGGTCATGCCGCTGGCTGTGCTGCTTCCCCCTCCTCTTTCTGCCCACTTCTTCTCCCCCGACTCTACACTTGAGGTGGATATCATATGTGGCTGAGAGAGTCAAATAAGAAGAAGGGAAGTAGGGAGGAGCAGATGGATCCAGAGCCATGGTGGAGGAGAGGAGAAGAAAGATACTTGATCAGAACAGATGGCTCAGAACACAACCCAAAATTCATTCTAGCATACATTAGTGTGAATCATCTATGTTTTGTACATATGGTGTAGTATATGTTCTTATCATATCTAGTATCTGAATGATATAACAGAATCAAGATGAACTCACATAATGTAATACTAAAACATTATCTACTACTATATAAGATATAGTGATAGGTTGTCGTATCATCATTGCCGAGGGATGAGGGTCGGAGGACAGTCAACTTTATCTACGGATATATAGTTTCTGTCTCGCCAGTCGAATGGCTGCAGGGACTATGTCCTGATCACAATGTCGTACCGTAGATTAATGCAAATGGAGCTAGAAATATCTGTCGCTAACCGGTCACTAGTCCGTCGCTAACTGAGATTTTTTGGGAAAACAATTGCAGCACTTTTCCTGTTCACAAAAATATGCATAAACCAAACCAATATATACTATCCAACAATCACATAGACCAAATATATAATGCACACCAATTATCCAAGAATCACATAGACCAAATATGCACATACGAATTTAATGCACACCAATTATCCAAGAATCATATAGAACAAACCAAATTAATATAAAATAGACATCAATTATCCTGAAAAGTAACCTAATATCCGTCGTTATAATTCGATGTATCTCCAAGTGTGAGAACGGATGGCTCAGAACACAACCCAAGATTCATTCTAGCATACATTAGTGTGAATTATCTATGTTCTGTACATATGGTGTAGTATATGTTCTTATCGTATCTAGTATCTGAAGAATGTAACAGAATCAAGATGAACTCACATAATGTAATACTAAAACATCATCTACTACTATATAAGATATAGTGATAGGTTGTCGTATCATCATTGCCGAGGGATGAGGGTCGGAGGACAGTCAACTTTATCTACGGCTACATAGTTTCTGCCTCGCCAGTCGAATGACTGCAGGGACTATGTCCTGATCACCATGTCGTACCGTAGATTAATGCAAATGGAGCTGGAGCCAAAATACAGAAACCAAAATACAAAATACAGAATCAAATCCCTGGGTTCGCCGAAAATACAAAACACAGTTCTAATTCATATGTATTTTAAGTGTTAGAACGGATGGCTCAGAACACAACCCAACCGGATAGGATACTCTGAGAGATCCATCTGAGTAGGACGTATATTCTGAGAGATCACCTTTGCAAGAATGATATCAGTAGTGGGATTGAGTGTTGGAGGAGATATTATCAGAATATACGTCCTACTCAGATGGGTCTCTCACCATTACTATTTTTTTCTGACAGCATGGTGGATGTGCTCCGTCAACAGATTCTTGCTCCGAGCCAAAACTTTGCCCCGGAGCTCAAGTGGACATCCTTCGTGTAGAGCTCGAGTGAGAGGTTCCTGACAGCATGGTGGTCTCATTTGTTAAAGTATTCGTGCTCGTCCCACAACCAATGTAGATCGACTAAGACTTATTCTCCCGCGTTCGTATGGCTCTCAGCGCAATGGCGGTTGGGACACGTGGCAAAAGATTGACCAAGACTTATCCCATCGGATTTGATGCTATCAACAAATCATCACAATGCAGATTTGTTGCAATCAACATTAACTGCCCAGATCGATTTCCAACAAACCATGCAGATTTGGTGTAATCAACATTAACTGCCTAGATTTGTTACAATCAACATTAACAGCCCAGATTGATTTCCAACAAACAAGATCAAGGCTAATCTTAACCAAATCCCTAACCGCCCACTTTTTAAGGAGCAATTAATGCACACCCTACTTATCACAAAGCCCTATAAATAGCAAGGTACCATTCCATTGCAAAACCCTGGACACAGAGAGCGGCGGAGACAGAGAGAAGTATAGAGCAAAGAGCATCTAGCAAGAGCATTTCTTCATCAGAGCCGAAGCGACGTCCGATCGTCCCAGGAGTAAGGCAGAGTTGATAGCACTCTCCCGAGCCTCTATCGTCACCCCCCCCCCAAAAAAAACAAAACAATTGTACTTTAGATTGCTTTTTCTAGGTTTTGTGCTTAGGCTCTCTTCTGTACAAGCAAGTTTGTAGTTGTGAAGTAAAAGTCCAGTCCTCCCATAAAATTGTTCTGTTCTTTTATAATCAATGACAAACACGATGGCGACTCTGCTGGGGACTAACTTCTACACGGCTGAGAAGTTGGTGACGCAATCGGACGCCGCCAAGCTCGGCTTCACGCAACAGATGCTGGTCGTCCGCTTCGACCAGTAGGTGTTTGAAGAAATGCTCTCCGACGAGAGTGCTGGCCCGGTCCAGAAGCGAGCCCGCACGAAGAAGGCCCGCAAGGAGTGGAGGCGTAAATCATTTGCTCCTTCCCAACCTCTGGAAGAAATGCTCTCTACTGCCCAAGACGGCGGAGAAGACTCTAATGCGGCCCCACTTCAGACCGTAGAGGACTCTGCCGTCCCAAAGTCCGGCAGAGAAAAACACTACAATGCTGGACTTGCAGGGGCAAAGAGGAACTCTATGCGGTCCAAGAAGCAGCCATGTAAGGGCACCCGCCGCATGAAGAAGGCTCATGCGGCTACAAAAGCCACCCGCATGGTGAAAGTTCATGCGGCCACAGCTGCCAGCCGCATGAAGAAGGCTCATGCGGCCACAACTGCCAGCCGCATAAAGGAGGCCCATGCGGCCACAACTTCCAGCCGCATGCAAACTGTTCCCAGCCGCATGGAGAACACTTATGCGGCTGCTAAACTCAGCCGCAAGTCATCCACCATGCACGGCTCAGGGTCAGTCTTTGATCGCCTCTCATGCGGTCCTGACCCCAGAGGCTCTCACCAGGACGTGCAGACTCTGTGACGCACAACTTGGACTCTTCCTTCTATGCACTCTCAGGTGCTAGAGGAAAGAAGTCTAGGACAGCGCGGGCTCGTCGAGCTCAGTCAGCTGTCCCAACTTCTGACTATCAGGGCGTCCCGCTGAGTATTACGCGAGCCCCTGATGGAAAGTTGTTCAGAACCGACCGTGTCCGGCCCCCGGCGGTAAAGGGACAAAGTGGTTCCCAAGAGTCTCCAGATCAGGAAGCAAGCATGATGCCAACACACACGTGTGCTCGAAACTCTCGGGCCCCCAAAATGAGTGACTTGCGTGATGTGATTCTCCACAAGCGCAAGAAAAGAGAAGAAAGCTTGGTGTGCAGAGAGTCCTTTCATGGACATCACTACACTCAAGTCATCATCAACTGCTGCTGCAGCAAGGCGGCAGCCCAAGAGGACCGGCAGTCCGTCTTCCAACGACTGCAACATCCAGGACCGGTCCTACCACCAAGCTCAGGAGACGAAGCGCTTCATGTCGCCTCCTGCAACTCTACTCAGAAGGTCCCTACTAGCAAAGTAGGGAAGAAGATGAATGTGGCCAGCCCAAAGATTTCAACCGGCACGGCCAAGAAGTTCTCTTCCAAGCGGTTGTCTACCATGGGAGGAGTTTACCAAGGCACCCATTCAAAGATGAAATCTTCAACACTTGGAGATTCGTCATCCCCATCCCTGGGGGTAGCTGAAACTGGGGGTAGCACCCATCTGAACGTCCACAACAATTCGACGTTCCAAGAAGATGCACCGGAGGAAGCAATTCCCCCCACAGATACAGTAGACCAAGACGTCCCCGAGGACGCCAACGGGTCCCAAGACGAGGCAGCCTCCTGTGCAGGGGGTAGCACTTCCTCTGAGTCCGAACCAGAGGAGAGCATTCCTACATACCCCGATGATTTCTCGGTACAAGGGTATGATTCTGAGGACACGTCCTCCACCGTTCCTTCCATCTCACCTCATGTGAGGATGGTGTTCATGACGAACAATGACGAAGACGGTTCCGATGATCGCCAACGCATCGACACCCTGGAGGCATACTTCATGCCTTGGTCAAATCCGTGGACGAGATCAAAGCGGCCCTACCAACTCTGCAAGGAAGGACGCCTGGCCAAACAAGCTTGGGTCCCGCGGCCAATGTGGACTCGAACTCGACCCCGGGTGACAACCCTCCTACAATATCGGCTCCCACCGCTGCAGATGAGGCCAGGGAGGCAAGATGAGAGGTCCAGGAGCTCCGGGCCATGTTCCACGCCTGAGAAACCGGCCAGGACCTCAGGATACGACAACCGTATCCTGCTGCATGGAGAGATGTTCCCTTTCCACCAAGATATAAACCATTCAACATCAATCCATATGATGGGAAGACATCTGCAAGCAGGTATATCACCTACTTCGAAGTCACAACCGACCATCTGCCTCATGACGATGCCATCCTTACGCGGTTGTTCATTGGAGCATTGAAAGGGGTCGCCTTCGACTGGTACCGCAACTTGCCAGACAACTGCATCCATTCCTTCGCCGGCTTCAAAAATATGTTCTTTGAAAGGTTCTACGAGGTAGGACAAGATGTGACAATGTCCACCCTCATGGACGTTGTTCAAGGTGAGAAGGAGCTGACAAGGAACTACATTGAGCGGTTTTGCCAAACCGCGATGAAATTGCCCTCTGGCAATCCAGATGCTTCCTTGATTGAAATCTGCCAAAAGAGGTTGCTTCCCACAATCAGCCTCTGGATGGTCGAGAGTCAATTCAAGGACTGGAAGACTTTCATCATCAGTGCCACTAGCGCAGAAGACAAGTTGAAGAAAGCTCGCCAACTGGGGTTGCACATCTCAGAAGGAGAGGACAAGGGCAAACACCCTAATGCCAATAACAACAACGGTGGTAATTCCTCTAACAACCGAGACAACAAGGGCAAACAGGCTATGGTGGCCGGCACAGCCCCGAAGCCCGAACCGAAGCCGGCAGAGAAGCAGTGGCCGCAGATGACTTACTCCTTCGAAGACAGCCATGTCAAGCCCATCCTTGACATGCTCATACAAGGAGACAGGATTCAGCTTCCTCCACCGAGACGTGAGCCTCGGCCTACAAAGATGGAAAGCCCAAAGTATTGCCACTACCATCGCTATGTCCACCATGCTACACAAGACTGCTACCAATTAAAGCGGTACATCCAGCACCTGATCGACTCTAAGGCCCTGGCCATTGACTTCGAGGAAGTAACTATAGCGGCCAACATGGTGTCTGTCTAATTCGGTAGCTTCCCTCCGACGAAGACTCAGGATGGAGTGGTACCCGTCCCCCGGGCAAAGATGGAGGTCGCTAATCTTCCACTTCCCCGAGACCAGGCTGCTGGGCTGGTACCCCTCACCATATCGCGTGGGGAGGTCATATGGGTCCACCAGGATTTAGTATCTGAAGTAACCCAGCCAGCATCACCCTCTACTGGCAAGAAGAAAGGTGGGAAAGTCAAGTCCTGCCGCACAATCTCGGCTGACATCGAAGAAGTGACAACTGTCGTTACCCGATCCGGTGCACAAACTCAACCCCCATCGGGTAACTCGGCTGAAGATCATCAGCCAGCTGCTGCTGACGCTCCAGGGCCCTCTCAGCCTCCGACGACCGACAAGCCTAGGCCGAAGGAGACCCGCTTCGACAAATCGCTACTCCGAAAAGATACGCCTCAGGGACTGGAGAGGCCTTACAACTTTGACATCTTGGCACAATTGGCCAACACACCGGCCAAATTGTCGTTGTATGAGCTCTTGAGGCTCTCCAAAGATGTTCGCATCGCACTGAGTGACGCACTTCAGAACGCTGACACCTATCTGGCTCAAGTTAAGCTCACAGGAGAAAGCTCCATAGAGGATCCTCAGGACAGTGCTTTTACTGGAGCAATGCCCAACATTGTCTTTACTCCGCAGGACATGCTTATTAAGACCAACCTGCGCGATCGCCCTATGTATTACACTGGGTATGTCGGCGACATAAAGGTGGATCAGATGCACATAGATCCCGGTTCTTCCATAAGCATCATCCCAAAGAGCCTGCTTCACTTCCTGGGCATCCCTATGCATCGCCTGACACCTACAAGCACCGCCATCAGCGGTTTCAATTCAGGCGGAAGCTATCCGGTCGGGAAGATTCGCTTGAAGTGCCAAATCGGCGACCTTCAGTCAGAAGTAACCTGCTATGTCATAGACGCGGACACTTCCTACAATATTCTTCTGGGGCGTCCTTGGATACACGACTACATGATCGTGCCTTCCACGTTACACCAGTGCTTCAAGTACGTCGACAAACACAGCTTTGTAAGAACCGAATTTGCCGACATTGATCCTTTCAGAGGGGTTGAATCCTACTACTCGGACTCCTGCTTGTACGAGAAGTCGAAGAGGCACCTTGTCGAAGAAAATACTCAAGCTCAAACTGAGGCGGCAGTGGGATCAGAAGAACCTCTGACGGTCCATCTCCAAGCCCGCAAACCAGGCAGAACTGCACTCTTATAGCCACTTCGCGTAAGGATGCAGTCAGTCTCTCTGCACAGGAGGAGCAAATGACTATCCGACTCCCAAGGTCTGGCCAAGCGCCGAGACCCACTGTGAAGCCAACGACAATCAGACTATCAAGAGCCGGTCAATGACAATCTGAAGAGACAAACTCTCCTGATAAGCCAATGGTCATCCGTCTGCCAAGGACAAGGCGTCAGCCCAACACTGAGCCGAGGACTGTTAGTGAGCCACCAACCCCACGTCCTGCCCTACCAGCGGGACCCTTGGTGATCAAGCTCCCCAGATCGTCTTCCCAAGCTTCAATAACGCAGGGGGTTGCTGAACTAAAGCTGGGGACAAACCAACAATTCAGCACCAAGCCGGGGACCGCTAGTGCACCGACGACTCAACATCCTGTCCCATCAACGGAACCCTTGATGATCAGTCTGCCCAGGTCATCCTCCCAGTCTTCACTGATACAGGGGGTAGCTGAAAAGGGGAAAGAGCTGGCCAAGTATGTGGCCGCATACACTGTTGTTCCTTCCGCTGACGATGTAATTCCTCCTGAAAAGATACCTTACTTCATCAATAAAGGGTTATCTTTGAACTACCTCGAGCTTGATAAGCTTCGTGTAATGTATGCGATGGAACACGGTATAGGCACTAACTTACATACACAAGTAACCAATGTCTATACCTCGAACCAACTTACTCCCGTAGAAGGCGCCTGCTTCATAATCGAAGGAGAGGACCATCCAATCATCTTCGGCCGGAAGAACGATCCACAGCCCTTCAGGTTAGAAAAAGTCGATCTAGAACCCGACACTGGAAGACTGCCCCTTTATCTGTATAGCTCTCGATCCAAGTACCTTATGCAAAAACAAGGGTATGATATGGAGGCTACACCAGGCCTGAACTATGGCACCGGCCAATGATTACCTTTACAATTACCAGTCCCGGCTGGAAAGCCACGAGATTACTACAGCAAGACCAAACATGGTCTAGGCTATGTTACTCCTGTGACAACCCCCGAGAGCTCAGATGAAGAGTGCGAATGGCACTCTCATTCATCCGGTTCATCCACTTCTGATTCGGATGTTAGCATTGAGGACATGCTCAGGCAGACTTGGACTGTCAATATGGCATTCGCCGACGCCTACGAAGAAGATGAAGACATTCCTGAACTTCTTGAGTTAGAGCCGTAGGCCCAACAGTTAGACGCGCAATGGGAGAAGCGGTTCGAACAAAGAGAGCCTCCTACCGAAGATGAGGTCATGCAAGTTGAACTCGGCGATGAGTACTCTCCAAAACCAATCTTCGTTAGCAAAAGCCTGACAGACGAAGAGCGAGAATCGCTACTGCAACTCGTCAGAGAATATATTGACGTGTTCGCCTGGATCTACGAAGACATGCCAGGGCTAAACCCCGAGGTTGCACTTCACAAACTCAATATTCGTCCGGATGCAAAGCCGGTCAAGCAGCAGCAACGACGGTTTCGCCCAGACATCATGAACTCTATCGAGGCCGAGGTCAACAAAGTGATAGCCAACGGCTTTATTCGCGAAGAACAACATCCAGACTGAGTAGCCAATATAGTACCAGTCCTCAAGAAGAATAAAAAGATCCGAATCTGCATCGACTTCCGGAATCTGAACGAGGCGTGTCCTAAGGATGAGTTTCCCCTTCCTATTACAGATATAATGATTGACAACACCTGTGGCTTCGAGCACATGTCATTCATGGATGGCTTCTCAGGGTACAATCAAATCAAGATGTTCCCTGACGATAAAAAGCATACATCATTCCGAACACCGATTGGCACATACTGCTACACAGTCATGCCTTTTGGTTTAAAGAATACTGGCGCCACCTATCAACGAGCCATGAGCGTCATCTTCAGAGATCACTTACGCAAGACAGTGGAGTGTTATGTCGACGACATCGCCGTCAAGAGCCGTTCTAAAGAAGATCATCTGCATGATCTGAAGTCAATATTCGACCTGATGCGGGCGCACAATTTGAAGATGAATCCCACGAAATCCTTCTTGGGCGTATCCAGCGGAAAGTTCTTAGGTTTTATCGTTACCTCCCAGGGTATCCATGTCGATCCTGAGAAGACGAAGGCAGTCATGGAGATGGGTCCCCCAAGAAATCTCCGTAAACTCAGAGGCCTTCAAGGAAGGTTAGCTTACATCAGAAGGTTTATCTCTAACCTTTTCGGACGATGTCAGCCCTTCACGCACCTCATGAAGAAAGGCGTCTCCTTCGTATGGGATGAAGAATGCCAGCGGGCCTTCGACAACATCAAAAGAATACCTGTCAAACCCTTCAGTCCTGGTGGCCCCGGTTGCTGGAAAGCCATTCCTGCTCTATGTGCGAGCTATGGAGCATTCTCTCGGTGCTCTATTAGCACAAAACAATGATGCAGGCCATCAATAAGCCATCTACTACCTCAGTCGAATGATGGTAGGGCCTGAGCATCGATACACTGTCATGGAAAAGGAGTGTCTCGCTCTAGTGTTCGCCATTCAGAAGATGCGACACTACGTCACAGGACAAACCATACATGCATGTGATATCACGAGTCAACCCTCTCAGGGTCCTCATGACCAAACCAGGGGCACTCAGCTCCCGCTTCGCTACTTGGGCAATATTATTGTCTTCCTACCACATGGTCTTCGTCCCACAGAAGGCTGTTAAAGGTCAAGCTCTGGCGGACTTTTTAGCAGCCCATCCAGGTTTGGAGTCAACCAGAATATACGAAGAGATCCCAGACGAGGTCGCTAATTCAAATGTGGTCTCCCATGATGCCGTTTGGCGAATGTTCTTTGACGGCGCTTCAAGAACTGGGCCCAAAGGCAATATCGTAGTCGGAGTGGGAGTGGTGCCGATTTCTCCCTCCGGGTTGGTGATCAATCGGGCGTACTCCCTCACGGAACCTTGTTCAAACAACATGGAAGAGTACAACGCTCTGGTTATTGGCCTCCGACTTGCAAAAGAACTGGGGATAGAGCACCTCGAAGCATATGGCGATTCACAGCTAATCGTTAATCAGATCCGGTGTTCATATGAAGTTCGTCATGAAGACATGATATCCTATCACCAAATAGCGATTGAAATTATCTCGTCATTGGAAGGGTTCTTCATAGAACACGTTCCCAGGCTCCAGAACATTGAAGCCGATGTCCTAGCAGGCCTTGCCGCTTCCTTAGCGGTTCCGAACCGTGCTCACCACTTGGTTGACGTAATAGGCCGTGAATTGATCTGTCCAAGAATAATGTTCAATGTGGTGAGAGTTACTCCGCTCTGACAATCGATGAAGCACCAGACTAGAGACAGCCATTCATTGACTTCGTAGTCTATGGCATCTTGCCGGAGAATCCAAAAGAAGCCACTTCCATCAGAAGGCGTTCCCTCAGATTCTTCTATGATACAGAGACGAAAATGCTGTATCGACGATCATACGATGGATTACTGCTTCGATGTCTGTCAAATACAGAAGCCAAAGAAGCCGTGCGTGAAGCTCACGATGGCGTCTGTGGAGCCCATCAGCCTGGCCCGAAATTATAAGACCGCCTTCGCCGAATGGGCTACTACTGGCCTACGATGGTGGCGGATGCGATAGACTATGCAAGGAAGTGCAAAGCCTGTCAAGTCCACGCAGATTTCATCCATCAACCATCCGAGTTCTTACATCCAACGGTGGCATCCTGGCCATTCGAAGCATGGGAAATGGACATCATCGGTCCGATCACTCCACCTTCGTCCAGAGGACATCGCTTCATACTCGCAATCACAGACTACTTCTCCAAATGGGCGGAAGCTGTTCCGCTTACAGAAGTAAAGACATCAAACGTGATCAGCTTCCTCAAGCATCACGTCATCTATCGCTTCTGACTGCCTCGAAGGATCATCCACGACAATAGTCCGCTGTTCGCAAGCCACACCTTCTATCGGTTTTACGACAAACATCGGATCCAGATTGTTGCCTCAACACCGTACAATCCGACGGCGAATGGTTTGGCAGAAGCATTCAACAAAACTATAATCAAGCTGCTCAAGAAGTTCGTGTCTTCCAACAAACACGACTGGAATGAAAAGCTTGGCAAATGCTTATGGGCGTACCATACTACAGTCTGGACGGCAACCGGGAACACACTATTCTCTCTGGTGTATGGGAGTGAGACAGTTCTTCCACTGGAGACCCAAATCCCCTCGCTCCGTGTCGCCCTCACCTATCGATTGACGACGGATGATAATTACCGTCGTCGGCTACAATAGTTGGAGGCTTTAGATGAGAATGCCTGCTAGCTCAACAACGAATCGAGCTGTATCAAGCACGTATCTCGGGAGCTTTCAACAAGAAGGTTAAACTCAGAACATTCCAAGTGGGCGATCTCGTTCTGGCAGTTCGGAGGCCGATGGTTATGACTCACAAAACCGTCGACAAATTCCAACCAAAGTGGGAAGGCCCATTTGTCGCCGAGGCTGTATTCTCCAATGGTGCTTACCATCTCGCAAAACAAAACATAGACTTGCTCATGTTGTCCGTCAACGACAAGTTCCTGAAGAAGTATTATGTCTAAACGACATCCCCCAAATCTACCAGACTGTTAAGTTATGTGCCCTTAGGTACCGCTAAACTTACACTCTATTCATCCCAAATGAATCTATATCGCATCTTCTGGGTAGTAAGTCATGTATGATCATACCTCTGAACTTTCTTCCCAAAAGAGCATCTTCCTCATGATCTAATACCCGCACTTTCAGTGCATAAACAGGGTAACAGATCCACAAATTTCCCGATATAACCACGTCGATGTCACCTCTGAGTTGTTTCGCTTCCGCTAAAAAAAATAAATCACCCCCTCACGTAGAACTTCCACGTCCATATTACCTCTGAGTTGTTCTATGTACCCTTCATGGAGTCCTCTCCTGCCATGTCCTCATTACCTCTGAGTAGGAAGGCTCCATTGAAGAAACCCTCATATTTACCACGTCCTCATTACCTCTGAGTAAGTATGTTGGTTTTCTCTCGACTTATTATCCGTACCCAAGACCGGAGTACGCCAAGGATAATAGGCCCACAAATGTCCTCTGTTGACCACAAATGCTGTACTGAGTTTTCTAGTACATGCGCCTCATTTCTCATCATGCCTCGGGAGCCCAGCTGCTCCATGGCATTCTTTCTCCCGATACCAGGAACTTCCATGGCCACCTTACTATGGAATCATTCTAAGTATCCCTATCCAACTTGTTATCCGTACCTAAAACCAAGGTATGCCAAGGGTAACAGGTCCACAAATAGTCCCCCAATGGGGCAAATGCCATAACACCACAAACACAACAAGCAATACAAATGAAGGGTAAAATAAAACATACTCTTTTATTTGAAAGTCAAAGGTACTACATGTTCTGGGACCACGTCCCTCTCAAAAAGGGAAAGAATATAATAAGGAAAAGGCTGACTATGGTTCGGCGATACATAATTCTCTGAGACGGTCCGTCAGCAAGGCAGTCGACCGCTCAAACCGCTGCTTGGCCCGACGCTCGGCCTCCTGAGTCAGCCACTCCGCATCCTCCAGATGCGAGTGAGCCCGCCAGCCCTCTTCAAGCTTCTCCAGAGCACGCTCCAAGCCAGCAGAAGCTCGAGTGACCTTGTCGGCTTCCTGAACAACCAGCTCCTTATCCGCGCGGGCGGCCTCGAGCTCAGATTCCAAGAAAGTCAGTTTCCTCTGAAGTTCGAGGATATGCTCTCTCGTATCAATTACCCCACGGGTGTAGTGCCCCGCTCCTTGCGGTCCACTATGTAATACCTACGGCTTGTTGACTCAGTCATGAACTGAGTCTTTGGTGAAACCTTTGCCGGTATCGATTGATCACGGATGAAATGCAATGAACCTTTCCAATTGATGGATTGGCTTCTATTGAAATAAATCCAAGAGTTTTGCTGAATGTTTTCTCTTCGCTGCTTGGTTTTGATGAATGCGTTTTCGTGTTGGTTTTCGATGATTGGTTTTCATTGTTCGCTTTCATCGCATTTCGCATTCATTCCGAATCTTAAGAGAAAGAGACGAAGTATGCTAATCAACTGTTGGTGCCATTGTAGGCCGTGTGAATTGTTCGTGAACGGCGCGTGAAGTCCCTCCTTCTCTCTACTAAGATTCATCTCGGTGAGTTGCTTCAACCGAACAAACATTGATCTGTACGCCTAAGAAAAATGATCTCTAGTCTACTCTGTTGCCTTGTCCCAATGATCAACGATACCACATCCACAAAAGATAAGAGAAGATAATTGAATTGAATCAAATGCAAGAATATGTGTTGCTACTCGATCTGCTTAATAAGAATGATCATCTGCTTGTCATCAGTATGCTTGAAAATATAGACATGTACAGATGAACTTGTACGTGTTGAGAAGAACCTGAAGGCACGAAACAAACGTGTCGTATACCTGTGCATAAGTCTAAATGTGTCTCATCTGATAGAACGGCTAGAGCATGCATTTGGTCTCGGACAACTTGTATACAAGGAAACATTTGTCTCTCGGGTGGTATCTAGGGGCACCTGGAACCGCTCGGCCTAGGAGAGATTAGGGCCTCCATGTGAAAATGGGAGTCGATCTGAGTCCTTAGCGACGAGCTGAACCAAAGAGTCACAACGGCTAATCATGGGGAAAACCCATGGACCAACATGTAGAATAGTCCACCTGCATGACCCGAATGACAACTTCAATATCTGCAAGAATGAATCATGAATTACTCATTATGCAAATTGTGCTAACGTGGTTTTGTACAGGGATGACTGCCGGCGAGGGTAAGTTGCTTATGATATATTCTACTGTCATGTTCTTATGAATTGTTAAAAAGAACCTAGACAAGTAGAAAGATCACTAGTAAATGTTAGCTCAACATATTGATTTAGTGCAGAGATTTGCGAGTTCGGCCAAAAGCCGCTCGCCAGTACATGATGTGTGCTGACCCACGTTGTGGGCATCCTTTTCAGAAAGAAAAAGGAGACATGGGGATATCAAGTGAGGCACCGAAGCTCGTCTAGCCCAGTAGAGCTCGTGGATCGCCTCGAAGTTTACTTTTCATTCCAGTCCAGTTTCAAGTTTCTTTTCCTTCTGAAGGTGTCTTTCAATTCCAGCTTGTAATAAAGGGATATCATGTATGGACATTGTGGCTAATTTCAAAAGTGTATTTCAAAGAGAATCTTGTAGCCAAATTATAAGGCAAATATGAGTTGCAAAGCTTTGTACTTGTATTCCTATCAAGCTATGAATAAAATGAGTATTTCCATTTCAAATCTCTGTGTTCAACATTTGGTTTTCTGCAATGGGTGCGTGCGTGTGTTTTACTTAACTAATGGGTGCGTGCGTGTGTTTTGCTTGACTAAGTTGTTTTTGTGCAGGTACATGGCCTTGTGCAAGCGCAACTTAGGCTTGCACGGCATCACGCCTTAGCGAGGACGATCGATCCCGCAGGGATCCAGGCAAGACGGACGACCCTAGCGGGATCAGGGCGTGACAACGGGAGGCGGCCGCTTCCGGAGCCATGCAGTCCTCTCCCCTGCGGCTCAACTGATCATACTGCAGAGACAGGCGGTAGAGGTCCCCCATTATAATCGGCTTGGCCGTATCCCGAGCAACCCTTACCTTCTCCATGGCAGTTATGAGGAAGGCACGCTCTTGGTCTATTGCTGCAGACAGATCAACTTGCCGCAACACTTGAAACTGGGCCACAAGCTGATCGGCCTCCAGCAATTTGGGTTCCAGGAGCTCAATTATCCCTGCCCCGCCTGGAAGGGTTCTAAGGATTTCAATCTGGCCCCGGGAGCATTGACGGGCCAAGGCAAAAGAGGTCCCCCTCGCCACCGCAGTCTTAATTTCTCGCCTCAGGTGGGGGTAGAAACTATCAACCACATCCTTTGACGCTTCATCCAGAACTTCCGTAGAAGATGGCATCAAAGGAAAGGTAGCTGGCAGGGACGAAGAAGATGCACCGGAACTTGCTGCCCCCGCCACAAGGAAAACAAGTTTCGAGCAAAAGGACGCTTGAATAGCGGCCAGTTCCTCCTCCGCAGCCCGAAGGGTTTGGAGACTCGGCAGGGCAGAAAGGTCGACCCCCGGAGCCACATAAACAGAGGAGAGGGCGGGGACCATTTCTCCCTGCCTCGGCCGTTCTGCCGTCTGCTCTCCCGAACTCTATTCAGCGGGAGGCCCCTCAATATAAGTTAGAGGAGGCACACTCTCTTCCACCAGATTCTCTCTGTCCAGCTCTCCCTCGATAGTGTCTATCATTGGCAGTGAAGGAGCAGGACCTGTATGTCCGGAGCAACTATCAATCAACTTAACCCGAAGGATATGATGATAGAGCGAATGAATCTCCTCGCTGGTCAAAATTTGACTTAGCTTACCAGGGGAGAGTTGCTGGGACTGAGGTTCGCTCTCAGCCACCGTAGCCTCTTCACCAGCAAAATTCGACCCAAAAGCAACTGGTTCATCTGCCCCAGCCGCCCCGGAAGGAGATACAACTGGATCAGCGTCACCCAGCTGAGATTCAGCAGCCTCGGGGACGGGTTCAGCAGATTCCATGTCACCCTGGGTTGAGACCTCAACAATGGGTTGAGCCTCAGCCATCACCGGAAGAACCCCGGCAGAAATAATCTCGGCACACATGTCACTAATCAAAGTGGTCAAGGCCGAATCGACTTCAGAGTCAGGGGCCGGTTCTCGAAAGTCTGATTCTTCTGACGCCTGCAAATAAAAGAAAATGATTAGGTCATAGTTCAAAAGAAGAGCTAAAGAAGAAGATGGTTGCAATTCAATTCACCTCTGAAATGGCGTCATCCTCGCCTCTCTCCTTGATGAGCAGCCTGCGAGGTTTAGACGCAGTCCGTTTTAGGAGTAAGTTCTGCCGCCGCCGACGGGCTCAGGCCTGCTTCGCTTGTGCGAAGGACCAGGAACGACTGGCGGCTAATCCGCCACCACCTCATCGGCAGAAGGAAGAGAGTTATCGGGGTCATGCTCGTCATCCTCTTCGTCCGCGTCGGCAGACTCTGAGTCCGACACAGCAATTGTGTTCTCTTGTTTCTTCCTCACCTTGGACCCCTAGGGCTTCTCCGCCAAGCCAGCACCAACAATAAAGCTGGTACTCGGGTCAAAGCTAATAGGAGACTTGCTCGCTGCGACATGGTATAGAGCCGCCAAATACAAAATCTCTTCTGGCACCTCAGCATTAGGGACTGAAAAGCTCGTACGGGTGTGAACCGTGTCACAATAATGCCAGGCCCTGATGCCGTCAAGCACGCTACCTTCAAAACCCAGGCAAGGGCTGGGACTGTCCAAGAGTAGCTGACTATACCCGAATTGTCGGAAGAACGTACTGGGCAAGTAAGGATCCAAGTAGACAGTGTTGCAGTTGCGGTATACTAGGTGCGCAGGACGGATGTTACGCAACCAAAGGATCATCTTCTCAGGCAAGAGGTAAGGAGGCCCGGTACCATCAATATGTACGCCCCTCACTTCTTTATCGATAAAACGAGGAACAGACACAAAAAAGTTGTATCTGTCCACTCTCGCCAGCGTCCTACGACAGGCGGGCATAGTGCTAGAAGATGAAAGCATCATCAGTCGTAACGCCATCTTCTGCGCCAGGCCTCATCGAAGACCGGTAGTGCATCAACAACCACCCCATCAGATATTGATAGGGCAGTTCAACGCGTTCAAAGTCCTTTGCCGTGTCACGGGCGATGACCTTGGACGAGAAGGCACGGAGGCCACGGTGTATGCTGTACACCATGGCCGGAAGAAGAGCTAATCTGGTCCCGAAGACCATCTTCACGACAGGGAGGATAAAGTTACGGCTGATCCTCTCAATAGAACCAGCCCCTCCCAAGACCACACAATTATGCAGCCACACCATCAAGAACCCTTCCAGGAGTGCCTTCTCTGACAGCTGCTGAGTACCCTGATAAAAATAACTGAAGGAGTCAGTTCGACTCCCAAACCTATCGCCAGTGGTCCTCGACCTCTTGGCAGTCAACATCAGGTCCTGTACTTCCTCCTCGGTTTGAGGATTTTGAGGGGAAACCCGGCCCGAGGCACCTAGCGTAAAAAGGTGTATGAGCCATGTCCGGGTGTGAGGAAGGTTCCCTTCCGAGCTACTGTCCTTCTTGATGGACGTCTGGTGGCAGGTACTACGATGACATAGTAGTTTCCGGTATACGACAACAAAATCCGGGAACCGCCGATCCAAATCCTCGAACTCTTCGTTCGTCGGGGTATACACTTCAAAAACTTTTTCCCCCCAGGGCATCTTGGAAACTGCATTCATCTCATGGAGAGCGAGTCCCATCTTCACTCCAGGCGTGAAGAAGGTTCCCGTTCGCCGGTTGTACATCTCTAGGAGAGCCATGAACAGCGTATTATTCATGGGCAGACCGTGACAGGTGCCCCGAATGGCGTGATAGAGACCGATCTCACGAAGGATAGTCTCATACTTCCGCAGAATCCATGTGGTCAAATTAGTCGACAAAGGAATGGGGTTTATCCAGTTCAACAGCGCCAACCGGCCAACGGGATAGGACCCCTTCCTAGCAAGTTGGTTCAGGAAAGTGTCGGCTTGAGAGAACTTGAAATTGGGACCCTACACATTTAAGAAGGTACCCGGGGCCAACCCCATCACGTAGCAACTGGCCGATACCTTGCCCGCATACACTGACCCCAAGTTTCTGTTATAATGGATGTTACCCACAAACGTCCCCGATTGGCTCGGAGTTAAGGAGTCTACCATCTTTCTGTCCATCGGCAGCATGTTAAACCACGACAACGGAAAATAACGCTCCATCTGAGGAATATGGATCACCATTCCGTCAGAAGTGAAGCTCCAGCTCTCGGATATATCCAGAACTTGGGGGTTCTTCACAGTCAAGGCATCCCCGAAGAGGAACTCAGGTTTCAGGAATTCTTTCCCCGATCGCCCCGAGTTCATCATGGCACAGAGAAAATAGAAGGACTGGTTCTTGATAGCATTCAGCCTCTCCACAGGCTCATCTTTGGGAAGCTGGTTCACCACATACTGGACTATGTGGTCGAACCGCACACCCACAGCAGATTGGGCTGAACCCACCAAGGGCTCTCCCCAGGATTGACTGGCAGAATCACTGAAAAAGACAAAAAAGACAAGTTAGAAGATGGTCAAGTAAAACCACTTAGTGTTTTTGGGCTTATGCGGCTTTATTTTTGCGGGGGCCTCATGCGGCCCAGTTCAAGTGAGCTTATGCGGCTCAGTTTAGCGAGTGTTCATGCGGCACGGTTTAGAAGATCTTATGCGGCTCTAATTTGGTGCGTCCTCATGCGGCTCAGTTCAAATGAGCTTATACGGTTTTGCTTAGCGCGGCCTCATGCGGCTCAGTTCAAATGAGCTTATGCGGTTCTGTTTAGCACGGCCTCATGCGGCTCAGTTCAAATGAGCTTATACGGTTCTGCTTAGTGTGGTCTCATGCGGCCCAGTTCAAATGAGCTTATGCAGTTCTACTTAGCGTGGCCTCATGCGGCTCAGTTCAAAGGAAGATTATGCGGCCCTGTTTTGTACGGGTTCATGTGGCTCAGTTCAGAGGGACTTATGCGGCCCTGTTCTGTAGTTCCTCATGCGGTCCAACGCTTATGCGGCCACGAGACGACTCTCATGCGGCTCGAACATGGGGCATACCCCATGTGGCTCGAACATAAGATGTACATGCGGCACGTACAACACAATGAACTCGAAGACGAAGAAGAACCGCGCATAAAACGTGCGGCGTGGCCATGATGGTTAGGGTTTTGGAGTTCGTGCAAATTCCTCTCAACATCCTTACCAGCAATGGCAGGATGAATATCAGGATGGACGATGAGCGCTGCAGCCGACGAGGAAGCCGCTCCTTTACCCTTGGCCACAGAGGAAGCTTTAGAAGTATTGGGTGCCATTGATGTTCGGAGAAAGAAGAGAAGACGGTGACTTAGGGCAAGAATAATTGAAGAGAAAAGAAAGTAAAGAGTCTCTCTCTCCCAAGAGCACTCGTATTTATAGGCAGACAGGGGGGCTCGTAGACCGATGGATGCTTCGATTCATGTGCTGCCTAGGAGAGGAGACCGACTCTTGGATTTCTATCCTCCGTATGTAAAAGATTACTCGTAATCATTAAGAATAAATCTAAGTATTTAAAGCTGACTCTTGGGATCCTATCCCAAAAGACGGCTTTATATCAAAACAAATCAAGGGCAATTAATGAGACGCCTACGTGGCAGGCAGAACTGCATGCGGCCATAGCAGCCCATGCGGTTAGAGAAATCCATGCGGCTAGAAAATCCTATATGGTCAGAGAAGTCCATACGGCTACGTGGGCATGCTTCTTATTCAAAGTATTTCAATTTTTGCAAAATTAAAAACTTTAAAGGGGGTCTTGTAGAAGCATGAAAAAGAATAATAATTCATATGCGGCCCAGACTCAACATGCGGCTCAAAAGCTTGAAGAATCTTATGCGGCTCGGAGAGACCCAGAGAGCCGCATGCGGCTCAGGGACTTTTATGCGGCTCAGACGATCCACGTGGCCTCATGCGGCTCAAAATAGACCGATGACAGCTGGCCATAATTACTTCATGCAGCTGGCCATTTAATGCTCTGACATAAAGTGACAGCTCTGACGGCTCTAACATAATGAGGAGACGCGTCAGGCTCCTCAAAAGACGAGAAAATCTCTGAGACAGTCAGCACAGTCCACAAAATCCAAAAAAGCTTTCCATGCGGCTGCCACCCTCATGCGGCTGCCACTCTCATGTGGCTCGGATTGTGGGGGCCACCCTTATGCAGTTCAGTTGGAGGCCACACCCCATGCGGCTGCCACTCTCATGCGGCTCGGATTGTGGGGGGCCACCCTTATGGGATTCAGTTAGAGGCCACCCCCATGCGGCTCAAATTGTGGGGGGCCACCCTTATGCGGTTCAGTTGGAGGCCACCCCCCCATGCGGCTGCCACTCTCATGCGGCTCGAATTGTGGGGGCCACACTTATGCGGTTCAGTTGGGGTTCACTCTTATGCGGCTATCACTCTCATGCGGCTGCCACCTTCATGCGGCTCGGTAGTCGTAGCCACGCTCATACGGCTCTGCCAGGACGCCCTGTCTATGCGGCTCGCATCACAATGGCAGCAGGAACACATGGCAGGAGATCGACTAAGACTTATTCTCCCGCGTTCGTACGGCTCTCAGCGTAATGGCGGTTGGGACACGTGGCAGAAGATTGACCAAGACTTATTCCATTGGATTTGATGCTATCAACAAATCATCACAATACAGATTTGTTGCAATCAACATTAACTGCCCAGATCGATTTCCAACAAACATGCAGATTTGGTGTAATCAACATTAACTGTCCAGATTTGTTACAATCAACATTAACAGCCCAGATTGATTTCCAACAAACAAGATCAAGGCTAATCTTAACCAAATCCCTAACCGTCCACTTTTCAAGGAGCAATTAATGCACACCCTACTTATCACAAAGCCCTATAAATAGCAAGGTGCCATTCCCTTGCAAAACCCTGGACACAAAGAGCGGCGGAGACAGAGAGAAGTATAGAGCAAAGAGCATCCAGCAAGAGCATTTCTTCATCAGAGCCGAAGAGACGTCCGATCGTCCAAGGAGTAAGGCAGAGTTGATAGCACTCTCCCGATGTCACGACCCGCACCCCTGTGAGGGTACGAATACGTAACGACGCCCAGCCTACGCCGCAGTGTCGGCGGTAGAGCGCTGTCCTAGGTTACTATCTAACCAGCAACTCACGCAATTATAATGTACTCATCATGATCAACTCCGAACGGAGGACAAGTATAAGATATTGAACTCAATCACAGTCTAAGCACGATAAGATAAACACAGAAGAATAGAAGAACAACTACTAAAATAATAACAACTCTCAACAAATCTCAAATACTACACAAGTCTCAAAAACTTCTATAACAACTTCAACATGGAAACAAATGCTAGTCTACTAAACTAAATCCTGATCACTCCTGAGTGTCGGGGCCAAAGATAGTCATCCCGTCTCTGGGTCCATAATATGTAGGGCATGTATCCTCAGGGCAATCATCTGTAAAATTTCAACAGGTCCAGTCAGGACAGGAACGAGCACATCTCATCCAGAAAATCTAAGTAATGACAATACTATAAAACAGTTATAGACAGTTATATTGATGATAATGGCAGTTTTATACAGGTAATGATGTAGAGAAATAGCAAAGGTACAAGGAAAGTAAGGTAATGAAATAAAAGAAAAATGATGGCAAGGAAGACTGCAAAATAAGATCTAGTTGAACTAGGGTAACATGTTATAAGTCCAGTTTGTACAATGTAAGTTGAGTGTAATCCCAATGTGAGTCTAATATAATTTGAGTCTAGTAAATAATTCTTGTACATGATGATTCTAGTAGATGATTCTTCTCAATGATTTGAGTGAAGTGATTCTTGTAAGATTCTTGTACACTAGTCCTTGTAGGTGATTCTTGTAATGAGTACGGCACATCGCACGCTCGGCCAAGCGGTGATGGCTATCATTCTTGTAATACGGCACATCGCACGCTCGGCCAAGCGGCGATGGCTATCATTCTTGTTTGGTGATTCTTGTTGAATACGGCACATCGCATACCGGGCCCAGCAGTGATGGCTATCGTTCTTGTAATGATGATTCTTGTATGATTCTTGTACATTTAATACTTGTAGGTGTTTCGAGTAGATGAGTCTTGTGAGTGATTCGAGTAATAGGGTTAGACAAATCAAGTACATGTATTGCTAGTAAATGAATCTAAAATGTTAATACATGTTGTGACAGAGAATCAAATAGAACTATACTAGAACTGAATCACAGTAATCATCAAATAAATGAAAGAACTATCAGAGAATGTACTCGCCTGATACTCTGAAAAGAGTAGTGTAATGTCAGATGTCTGCACCAGAGTCACAATGTCCTAAACAGAGCAGTACAGGTTATAATGTGTTTAAAACAAGGTAAATGATGATACAATGCAAACTACATGATTCTAAGTCAATTCTAGGTCCAAGTCAAACTCTAAGTCAAACCTGGCCAACTGACTAGGTCGAACTAGGTCCAGGTTAAACTAGATCAATCTACAAGGCTAACTAGGTCAACTGTCTAGGGCTTGGAATATAATAAGTAGGCTAATGTCTAGGCAACAAGGTATTAATCAAAACCTTATATTAGACTAACTCTTAACTCTAACTATAAACCATATCCTAAGAATCATATATATAAATAATGACTCTAATCCTTAACCAATACTACCTTACCTCATAAACATATGATATTTAAAATATAACTCATGCCTATGCATATACATAAAGACACTATCCCTATAGCTCTTAATATCTACCAACAACCACAACCCACAACCCACACTCAACTACTATGCTATCTTAATATATATACCGTGCATACATACCTCACATATATACCTATATCTACACTATCACTATACTACCCATTACTCTAACCTCAAGCTAATATGCCTAACTACAAACTCTAAGTCCTATAGGCTAACAACTTCCTAAGCCTATCACAAGCCTAACACTTCTAACAATCTAACCAACTCACTCACACAATATCTATACATATAAATACACTCATCTACCCAAAACCTCACAATTGAACTGAGAACCCTCACATGTAATATCACCTCACACACATATACATATATTACTCTCATACCCTACTGTCAACCTGAGAAAACAACTATCAGGCTTTGAAATCCTGAACTCCCCTAATTAACAGTTCTCAGTGTGTGTGTGCACACACATAGGCCTGTGCATTACAGGTATGGAAGGGTCACCTGTACAAGGCTCTCTACTGCCCTGCACAGCCCAGGCAAGCATCCTGCTGCATTGCTAAGGCTGCTGCTGCCTGCTGTAAAAGCCAGGCTAAGCCACAACAGGGCAAGCCAAGGCAGTGCATGCCTGCTCCAAATTGCCCCTCCCAGGCAGTACAACCAGTTGTAAAGAGTTAATTGAAATGAGGAAAAAGGAATATGGGAAACTAACCAATCTCTCTACTGAACTGGACAGTAGACTAAATGGCAAAAATCTGGACACTAACCCATCCTAACCTTATTCACACCCTTACATGATACCCAATCTAACTCTGACACATGATCCTTCACATATATCAAGTAAGACACACACATTCACTAATATATATATAGATATGTATGTACTCACATATAACATATGCAACTAGGATATCCCTCAACATTCCAATACCTGACATTTACAACACAGGCCCTAACATTCAGTTTAAAGAATATCATCAATGCATATATGTGTGTGTGTGTGTGTGTGTGTGGAGGGGAAAAGTCTGTGGGTGTGTGAGTGTATCATATATATGTGTCAATAGGAAAACAGGAATTAGGAATTATAGAGAGTGTGGATACATGTGAATCTCAGGTCAGTTTTTGTGTGTTTATGGGAGAACACCATATTCTCAGATTAATATCAGTGAATCAAATACTTAACAGTGAATCAATACCTGAGTTATCTCAGGATTTAACCTACATTCAAAACAAATTCAAAAATCAAATTTCAGTTCTCAGTGAACTAACAGTGTATAGATATCAAAACCATTTCAGTTTTTCTAAAACAAAACCAACACTCAATTTCCGATATAACCAGAAATCTAAATCTATGTGTACCCAATCAAAATCGAAACCAATGTCAATCTGTGAGAAAAATTAGAAAACAAGTATCACAATAGTTTCAGCTCAGTCTTATACATGCCACTCAATGAGCAAACCAATTTTGAAATCCAATAACCCATACTAGAACATAAAACTTAAACTACTATGTAAATCCTATCCAGTAGGAACTAATACACATGTAGGAAACAATTTAGGGATTTAAAACATAATTTAAAATCAATTTAAAAAGGAAACCAATTCAGGGTTTGTAGCACAGAGCCTTATCAGGACATATTCAAAAAGAAACCCAATTTCACATTCGAATACAATAAAACTTCAAATTGATGATTGATAAACGTGTGTGAACATGCTATGGTGTCATACAGGCTATGTCGTGTCCACAGAAGTCGACACAAAGTGTCCAAATAGTAAAAACCACGTTTCAGGAAAAATTCGTGTCAGCAGGCTCGTGCAGAGGTGCAGTGCAGGCTAGGACACGACACACGACACCATAGGGCTCGTGCTCGTGTCCTGGGGTGCGCCAAGGATAGGGCTAGGGTCCCATCACCCTGCACCGTGTCCACGACACGCGTGTCCTGAGCACGAGACACGTATCAGAACGTGTCTCACCCGCGTGCAGTGTAGTACAGAAATCAATGCGGGCTCGTTTTCGTGTCCGACACGAAACAAGGTGTCGTGAAACTTGGGGAGTGTCTTCTCAGTCACTGCCCCAACCTCCACGCCAAGTTTCGCGTGTCGAAACGCTGTGTCCAGTGAGAAATAGGACACGGGTAGCAGGACAGCGCACACGCGTGTCGTGCAGCGTGTCCGCACCCAATTTCAACACGAAAACGACACGAAATTCACATCAGTCTTCACAAAGATTAATATTCATATTTAGATCTATAAATTCATTTAATTACATTTACAAAAATCGAAAATAAATTCCTTAGAGGCATTTAATCAAACACCTACAAAATAATACGACACGTGTCCGATACGGACACCAAACGGATACGAATTCCACCCAAATTTCGGGGACACCTAGGGGACTCCTAGATCTAGCCCTACATGCAAAGAAAACAGAAATTTAAATCAATTTAGAGGGTTTTACCTATATGTGCAAAAAGCTTGGAAAAGCTTCAAATGGGGGATTCCTCCTTGCTATCCAAAAGCTCTCAAATTGTCCCAAGGCTGGGATTAAATTTCACAATCAGAAAATAGGAGGAAATTAGGCTATAATGCAAGAAACTAGAGTTAAAAAGGAATTGAAATGAGGAAGTTATGGATTGGGGAAGAAGGCTCTTTACCTCTTTCTTCAAACTTGTAAAAATTTAATAAAAGGGGCAAGAACAAGGAGGAGATTATTTATAGGGAAAGGGGAGCCCTAGTGGCTGGTTAAAAAGTGGAAAATTAGGGTTAGGGCTTAGTCTAATGGCTATGGGCCAAGTTGCACTAGTCATGGAACCAATTTCTAGGTCTCAAGCCTATGGACCAATTCACCAATCCTCCTACTCCAAACTTGATCCTAAGTGTCCTAACTTGAGTTGACTTAAGTTAAACTAGGGTCCATACCATGTTAACTAGGTCACCAAGTCAAAGTCAAATCTAGGACAGTCTCTTAAGTCGCAGCTAGTCAAAAGTCAAAATCAATAATCACCAGTGCAATAAATCATAAAATAATTCAAAGAGGCCAAATGACCAAAATACCCCTAGGTTAAAAATGATAATTAATCATCCTAATGACATGGTTAGGCTCTAGGTCATGCAGTCTCTACGGTTTCACTAGCTGCACACCAAAATCACAAGTCATAATTTAAGGCAGTTTTTAAATAGTTTAAAAATAATTAAAAATCACAAAAAATCATAATGTGAAATAAATATCAATAATTAATAATTAAAATTACAAAATTTTAAAATTACCCTCATTCTGGAAAACTGGGTGTTACACCCGAGCCTCTATCGTCACCCCCAGAAAAAAACAAAACAATTGTACTTTAGATTGCTTTTCCTAGGTTTTGTTCTTAGGCTCTCTTCTGTACAAGCAAGTTTGTAGTTGTGAAGTAAAAGTCCAGTCCTCTCATAAAATTGTTCTGTTCTTTTATAATCAATGGCAAACAACTACGTGTTACAAATATCGGCACTATCGGCACTATCGTGTTACAAATTAACCAACCAACAAAACTACGTGTTACAAATATCGGCACTATCGGTACGTGGTTTCGAATCGGAGTATCACATTTTTCGGTGTCGAAAAACAAATAACTATTACTAAATTTTAGATTTTTCGGCACTATCGGTGCCCCTGACCCAGCCCCCCCGCACCCCTCCCCCTCTCCCCTACACCACCCCTAACCCTAACCCGAACCCTATCCCTAACCCCTCCCCCACTAGCCCCCCCTCCCCTTCCCAGCCCCCCCAACCCCTATACCACCCCTAACCCTAACCCGAACCCTATCCCCAACCATTTCCCCACCATCCCCCCTCCACTCCGAAGCCCCCCCGCCCTTACCCCCCAGCCGCCCTCATCCCCCCGCCCCTCCCCCCTAACCCGAACCCTAACCCTAACCCTTCCCTTCCCCCAGCCCCCCTCCTCACCCCCAGCCGTCCTAACCCCCCCGCCCCACCCCCCAGCCACCCCCAACCATTCCTCACCCCCAACCACCCGCACCCCCTGCCCCTCCCCCTGAGCCACCAGCACCCTCCAACCACCAACAACAAATAGAGAGAGAGAGAGAGGGAGTCACGTACCAGAAGAGAGTCGTCGGAGAGAGTGAAGTCGCCGGAGAGAGTAAGAGCGAGAGCGCCGGAGAGAGTGAGAGCGAGAGCGCCGGAGGAAGAGAGTGAGAGAGTAAAATGATGGAGGAAAATAAATCGGGGGGGGGGGGGGGCGAAATTAATTTAGTTAGAATTTCGTGACGTTATTATTAACGTCGCTAAATAAGTCGCAATTAGCGACATTGTAGTGACGTTTCGCGACGACTAGCTCACGTAACTAATATACGTCGTTGTCACGTCGATATTTGCGTCGCTAGTAGCGACGGTTACCGACGTTTCAATTATACGTCGCTAATGTACACAATTTAGCGACGTTTTGCTAATGTCGCTAAATTTATGTCACCAATTAAGCAGATTTTAGTAGTGTGTTTGCCAGTAGGAAATTGAAATCCCTCTGCCTCGGATCTACTGAAAGCTTCTTGAAGAAGAAAAAGAACAAAAAAGAATGGCTTTAGCTACCGATTCCAAACAAGTTCTTGGACTAAATCGTGTTCAGAGGGATCCCCTCTTCTTGCGAGATTCGATCCACGATCTCAAATTCCACCTATCATATCCCAATGAATCAAAAACATTAGGGAGACGGTAGAAATGTCGAAGAAACCCTAACTTGAAAAGGGAGAAGAGAGAGAGAGGACTTACGTTATGTCTGGTGCCATGGTACTAGTTGCCGGGGTTTCCGAGGCCGACGATGTGCCCTGGCATGTACTCGACCTTGGAATTCTCGACGGGGTCGGGGATGGACGCAGAGATGCGAGAGCGGCGACTGGTGTAGGTTCTTTTGGGGTTAGGGTTTGGGAGGGGAGGAGAGGAGAGAGGAAAGGAGAAGAGAGAGTTGCCAACATGAATGTAGAAATTGGAAGAAAATTCTAACCTAGATGAAAATGAGAGAGATCGGGGCTTGGGGCAGGGCTCGACTCTGACGGCCCTCCGGATATCGGGTATAGATTCCTTCGTCGGAGAAGAAGATGCGGTTAGGGGATTTGGAAGGAGGAGGAGAGGAATTTGGAGAGGGATTTAGGGTTTGCAGCTAGGGTTTGGATTAGTAGTCTTTGGTGGAAAATTTAGGGAGGAGTAGGTTTTGGTGAGGGAGAGATGAGGGATAGGCAGATGAGTTTCTAGGTCTGGTGGCGGTGGCAGTGGCGATGAGGAGAGCAAGAGGAGGGAGAGAGCTCTAGGAGAGAAAGGAAAATGAGAGAGAAAAAAGGAACGTAGCTTTTGATTGAGGAGTCGGGTTTGAGCGGGCGTTGGAGCGGGATTCTAATTTTTTTTTTATATTTTATATAATGATTACGTGTAACATTGTCATACCGAGAATCAAGATGAACTCACATCTATGTTCTGTACATATGGTGTAGTATCATCTATGTTCTGTACATATGGTGTAGTATGTTCGAGTATCACTATCATCTATGTTCTGTACATATGGTGTAGTATATGTTCTTATCGCATCTAGTATCTGAAGAATGTAACAGAATCAAGATGAACTCACATAAAGTAATACTAAAACATCATCTACTACTATATAAGATATAGTGATAGGTTGTCGTATCATCATTGCCGAGGGATGAGGGTCGGAGGACAGTCAACTTTATCTACGGCTACATAGTTTCTGTCTCGCCAGTCGAATGGCTGCAGGGACTATGTCCTGATCACCATGTCGTACCGTATATTAATGCAAATGGAGCTGGAGCCAAAATACAGAAACCAAAATACAAAATACAGAATCAAATCCCTGGGTTCGCCGAAAATACAAAACACAGTTCTAATTCATATGTATTTTAAGTGTGAGAACGGATGGCTCAGAACACAACCCAACCTGAGAGGATACTCTGAGAGATCCATCTGAGTAGGACGTATACTCTGAGAGATCACCTTTACAAGAATGATATCAGTAGTGGGATTGAGTGTTGGAGGAGATATTATCAGAATATACGTCCTACTCAGATGGGTCTCTCAAAGTTACTATTTTTTTCTGACAGCATGGTGGATGTGCTCCGTCAACAGATTCTTGCTCCGAGCCAAAACTTTGCCCTGGAGCTCAAGTGGACATCCTTCGTGTAGAGCTCGAGTGAGAGGTTCCTGACAGCATGGTGGTCTCCTTTGTTAAAGTATCCGTTCTCGTCCCACAACCAATGTAGGATGAGCACGGATACTTTGACAAAGGAGACCACCATGCTGTCAGGAATCTCTCATTCGAGCTCTACACGAAGGATGTCCACTTGAGCTCCGGGGCAAAGTTTTGGCTCGGAGCAAGAATCTATTAACGGAGCACATCCACCATGCTGTCAGAAAAAAATAGTAACGGTGGGAGACCCATCTGAGTAGGACGTATACTCTGATAATATCTCCTCCAACACTCAATCCCACTACTGATATCATTCTTGTAAAGGTGATCTCTCAGAGTATACGTCCTACTCAGATGGATCTCTCAGAGTATCCTCTCTGGTTGGTTGTCGTATAATCATTGCCGAGGGATGAGGGTCGTAGGACAGTCAACTTCATCTACGGATACATAGTTTTTGCCTCGCCAGTCGAATGGCTGCAGGGACTATGTCCTGATCACCATGTCGTAGTCCAATACAATCCAGAGATTAACACAGTACTAATTCATATATGTAGTCCAATACAAATAGTCTAATACAAAAACAACCCAATACAAATAGTCCAATACAAATAAGTACTAATAGCTAATGAGAACCACGCAGCTCACACAAACCTCAGTGATACGATCACGCAACCACCTCGAAAAAGTGGGATCGACGACGTTTGGATGGATGTAGTCCCTTGCAAGTGCTGCATGAATAGAACTCCCGATCTCACTAGCTACCGGTGCTGGATGAATAGAACTCCTGGTCTCACTAGCTACCGGTGCCACTTCCTCCTTAACTGTAGGAGGAGCCACCTCAGCATTCACTGTTTCCCTCAAACGACGTGCCGCTCCTCGGGTCATGGGTGCCATCTGGTAAGATCGATATTCACAAATAATATAATTGTAGCATAAGCAAGCTAACTAAAGGAACCATCATATAATTTGAGTAAATTTTTGAAAGAAGATAAAGTACAAAAAATTCAATTTTTTGCCAAGTGTGAGAACGGATGGCTCAGAACACAACCCAAGATTCATTCTAGCATACATTAGTGTGAATCATCTATGTTCTGTACATATGGTGTAGTATATGTTCTTATCGTATCTAGTATCTGAAGAATGTAACAGAATCAAGATGAACTCACATAATGTAATACTAAGACATCATCTACTATTATATAAGATATAGTGATAGATTGTCGTATCATCATTGTCGAGGAATGAGGGTCGGAGGACAGTCAACTTTATCTGCGGCTACATAGTTTCTGCCTCGCCAGTCGAATGGTTGCAGTGACTATGTCCTGATCACCATGTCGTACCGTAGATTAATGCAAATAGAGCTGGAACTGGAGCCAAAATACAGTACTACTTCACCTTGTCGTACCATTTTACTCTCTCTCTCTCTCCTCCCCCCTCCGGCGCTCTTACTCTCTCTGGCGCTCTCACACTACTAATTCCTATGTGTTTTAAGTGTGAGAACGGATGGCTCAGAACACAACCCAAAATTCATTCTAGCATACATTAGTGTGAATCATCTATATTCTGTATACATATGGTGTAGTATATGTTCTTATCGTATCTAGTATCTGAAGGATATAACAGAATCAAGATGAACTCACATAATGTAATACTAAGACATCATCTACTACTATATAAGATATAGTGATAGGTTGTCGTATCATCATTGCCGAGGGATGAGGGTCGGAGGACAGTCAACTTTATCTACGACTACATAGTTTCTGCCTCGCTAGTCGAATGGCTGCAGGGACTATGTCCTGATCACCATGTCGTACCGTAGATTAATACAAATGGAGCTGGAAATATCCGTCGCTAACCGGTCACTAGTCCGTCGCTAACTGAGATTGTCACATACACATATGTATATCACAGTTAGATGTATAGATATATACATCTATATAGAAGCACACAACTGATACACCATGAGACAGTGAACATATACACGATGAACCCAAACCCCATATTTACATTTACTAATCCAAACACCACCAAACTAATGGATAACACCCAATATGGATAACACATTATTTAGCCAATATATAAACTCAGATGAATTTGAGAAGTAAAGCCCCCCGCCGCCCCCGACCAAAGCCCGCCGCCAAGCCCCCGCCGCCCCCGCCCCAAGCCCGCCGTCCAACCCCCGACGCCCCCGCCCCAAGCCCGCTGCCTAGCCCCCGACGCCGCCGCACCAAGCCAGCCGTCCAGCCCCCGACGCCCCCGCCCCAAGTTCGCCGTCCAGCCCACGACGCCCCCGCCCCAAGCCCGCCGCCCCGTCCCCGACCAAAGCCCGCCGCCCCGTCCCCGACCAAAGCCCGCCGCCCCAAGCCCGCCGTCCAGCCCTCGACGCCCCCGCCCCAAGCCAGCCGTCCAGCCCCCGACGCCCCCGCCCCAAACCCGCCGCCTAGCCCCCGACGCCCCCGTCACAAGCCAGCCGTCCAGCCCTCGACGCCCCCGCCCCAAGCCTGCCGCCCAGCCCCCGATCGATGCCCCCGCCCCAAGCCCGCCGCCCAGCCCCCGACCAAAGCCCCCCGCCCCAAGCCCGCCGTCCAGCCCCCGACGCCCCCGCCCGCCGCCCGCCGCCCCCGCTGCCCCTACTACACCGTGAGAGATCGAGAGAGAGAGAGATCGAGAGAGAGAGAGGGGATTACCTTCGGAGAGAGAGAGGAGAGGACGCCGACGCCGACGCCGATCACCGAAGCCGCGGGTGAGAGAGAGAGAGAGAGGGAGGAGAGAAAGTTAATTTGGGGGGAATGCGAAAAGTTCCCCCCGCCGTTTCATTTTAAGTATGGAACATATATTTAGCGACGGACTAGCGACCAACTGTAGTCCGTCGCCCGTTAGTCGCTATATTTGATACTTGCCGACTGAATATCCGTCGCTACGTAGTCGAAGAATTGTCCCGCCAATTCTCAACACAATTCCCGCCAAGTAATCAACTGAATAGCGACGGCTGATTATCCGTCGCGATATCTTCGACGTCCTAGCGACGGATGTGCGACCTTTCCTCCTCCTAAAATTAAAATAAAAAATGTAACGGCCTGTCGTCGGTAATCCGTCGGCTAGCTGCCATAAAGCCGTCGCGAACGCCGATGGAAAATTTTCGTCACTAATATTCGGTCGCTAATTTACTGTATTTTGGTAGTGCTAAGCCTCAAAAACTCGGCCTAGAAATAACATCTATATGAATTCTCACGTGGTCGCTAAAAATTAATACTAATGCACCAGCATTAAGTAAAACTTCTAAAACTCGTCCTAGAAATAACATCTATATGAATATTCTACGTAACTAAAAATTAATATTAATGAACTAGCATTAAGTAAAACTTACGTAGGTGTCCCGGTCCTTGTCGTCTACGAACCGCTCCCCCTTCATGTGCGTGGCGAGGAACAAGGTCACTATATTCGGGTCTTCTCCCGATTCAACCTGTTACAAAATTATTATATGATTTGTCGGTTAAGTTGAAAGAAATATATTACTATAAAGTATTAATTATGGGTATACGGCGAGATACGTCCCATATGGGTGAAGAAATCCATGATGGACCTTGATCCACCACACCACTGCGACCCCGCCTGTCGCGCTTTTTTAGTCTTCGCAGACTTCTCCTTGTAGGCTTCTTCCTCGAATCTCCTCTTCATTACCGCCCAGTCGGCGGCAGAGATCCAACCCTGAATAGGCTCTCCCCGGCGGTCGCGATCCTTTTGGTCGATGATCGCGTCCCTAATGAGCTTGCTAGCGACGCTGGAAAATATAGCATCGACAGCAACGGCGCGGTGGGGAGGGAAAAAGTAAGTCCGCTGTAAAAATCATAGAAGTACATAAGTTATAACATAACATACTAAATGTTAAAAGAAAATAAAGTTTTACGTACCGAAAAGTGCTCAAACTAGTAGGCCTTCCTGTCGGCCGGGACATCCCTCTAGTTGATCCAGGCCCCCCGTAGTTCTGTCGCAGGAATGTACCCAGCGACCGGTATACGGAGGAGGGATAATACCTGTAAAATGGAAATTAAAATTTATTAAACAAGTTTATAATAAATTTAAACAAATTAAATGTAACAATTTTACTTACCGCCTGGTCCGAGTACAGGCCCAAATCTCCAACCTCAGATCCCCCTCCGGGCGACACGGAGGATCTGTCTCAAATGGGAGCTACACTATGCCCCTGCCCCGCCCCCTGCCCCTGCCCCTGCCCTCAGCCTGCCCCTCGGCCTCACCCTCGCCCTCGGCGTGGGCCTCGCCATCGCCCTCGACCTCGACGTAGGCCTCGGCCTCGGCCTGCTCCTCAATAGTAGGGTCGACCTCTGGAATACTCGACGGTACTGACTGCGTAGAAGAAGAACGCCCTAGCCTCGAATTGCTAGAGCCGGGTATGGAGACACTGCCGTTGACTAGACCGCTTGTGTATACTGGAGTGCGGGGGGATGAGTAGTCGGTAGGAGTGGTTGATGGAGACTGTCGGGCTCGTCGACTCCCACCAGCACCGGAACCAAATGATCCACGTCGAGCCATATCTGAAAAAATACAGAAGTATACCATACTACATCTTAAAAAAACAAAAGTATAACATACTACAGCCAGGGAACGTCGCTAAGTAAACCATACTATATCTGAAAAAAACAAAAGTAAACCATACTACATTTGAAAACGTCGCTTATTATCGTCGCTAAAACAAAAGTAAACCATACTACATCTGAAAAAAACAAAAGTAAACCATACTACATCTGAAAATTAAACATATTCAATCCTCTTCTGAAAATTCATCTTGTTCCGATTCCTCTTCCTCTTCCTCTTCCTCTTCACTTCTATCAACTTCCTCTTCCTCTTCTGATACTTCTACCTCTTCCAATTGATGAAACATGTTATGAGGAACTTCCGTTGAGTCCACATCGATAATATTTGTAATAAGAGGTAGTTCGTCTTCCTGATAAGCTATCTCGTCGACATCGAAGGTATTCCGAGCTTTAGTCTTACAGACTGCCCACCAATCTGATCTCCCGGCTCTTCGTTTTGGATAGCTGATAAAGTAAACTAGCTGAGCCTGGCTTGTTAGAACAAACGGCTCATAAGCTTGATATCAACGGCGATAATTTATGTCAACAAGACCATGTTTGTCAACTCTCCAACCTCGACCCTGGATCGGATCGAACCAGTCACATCTAAACAAGACAATCTTACAAGGTTCTATAGCATAATTGTATGTCAGTTCCACAATCTCCCGTAAGACGTCAAAGAAGTCATTGCCTGGGTCGACGTCTTTGTAGTTTGAAGATTTTATGCACAAACAGCTATTCTTCGTAGAATCCAAATCCAAGAAGTCGTCTCTTATTCGATCATTTGTTGACTTGAACCTGAAACCATTTATGCAGTAACTTGGCCAGGTCTTCACTTGATAAATTGGCCCCTTGGCTAGAGTTTTAATATACTCATTCTCAAGGATTGCCTCCGGACGATCAACCTAAATATCATATAAACGATGCTAACTTAATTATTATGTGCAAGTATAAATGTACAGAAAAAGTAAATTGTGAAGATATCCGTACATATGTTCTCAACCAAAAAGGAAAATAAAGTCTCATTTGCTGTTCTACTTCCTCCTCGATTGCGTACGGATTATTGGACGTTACCTCATCCTTAAACATGCTGAAAAGCAACGAAGCATAGGTATATTAGTTATATTCAAAAACAACGAAGCACGCGAAATAATTTTACTTACCCTTCTAGCTTGTCTACTTCTTCCTCGTCGCAGTTGAGCAATACATATAACATTGTAGCGCTAACCTCGTCGTCATTTAGATATCTTTTTTTTATTTTACCAGATGGTTTTTCGTAGGCAGTAAATACTTTCAGCTTTGCCTCAATACCAACTTCATAGCCGTCGTCATTTCTGGGATCCCTTGTTCTGTTTGTAGCAATATGAGGCTGAAAATACATGGAACAGAAGTTTGAAATCTTCTCAAGGACATATGCTTCACAAATAGAACCCTCCACCCGTGCCTTATTTTTTACCTTTCTCTTGAGGTGGTTCAAATGTCGCTCGAACGGGTACATCCAACGATAACCGATAGGTCCAGCAACAAGAGCCTCATGAATAAGATGAATCGGTAAATGCTCCATTGAGTCGAAGAATGCAGGAGGAAAAACTCTCTTAAGTTTGTAAAGTGTTACCACAATGTCCTTCTCTTGCTTCTCTATATGATTGACGAGCAACTTGCAAGAACAAAGATCTCTGAAGAATATGCTAAGCTCTGTTAATGGATCCCAGACTACCGGCGGTAATAATTCTCGAAATGCTACATGAATTAACCTCTCCATGAATACATGGCAATCGTGGCTCTTCATTCCGGTCAGTTTACACTCCTTTATGTTGACACATCTTCTTAGATTGGAGACGTATTCGTCCAGAAATTTCAAGTCCTGGATCCATCTACAAAGTCTCACTTTGTCCTCCTTGTCCAGCGAGTAGATTGCCTTAGGCCGCAAAAGCTTTCCCTTCCCGTTGTCTATCATGTGTAATGTAGGGCGTCTGCATATTTCGGCTAAGTCCAATCTAGCCTTCTGATTGTCTTTTGTCTTTCCCTTGACATCCATTATAGTATTAATTATGTTATCAAACATGTTCTTCTCGATATGCATGACGTCAAGGTTATGTCTAATCAGATCTGTGCTCCAATATGGCAGATTCCAGAATATACTCCTTTTGGTCCAGTTATGATCTTCGCCAAACCCCTCGCAACGGCTGCTCGTTGTAGGATCTTCAATAGCACTTGGGATTTCTTTTACTTGCTCCCATGTGTCCTCTCCGGACCACATTGGCGGTGGATCGCCCTTCTCCATAGCTCCGGCACGGAATGCAGTTCTGTTCCTATGGTACAGATGGTCTTTCGGCAAGAACTGCCGATGACAATCAAAGAAGCATGGCTTTCCTCCGTTTCTCAAACAAAAAGCCTTAGTGCGGTCCATGCAATACGGACATAAAAGCCGACCATGAGTGCTCCATCCAGATAATATTCCATAAGCCGGAAAGTCATTGATTGTCCACATTAGTGCTGCCCGCATCTAAAAATTCTATTTTTTTCGAAGCATCATATGTGTACGCCCCTGTTTCCCATAGCTGCTTCAGCTCATTTATTAACGGCTGTAAGTACACGTCGATGTTCCTCTTCGGGTTGTTCGGACCGGGGATGATAATAGTTAAGAACATGTAATGTGTCTTCATGCACATCCAAGGCGGTAGGTTGTACGGAGTGAGGATTACCGGCCAGCATGAATATTGGGAGCCTGAAAGACCAAATGGGGTGAAACCATCAGAGCGGAGCCCCAACCTTACATTACGCGCATCAGAAGCAAAATTAGGATATGCTCGATCGAAGTGCTTCCACGCTTCTCCATCAGATGGGTGATCCAACACTCCTTCGGTCTGTTGTCGCTTGTGCCGACTCATATTTTTGGCAGTCTCTTTCACCATGAACAATCTCTGCAACCGCGGCGTCAACGACAAGTAGTGCATTGAAGCAGTCGGTCTTCTAGACTTGCCTGCAGCAGTTGGCTTGTAGCGACCAGCACCACATAATCCGCACACTTCTGCATACTTGTGATCTTTGTAGTAAAGCATGCATCCGTTCTGACAACAATCGATCTTGTTGTATCCCATCCATAGGGATCTCACCATCCTCTTAGAGCGGTAGAAGTCTTTCAGCAACTTGGCACCCTCCGGCAAGATATCGATAATCAACTCGAGCACTCTATTGTAGCATTCTTGCGACATGTTAAAGTCAGACTTTATGCTCAAGAGCCGAGTGATCACCTCTAACGGTGAATGGTCCTCACAGCCAGGGTATAAAGGAGTCCTTGCATTCTCCAACAACTCCATGAACTTTGCGGCATTGGCATTCGGTGCCTCCTTAGCTGCGTCATGATTGTATGGATCGAAACTAGGCCCCGCAGCGTCGAAGACCATGTTCACGTACTCGTTGCCGATACCAGTTCGGTTGTGGACATTCATATAAGGCTCCACAAAAGGGTCCACATAAGGCTCCGCTTGGAATGCTAAACGTACAAGCTCTCCGTGTGCGGTCCATTGGTAGTAATTCAGAAGGAAACCCTTTGTGTATAAGTGATACGTCACATCCAATTCTGGTTGAAACTTCATGTTCCGACGTTTTGCACACGGGCACTTAATGTCCATGCCGTCCATGGATTGAGGAAACGCCTTCGCAAATTGGAGGAATTGTTATACTCCGGCGATGTATTCATCTCGCACACCGCACCTGTCATCTCGAATGCGGTTGTACATCCACGAACGGTCTAGCAGATACATGGATATAGCCATTTCTACATATATGCAAATATGAATAAACTTCAAAACTAAAACGAATATACTACATACTACATACTACGGCCGTGACTCGGGACCATTCCTATGAGTCGGGACCATTCCTACTACATACTACATACTAAAATGAATACACTTCAAAACTAAAACTTCAAAAGTAAAACGAATATACTACAAACTAAAACGAATATACTACATACTACGGCCGTGACTCGGGGCCATTCCTATGAGTATCGGGATCAAGGAAACTACTGTAGAAGCATGAAAAAGAATAATAATTCATATGCGGCCCAGACTCAACATGCGGCTCAAAAGCTCGAAGAATCTTATGCGGCTCGGAGAGACCCAGAGAGCCGCATGCGGCTCAGGGACTTTTATGCGGCTCAGGACGATCCACGTGGCCTCATGCAGCTCAAAATAGACCGATGACAGCTGGCCATAATTACTTCATGCAGCTGGCCATTTAATGCTCTGACATAAAGTGACAGCTCTGACGGCTCTGACATAATGAGGAGACGCGTCAGGCTCCTCAAAAGACGAGAAAATCTCTGAGACAATCAGTACAGTCCACAAAATCCAAAGAAGCTTTCCATGCGGCTGCCACCCTCATGCGGCTGCCACCCTCATGCGGCTGCCACCCTCATTCTGCTGCCACTCTCATGCTGCTCGGATTGTGGGGGGCCACCCTTATGCGGTTCAGTTGGAGGCCACCCCCCATACGGCTGCCACTCTCATGTGGCTCGGATTGTGGGGGGCCACCCTTATGCGATTCAGTTGGAGGCCACCCCCCATGCGGCTGCCACTCTCATGCGGCTCGGATTGTGGGGGCCACCCCTATGCGGTTCAGTTGGAGGCCACCCCCCATGCGGCTGCCACTCTCATGCGGCTCGGATTGTGGGGGCCACCCTTATGTGGTTCAGTTGGGGTTCACTCTTATGCGGCTATCACTCTCATGCGACTGCCACCTTCATGTGGCTCGGTAGTCGGGACCACACTCATGCGGCTCTGCCAGGACGCCCCGTCTATGCAGCTTGCATCACAATGGCAGTAGGGACACGTGGCAGGAGATCGACTAAGACTTATTCTCCCGCGTTCATATGGCTCTCAGCGCAATGGCGGTTGGGACACGTGGCAAAAGATTGACCAAGACTCATCCCATCGAATTTGATGCTATCAACAAATCATCACAATGCAGATTTGTTGCAATCAACATTACTGTCCAGATCGATTTCCAACAAACCATACAGATTTGGTGTAATCAACTAACTGCCTAGATTTGTTACAATCAACATTAACAGCCCAGATTGATTTTCAACAAACAAGATCAAGGCTAATCTTAACCAAATCCCTAACCGCCCACTTTTTAAGGAGCAATTAATGCACACCCTATTTATCACAAAGCCCTATAAATAGCAAGGTACCATTCCCTTGTAAAACCCTGGACACAGAGAGCGGTGGAGACAGAGAGAAGTATAGAGCAAAGAGCATCTAGCAAGAGCATTTCTTCATCAGAGCCGAAGCGACGTCCGATCATCCCAGGAGTAAGGCAGAGTTGATAGCACTCTCCCGAGCCTCTATCGTCACCCCCCAGAAAAAAACAAAATAATTGTACTTTAGATTGCTTTTCCTAGGTTTTGTTCTTAGGCTCTCTTCTGTACAAGCAAGTTTGTAGTTGTGAAGTAAAAGTCCAGTCCTCCCATAAAATTGTTCTGTTCTTTTATAATCAATGGCAAACACGATGGCGACTCTGCTGTGGACTAACTTCTACACGGCTGAGAAGTTGGTGACGCAGTCGGACGCCGCCAAGCTCGGCTTCACAAAACAGATGCTGGTCGTCCGCTTCGACCAGTAGGTGTTTGAAGAAATCCTCTCCGACGGGAGCGCTGGCCCGGTCTAGAAGCGAGCCCGCACGAAGAAGGCCCACAAGGAGTGGAGGCGTAAATCATTTGCTCCTTCCCAACCTCTGGAAGAAATGCTCTCTACTGTCCAAGACGGCGGAGAAGACTCTAATGCGGCCCCACTTCAGACCGTAGAGGACTCTGCCGTCCCCAAGTCCGGCAGAGGAAAACACTACGATACTGGACTTGCAGGGGCAATGAGGAACTCTATGCGGTCCAAGAAGCAGCCACGTAAGGGCACCCACCGCATGAAGAAGGCTCATGCGGCTACAAAAGCCACCCGCATGGTGAAAGTACATGCGGCCACAGCTGCCAGCCGCATGAAGAAGGCTCATGCGGCCACAACTGCCAGCCGCATGAAGGAGGCCCATACGGCCACAACTTCCAGCCGCATGCAAACTGTTCCCAGCCGCATGGAGAACACTTATGCGGCTGCCAAACTCAGCCGCAAGTCATCCACCATGCACGGCTCAGGGTCAGTCTTTGATCGCCTCTCATGCGGTCCTGACCCCAGAGGCTCTCAGCAGGACGTACAGACTCTGTGACGCACAACTTAGACTCTTCCTTCTATGCACTCTCAGGTGCTAGAGGAAAGAAGTCTAGGACTGCGCGGGCTCGTCGAGCTCAGTTAGCTGTCCCAACTTCTGACTATCAGGGCGTCCTGCTGAGTATTACGCGAGCCCCTGATGGAAAGTTGTTCAGAACCGACCGTGTTCGGCCCCCGGCGACAAAGGGACAAAGTGGTTCCCAAGAGTCTCCCGATCAGGGAGCAAGCATGATGCCAACACACACGTGTGCTCGAAACTCCCGGGCCCCCAAAATGAGTGACTTGCATGATGTGATTCTCCACAAGCGCAAGGAAAGAGAAGAAAGCTTGGTGTGCAGAGTCCTTTCATGGACATCACTACACTCAAGTCATCATCAACTGCTGCTGCAGCAAGGTGGCAGCCCAAGAGGACTGGCAGTCCGTCTTCCAACGACTGCAACATCCAGGACCGGTCCTACCATCAAGCTCAGGAGACGAAGTGCTTCATGTCGCCTCCTGCAACTCTACTCAGAAGGTCCCTACTTGCAAAGTAGGGAAGAAGATGAATGTGGCCAGCCCAAAGATTTCAACCGGCACGGCCAAGAAGCTCTCTTCCAAGCGGTTGTTTACCATGGGAGGAGTTTACCAAGGCACCCATTCAAAGATGAAATCTTCAACACTTGGAGATTCGTCATCCCCATCCCTGGGGGTAGCTGAAACTGGGGGTAGCACCCATCTGAACGTCCACAACAATCCGACGTTCCAAGAAGATGCACCGGAGGAAGCAATTCCCCCCACAGATACAGTAGACCAAGACGTCCCCGAGGGCGCCCACGGGTCCCAAGACGAGGCAGCCTCCTGCGCATGGGGTAGCACTTCCTCTGAGTCCGAACCAGAGGAGAGCATTCCTACATACCCCGACGATTTCTCGGTACAAGGGTATGATTCTGAGGACACGTCCTCCACCGTTCCTTCCATCTCACCTCATGTGAGGATGGTGTTCATGACGAACAACGACGAAGACGGTTCCGGTGATCGCCAATGCATCGACACCCTGGAGGCCATACTTCATGCCTTGGTCAAATCCGTGGACGAGATCAAAGCGGCCCTACCAACTCTGCAAGGAAGGACGCCTGGCCAAACAAGCTTGGGTCCCACGGCCAATGCAGACTCGAACTCGACCCCGGGCGACAACCCTCCTACAATATCGGCTCCCACCGCTGCAGATGAGGCCAGGAAGGCAAGATGAGAGGTCCAGGAGCTCCGGGCCATGTTCCATGCCCGAGAAACCGGCCAGGACCTCAGGATACGACAACCGTATCCTGCTGCATGGAGAGATGTTCCCTTCCCACCAAGATATAAACCATTCAACATCAATCCATATGATGGGAAGACATCTGCAAGCAGGTATATCACCTACTTCGAAGTCACAACCGACCATCTGCCTCATGACGATGCCATCCTTACGCGGTTGTTCATTGGAGCATTGAAAGGGGTCGCCTTCGACTGGTACCGCAACTTGCCAGACAACTGCATCCATTCCTTCGTCGGCTTCAAAAACATGTTCTTTGAAAGGTTCTACGAGGTAGGACAAGATGTGACAATGTCCACCCTCATGGACGTTGTTCAAGGTGAGAAGGAGCTGACAAGGAACTACATTGAGCAGTTTCGCCAAACCGCAATGAAATTGCCCTCTGGAAGTCCAGATTCTTCCTTGATTGAAATCTGCCAAAAGTGGTTGCTTCCCACAATCAGCCTCTGGATGGGCGAGAGTCAATTCAAGGACTGGAAGACTTTCATCATCAGCGCCACTAGCGCAGAAGACAAGTTGAAGAAAGCTCGCCAATTGGGGTTGCACATCTCGGAAGGAGAGGACAAGGGCAAACGCCCTAATGCCAACAACAACGGTGGTAATTCCTCTACAACCGAGACAACAAGGAAAAACAGGCTATGGTGGCCAACACAGCCCCGAAGCACGAACTGAAGCCGGTAGAGAAGCAGTGGCCGCAGATGACTTACTCCTTCGAATACAGCCATGTCAAGCCCATCCTTGACATGCTCATACAAGGAGACAGGATTCAGCTCCCTCCACTGAGACGTAAGCCTCGGCCTACAGAGAGGGAAAGCCCAAAGTATTGCCACTACCATCGCTATGTCCACCATGCTACACAAGACTGCTACCAATTAAAGCGGTACATCCAGCACATGATCGACTCTAAGGCCCTGGCCATTAACTTCGAGGAAGTAACTATAGTGGCCAACATGGTGTCTGTCCAATTCGGCAGCTTCCCTCCAACGAAGACTCAGGATGGAGTGGTACCCGTCCCCCGGGCAAAGATGGAGGTCGCTAATCTTCCACTTCCCCGAGACCAGGCTGCTGGGCTGGTACCCCTCACCACATCGCGTGGGGAGGTCATGTGGGACACCAGGATTTAGTATCTGAAGTAACCCAGCCAGCATCACCCTCTACTGGCAAGAAGAAAGGTGGGAAAGTCAAGTCCTGCCGCACAATCTCGGCTGACATCGAAGAAGTGACAGCTGTCGTTACCCAATCCGGTGCACAAACTCAACCCCCATCGGGTAACTCAGCTGAAGATCATCAGCCAGCTGCTGCTGATGCTCCAGGGCCCTCTCAGCCTCCGACGACCGACAAGCCTAGGCCGAAGGAGACCCGCTTCGACAAACCGCTACTCCGAAAAGATACGCCTCAGGGACTGGAGAGGCCTTACAACTTTGACATCTTGGCACAATTGGCCAACACACCGGCCAAATTGTCGTTGTATGAGCTCTTGAGGCTCTCCAAAGATGTTCGCATCGCACTGAGTGACGCACTTCAGAACGCTGACACCTATCTGGCTCAAGTTAAGCTCACAGGAGAAAGCTCCACAGAGGATCCTCAGGACAGTGCTTTTACTGGAGCAATGCCCAATATTGTCTTTACTCCGCAGGACATGCTTATTAAGACCAACCTGCACGATCGCCCTCTGTATTACACTGGGTATGTCGGCGATATAAAGGTGGATCAGATGCACATAGATTCCAGTTCTTCCATAAGCATCATCCCAAAGAGCCTGCTTCACTTTCTGGGCATCCCTATGCATCGCCTGACACCTACAAGCACCGCCATCAGCGGTTTCAATTCAGGCGAAAGCTATCCGGTCGGGAAGATTCGCTTGAAGTGCCAAATCGGCGACCTTCAGTCAGAAGTAACCTGCTATGTCATAGACGCGGACACTTCCTACAATATTCTTCTGGGGCATCCTTAGATACACGACTACATGATCTTGCCTTCCACGTTACACCAGTGCTTCAAGTACGTCGACAAACACGGCTTTTGTAAGAACCGAATTTGCCGACATTGATCCTTTCAGAGGGGTTGAATCCTACTACTCGGACTCCTGCTTGTACGAGAAGTCGAAGAGGCACCTTGTCGAAAAAAATACTCAAGCTCAAACTGAGGCGGCAGCGGGATCAGAAGAACCTCTGACGATCCATCTCCAAGCCCGCAAACCAGGCAGAACTGCACCCCTTACAGCCACTTCGCGTAAGGATGCAGTCAGTCTCTCTGCACAGGAGGAGCAAATGACTATCCGACTCCCAAGGTCTGGCCAAGCGCCGAGACCCACTGTGAAGCCAACGACAATCAGACTGTCAAGAGCCGGTCAATAACAATCTGAAGAGACAAACTCTCCTGATAAGCCAATGGTCATCCGTCTGCCAAGGACAAGGCGTCAGCCCAACACTGAGCCGAGGACTGTTAGTGAGCCACCAACCCTACGTCCTGCCCCACCAGCGGGACCCTTGGTGATCAAGCTCCCCAGATCGTCTTCCCAAGCTTCAATAACGCAGGGGGTTGCTGAACTAAAGCTGGGGACAAACCAATAATTCAGTACCAAGCCGGGGACCGCTAGTGCACCGATGACTCCACGTCCTGTCCCATCAACGGAACCCTTGATGATCAGTCTTCCCAAGTCATCCTCCCAGTCTTCACTGATACAGGGGGTAGCTGAAAAGGAGAAAGAGCTGGCCAAGTATGTGGCCGCATACACTGATGTTCCTTCCGCTGACGATGTAATTCCTTCTGAAAAGATACCTTACTTCATCAATAAAGGGTTATCTTTGAACTACCTCGAGCTTGATAAGCTTCGTGTAATGTAGGCGATGGAACACGGTATAGGCACTAACTTACATACACAAGTAACCAATGTCTATACCACGAACCAACTTACTCCCGTAGAAGGCGCCTGCTTCATAATCGAAGGAGAGGACCATCCAATCATCTTCGGCCGGAAGAACGATCCACAGCCCTTCAGCCTAGAAAAAGTCGATCTGGAACCCGACACTGGAAGACTGCCCCTTTATCTGTATAGCTCTCGATCCAAGTACCTCATGCAAAAACAGGGGTATGATATGGAGGCTACACCAGGCCTGAACTAAGGCACCGGCCAATGATTACCTTTACAATTACCAGTCCCGTCTGGGAAGCCACGAGATTACTACAGCAAGACCAAACATGGTCTAGGCTATGTTACTCCTGTGACAACCCCCGAGAGCTCAGATGAAGAGTGCGAATGGCACTCTCATTCGTCCGGTTCATCCACTTCTGATTCGGATGTTAGCATTGGGGACATGCTCAGGCAGACTTGGACTGTCAATATGGCATTCGCCGACGCCTACGAAGAAGATGAAGACATTCCTGAACTTCTTGAGTTAGAGCCGTAGGCCCAACAGTTAGACGTGCAATAGGAGAAGCGGTTCGAACAAAGAGAGCCTCCCACCGAAGATGAGGTCATGCAAGTTGAACTCGGCGATGAGTACTCTCCAAAACCAATCTTCGTTAGCAAAAGCCTGACAGACGAAGAGCGAGAATCGCTACTGCAACTCGTCAGAGAATATATTGACGTATTCGCCTGGATCTACGAAGACATGCCAGGGCTAAACCCCGAGGTTGCACTTCACAAACTCAATATTCGTCCGGACGCAAAGCCGGTCAAGCAGCAGCAACGACGGTTCCGCCCATACATCATGAACTCTATCGAGGCCGAGGTCAACAAACTGATAGCCAGCGGCTTTATTCGCGAAGAACAACATCCAGACTGGGTAGCCAATATAGTACCAGTCCTCAAGAAGAATGAAAAGATTCGAATCTGCATCGACTTCCGGAATCTGAACGAGACGTGTCCTAAGGATGAGTTTTCCCTTCCTATTACAGATATAATGATTGACAACACCTGTGGCTTCGAGCACATATCATTCATGGATGGCTTCTCAGGGTACAATCAAATCAAGATGTTCCCTGACGATAAAAAACATACATCATTCCGAACACCGATTGGCACATACTGCTACACAGTCATGTCTTTTGGTTTAAAGAATGCTGGCGCCACCTATCAACGAGCCATGAGCGTCATCTTCAGAGATCACTTACGCAAGACAGTGGAGTGTTATGTCGACGACATCGCCGTCAAGAGTCGTTCTAAAGAAGATCATCTACATGATCTGAAGTCAGTATTCGACCTGATGCGGGCGCACAATTTGAAGATGAATCCCATGAAATCCTTCTTGGCCGTATCCAGCGAGAAGTTCTTAGGTTTTATCGTTACCTCCCAGGGTGTCCATGTCGACCCTGAGAAGACGAAGGCAGTCATGGAGATGGGTCCTCCAAGAAATCTCCGTAAACTCAGAGGCCTTCAAGGAAGGTTAGCTTACATCAGAAGGTTTATCTCTAACCTTTCCGGACGATGTTAGCCCTTCACGCACCTCATGAAGAAAGGCGTCTCCTTTGTATGGGATGAAGAATGCCAGCGGGCCTTCGACAACATCAAAAGAATACTTGTCAAACCCTTCAGTCCTGGTGGCCCCGGTTGTTGGAAAGCCATTCCTGCTCTATGTGCAAGCTATGGAGCATTCTCTCGGTGCTCTATTAGCACAAAACAATGATGCAGGCCATCAATAAGACATCTACTACCTCAGTCGAATGATGGTAGGGCCTGAGCATCGATACACTGCCGTGGAAAAGGAGTGCCTCGCTCTAGTGTTCGCCATTCAGAAGACGCGACACTATGTCACAGGACAAACCATACATGTGATATCACGAGTCAACCCTCTCAGGGTCCTCATGACCAAACCAGGGGCACTCAGCTCCCGCCTCGCTACTTGGGCAATATTATTGTCTCCCTACCACATGATCTTTGTCCCACAGAAGGCTGTTAAAGGTCAAGCTCTGGCGAACTTTTTAGCAGCCATCCAGGTTTGGAGTCAACCAGAATATACGAAGAGATCCCAGACGAGGTTGCCAATTCAAATGTGGTCTCCCATGATGCCGTTTGGCGAATGTTCTTTGACGGTGCTTCAAGAACTGGGCCCAAAGGCAATATCGTAGTCGGAGTAGGAGTGGTGCCGATTTCTCCCTCCGGGTTGGTGATCAATCGGGCATACTCCCTCACGGAAACTTGTTCAAACAACATGGAAGAGTACAACGCTCTGGTTATTGGCCTCCGACTTGCAAAAGAACTGGGGGTAGAGCACCTCGAAGCATATGGCGATTCACAGTTAATCGTTAATCAGATCCGGGGTTCATATGAAGTTCGTCATGAAGACATGATCCCCTATCACCAAATAGCGATTGAAATTATCTCGTCCTTGGAAGGGTTCTTCATAGAACACGTTCCCAGGCTCCAGAACATTGAAGCCGATGCCCTAGCAGGCCTTGCCGCTTCCTTAGCGGTTCCGAACCGTGCTCACCACTTGGTTGACGTAATAGGCCGTAAATTGGTCTGTCCCAAGAACAATGTTCAATGTGGTGAGAGTTACTCCGCTCTGACAGTCGATGAAGCACCAGACTGGAGACAGCCATTTATTAACTTCGTAGTCTATGGCATCTTGCCGGAGAATCCAAAAGAAGCCACTTCCATCAGAAGGCGTTCCCTCAGATTCTTCTATGATACGGAGACGAAAATGCTGTATCGACGATCATACGATGGATTACATCTTTGATGTCTGTCAAATACAGAAGCCAAAGAAGCCGTGCTTGAAGCTCATGATGGCGTCTGTGGAGCCCATCAGCCTGGCCCAAAATTATAAGACTGCCTTCGCCGAATGGGCTACTACTGGCCTACGATGGTGGCGGATGCGATAGACTATGCAAGGAAGTGCAAAGCCTGTCAAGTCCATGCAGATTTCATCTATCAACCATCCGAGTTCTTACATCCAACGGTGGCATCCTGGCCATTCGAAGCATGGGAAATGGACATCATCGATCCGATCACTCCACATTCGTCTAGAGGACATCGCTTCATACTCGCAATCACAGACTACTTCTCCAAATGGGCGAAAGCTGTTCCGCTTACAGAAGTAAGGACATCAAACGTGATCAGCTTCCTCAAGCATCACGTCATCTATCGCTTCAGACTCCCTCGAAGGATCATCCACGACAATGGTCCGCAGTTCGCAAGCCACACCTTCTATCGGTTTTACGACAAACATCGGATCCAGATTGTTGCCTCAACACCGTACAATCCGACGGCGAATGGTTTGGCAGAAGCATTCAACAAAACTATAATCAAGCTGCTCAAGAAGTTCGTGTCTTCCAACAAACGCGACTGGAATGAAAAGCTTGGCGAATGCTTATGGGCGTACCATACTACAGTCCGGACGACAACCGGGAACACACTATTCTCTCTGGTGTATGGGAGTGAGATAGTTCTCCCACTGGAGACCCAAATCCCCTCGCTCCGTGTCGCCCTCACCTATCGATTGACGACGGATGATAATTATCGTCGTCGGCTACAAGAATTGGAGGCTTTAGATGAGAAGCGCCTGCTAGCTCAACAACGAATCGAGCTGTATCAAGCACGCATCTCGGGAGGTTTCAACAAGAAGGTTAAACTCAGAACATTCCAAGTGGGCGATCTCGTTCTGGCAGTTCGGAGGCCGATGGTTATGACTCACAAAACCGTCGACAAATTCCAACCAAAGTGGGAAGGCCCATTTGTCATCGAGGCTGTATTCTCCAATGGTGCTTACCGTCTCGCAAAACAAAACATAGACTTGCTCATGTTGTCCGTCAACGACAAGTTCCTGAAGAAGTATTATGTCTAAACGACATCCCCCAAATCTACCAGACTGTTAAGTTATGTGCCCTTAGGTACCGCTGAACTTACACTCTATTCATCCCAAATGAATCTATATCGCATCTTCTGGGTAGTAAGTCATTTATGATCATACCTCTGAACTTCCTTCCCAAAAGAGCATCTTCCTCATGATCTAATACCCGCACTTTCAGTGCATAAACAGGGTAACAGATCCACAAATTTCCTGAAATAACCACGTCGATGTCACCTCTGAGTTGTTTCGCTTCCGCCAAAAAAACAAATCACCCCCTCACGTAGAACTTCCACGTCCATATTACCTCTGAGTTGTTCTATGTACCCTTCATGGAGTCCTCTCCTGCCATGTCCTCATTACCTCTGAGTAGGAAGGCTCCATTGAAGAAACCCTCATATTTACCACGTCCTCATTACCTCTGAGTAAGTATGTTGGTTTTCTCTCGACTTATTATCCGTACCCAAGACCGGAGTATGCCAAGGATAATAGGCCCACAAATGTCCTCTGTTGACCACAAATGTCCTCTGTTGACCACAAATGCTGTACTGAGTTTTCTAGTACATGCGCCTCATTTCTCATCATGCCTCGGGAGCCCAGCTGCTCCATGGCATTCTTTCTTCCGATACCAGGAACTTCTATGGCCACCTTACTATGGAATCATTCTAAGTATCCCTATCCAACTTGTTATCCGTACCTAAAAGCAAGGTATGCCAAGGGTAACAGGTCCACAAATAGTCCCCCAATGGGGCAAATGCCATAACACCACAAACACAACAAACAATACAAATGAAGGGTAAAATAAAACATACTCTTTTATTTGAAAGTCAAAGGTACTACATGTTCTGGGACCACGTCCCTCTCAAAAAGGGAAAGAATATAAATAAGGAAAATGCCGACTATGGTTCGGCGATACATAATTCTCTGAGACGGTCCGTCAGCAAGGCAGTCGACCGCTCAAACCGCTGCTTGGCCCGGCGCTCGGCCTCCTGAGTCAGCCACTCCGCATCCTCCAGATGCGAGTGAGCCCGCCTGTCACGACCCGCACCCACTGTGAGGGTACGAGAACGTCACAACGCCCAGCCTACGTCGCAGTGTCGGCGGTAGAACGCTGTCCTAGGTTAACATACATCTAGCAATATAATACTAAGCAGTAAATAAACTCAATCACAACTAAGGAAGAAGAAAGCACGATATGATATAAAACTCAAGGAAAATCAGAAGATAGAATAGTCTAAGATAATATCCCAGCAAATATTCAGAGTACATATCTCAGCTACTGAATATGAAAGAATATATACAACTCAACATCTCTGAACAGAAGTAAAGTCTAGCTAAGCAGTCTCAAGACAACATAAAAATAAGATAAGGCCTAACTAAACTAATCTAGGCAGTGGGGGTGATGTCCTCAGCTAGAGCTGTCCTGTAGAAGGTATCCTCCTAGGCCTCCTCCTCGTCCTCTGTAATATTTTCAACAGGTCCAGTCAGGACAGGAGCGAGTACAGTACATCTCAACAGTTCATAGCAGGTTAGAAAATATAATCATGCAGTAAAGTAAGATATAGATACTGAAGAAATGCAGTATGTAAACAGAGAGAGAAAACTGTAATAGAAATATCTACTATAAGTAAAGAGCTACCAGTGACTAGTGATTTAGAGCACAAAGTCGACATGTGAACTGATTGATTTATACATGGCTATACTAAAGAGGCGTACATGGCTATTCTACTTTGGAATTGTTCACATGGCTATTTATACTCTCCCGTACCCCCAACTAATACACAAGGATCCAACCAGGTTATGTTATGATTCTATGTAACAGCCCCTGAAGGGTGGTAAGCCTCTGAAAGGTGATAAGCCCCCAAAGGGTGATATGCCCCCAAAGGGTGATAAGCCCCCAAAGGGTGATATGCCCCCAAAGGGTGATAAGCCTCCGAAAGGTGATAAGCCCCCAAAGGGTGATATGCCCCCGAAGGGTGATAAGCCCCCAAAGGGTGATATGCCCCCGAAGGGTGGTACATAGTAGTCCCATAAATGGGATGAAGATTCAAAGAAGACTCTGTGATCATATGAGTATATGTCACAAGTGATCAAAGAACCAAAGAAGCATATGATACGCTATGTATGTGAAACGCACAGAACATAGAGTACCCGATGCTCCCTGAAGGGATAACATCTCAGAGAGGGATCCATATAGTACTAATCCGTGTGACCAACGTGACAGTATCAAGTAAAGTAATTTAATGCAGGAAATAATTCTAAGCAGGATATGAAATGATCAGAGAATGTACTCGCCTGTATCTGAGTGTCCGGATAAAATGTACTGTCCGAGGAGAGGTGTCTGGCTCCTAATCAGAACATCATAAGTCACAACAAGTCTAAAATGATATAATGAAGCCCTACTGTGCATTCTACATGATTCTAGGTCAATCTAGGCCAAAGTCAACTCTTGGTCAACTCTGGTCAACCCTAGAAGTCAAACTAGGTCAAACAAGACTAATCTAGGCTAATCAAGTCTATACTAGTCTAAACTAGCCTATTCTAAGTCTAACAAGACTGTACAAGACTAATCTAGACTCTACTAGGTTTAACAAACACACCCATGAATCACATATCACATGTCAATCATTTATCTAAAAATGAAATACACTATAATATAGGCTACACATATTGATATGTTACACAATCTAATATAGAAATACTCTATAGCTTATAGGTTATCCATAATGTACCACACATTTCATATATTATATATATAATAGCACATACTTATATATATAGGAAACTATATAAAAAAAATATATAGGAAACTATATTATATATATATATATATAAAATAATATATATATATATATATATATATATATATATATATATATATATATATATATATATTATTTTATATATATATATATATATATATATATATATATATATATATATATATATATATATATATATATATATATATATCCCAATACATATGTTTATACATTTGTAAAGAGGAAGGGAAACACATGTATGTATATTACCTATATATAGCAAATACACAAGTTATATATATATATATGTGACATATATATGTACTTGTATATTCCATACAACCTATGTAGGTATCAATACTAGATACTCAAAATTTACACAACTACCATATATACATATACTCACATTACCTATATATATAAAGCATTAGGGAACTAGGTTAGGTACATAGAGAGGGAATGTGTAATGGGGTGTGTGTGTGAGAACATGAAGGTTGTGTGTACATGCTTTAGTGCCACATGTGAATGTGATGTATTGGTATGTTTTACACTTGACTGGTAGGCATGAATACATTTATATGCCCTCTTCAAGCTTCTCCAGAGCACGCTCCAAGCCAGCAGAAGCTCGAGTGATCTTGTCGGCTTCCTGAACAACCAGCTCCTTATCCGCGCGGGCGGCCTCGAGCTCAGATTCCAAGAAAGTCAGTTTTCTCTGAAGTTCGAGGATATGCTCTCTCGTATCAATTACCCCATGGGAGGCGGCCGCTTTCGGAGCCATGCAGTCCTCTCCCCTGCGGCTCAACTGATCATACTGCAGAGACAGGCGGTGGAGGTCCCCCATTATAATCGGCTTGGCCGTATCCCGAGCAACCCTTACCTTCTCCATGGCAGTTATGAGGAAGGCACGCTCTTGGTCTATTGCTGCAGACAGATCAACTTGCCGCAGCACTTGAAACTGGGCCACAAGCTGATCGGCCTCCAGCAATTTGGGTTCCAGGAGCTCAACTATCCCTGCCCCGCCTGGAAGGGTTCTAAGGATTTCAATCTGGCCCCGGGCGCATTGAAGGGCCAAGGCAAAAGAGGTCCCCCACTCCACCGCAGTCTTAATTCCTCGCCTCAGGTGGTGGTAGAAACTATCAACCACATCCTTTGACACTTCATCCAGAACTTTCGTAGAAGATGGCGTCAAAGGAAGGGTAGCTGGCAGGGACGAAGAAGATGCACCGGAACTTGCTGCCCCCGCCACAAGGAAAACAAGTTTCGAGCGAAAGGACGCTTGAATAGCGGCCAGTTCCTCCTCCGCAGCCCGAAGGGTTTGGAGACTCGGCAGGACGGAAAGGTCGACCCCCGGAGCCACATGAACAGAGGAGAGGACGGGGACCATTTCTTCCTGCCTCGGCCGTTCCGCCGTCTTCTCTCCCGAACTCTATTCAGCGGGAGGCCCCTCAATATAAGTTAGAGGAGGCACACTATCTTCCACTAGATTCTCTCTGTCCAGCTCTCCCTCGATAGTGTCCGTCATTGGCAGTGAAGGAGCAGGACCTGTATGTCCGGAGCAACTATCAATCAACTTAACCTGAAGGATATGATGATAGAGCGAATGAATCTCGTCGCTGGTCAAAATTTGACTTAGCTTACCAGGGGAGAGTTGCTGGGACTGAGGTTCTCTCTCAGCCACCGTAGCCTCTTCACCAGCAAAATTCGACCCAAAAGCAACTGGTTCATCTGCCCCAGCCGCCCCGGAAGGAGATACAACTGGATCAGCGTCACCCAGCTGAGATTCAGCAGCCTCGGGGACGGGTTCAGCATATTCCACGTCACCCTGGGTTGAGACCTCAACAATGGGTTGAGCCTCAGCCGTCACCGGAAGAACCCCGACAGAAATAATCTCGGCACACATGTCACTAATCAAAGTGGTCAAGGCCGGATCGACTTCAGAGTCAGGGGCCGGTTCTCGAAATTCCGATTCTTCTGACGCCTGCAAATAAAAGAAAATAATTAGGTCATAGTTCAAAAAAAGAGCTAAAGAAGAAGATGGTTGTAATTCAATTCACATCTGAAATGGCGTCATCCTCTCCTCTCTCCTTGATGAGCAGCCTGCGAGGTTTAGACGCAGTCCGTTTCAGGTGTAAGTTCTGCCGCCGCCGACAGGCTCAGGCCTGCTTCGCTTGTGCGAAGGACCAGGAACGACTGCCGCCACCACCTCATCGGCAGGAGGAAGAGAGTTATCGGGGTCATGCTCGTCATCCTCTTCGTCCACGTCGGCAGACTCTGAGTCCGACACAGCAATTGTGTTCTCTCGCTTCTTCCTCGCTTTGGACCCCTGGGGCTTCTCCGCCAAGCCAGTACCAACAATAAAGCTGGTACTCGGGTCAAAGCCAACATGAGACTTGCTCGCCGCGACATGGTATAGAGCCGCCAAATACAAAATCTCTCCTGGCACCTCAGCATTAGGAACTGAAAAGCTCGTACGGGTGTGAACCATGTCACAATAATGCCAGGCCCTGATGCCGTCAAGCACGCTACCTTCAAAACCCAGGCAAGGGCTGGGACTGTCCAAGAGTAGCTGACTATACCTGAATTGTCGGAAGAACGTACTGGGCAAGTAAGGCTCCAAGTAGACAGTGTTGCAGTTGCGGTATACTAGGTGCGCAGGACGGATGTTACGCAACCAAAGGATCATCTTCTCAGGCAAGAGGTAAGGAGGCCCGGTACCATCAATATGTACACCCCTCACTTCTTTATCGATAAAACGAGGAACATACACAAAAAAGTTGTATCCGTCCACTCTCACCAGCGTCCTACGACAGGCGGGCATAGTGCTAGAAGATGAAAGCATCATCAGTCGTAACGCCATCTTCTGCGCCAGGCCTCATCAAAGACCGGTAGTGCATCAACAACCACCCCATCAGATATTGATAGGGCAGTTCAACGCGTTCAAAGTCCTTTGCCGTGTCACGGGCGATGACCTTGGACGAGAAGGCACGGAGGCCACGGTGTATGCTGTACACCATGGCCGGAAGAAGAGCTAATCTGGCCCCGAAGACCATCTTTACGGCAGGGAGGATAAAGTTACGGCTGATCCTCTCAATAGAACCAGCCCCTCCCAAGACCACACAATTATGCAGCCACACCATCAAGAACCCTTCCAGGAGTGCCTTCTCTGACAGCTGCTGAGTACCCTGATAAAAATAACTGAAGGAGTCAGTTCGACTCCCAAACCTATCGCCAGTGGTCCTCGACCTCTTGGCAGTCAACATCAGGTCCTGTACTTCCTCCTCGGTTTGAGGATTTTGAGGGGAAACCCGGCCCGAGGCACCTAGCGTAAAAAGGTGTATGAGCCATGTCCGGGTGTGAGGAAGGTTCCCTTCCGAGCTACTGTCCTTCTTGATGGACGTCTGGTGGCAGGTACTACGATGACATAGTAGTTCCCGGTATACGACAACAAAATCCGGGAACCGCCGATCCAAATCCTCGAACTCTTCGTTCGTCGGGGTATACACTTCAAAAACTTTTTCCCCCCAGGGCAGCTTGGAAACTGCATTCTTCTCATGGAGAGCGAGTCCCATCTCCACTCCAGGCGTGAAGAAGGTTCCCGTTCGCCGGTTGTACATCTCTAGGAGAGCCATGAACAGCGTATTATTCATGGGCAGACCGTGACAGGTGCCCCGAATGGCGTAATAGAGACCGATCTCACGAAGGATAGTCTCATACTTCCGCAGAATCCATGTGGTCAAATTAGCCGACAAAGGAATGGGGTTTATCCAGTTCAATAGCGCCAACCGGCCAACGGGATAGGACCCCTTCCTAGCAAGTTGGTTCAGGAAAGTGTCGGCTTGAGAGAACTTGAAATTGGGACCCTACACATTTAAGAAGGTACCCGGGGCCAACCCCATCACGTAGCAACTGGCCGATACCTTGCCCGTATACACTGACCCCAAGTTTCTGTTATAATGGATGTTACCCACAAACGTCCCCGACTGGCTCGGAGTTAAGGAGTCTACCATCTTTCTGTCCATCGGCAGCATGTTAAACCACGACAACGGAAAATAACGCTCCATCTGAGGAATATGGATCACCATTCCGTCAGAAGTGAAGCTCCAGCTCTCGGATATATCCAGAACTTGGGGGTTCTTCACAGTCAAGGCATCCCCGAAGAGGAACTCAGGTTTCAGGAATTCTTTCCCCAATCGCCCCGAGTTCATCATGGCACAGAGAAAATAGAAGGACTGGTTCTTGATAGCATTCAGCCTCTCCACAGGCTCATCTTTGGGAAGCTGGTTCACCACATACTGGACTATGTGGTCGAACCGCACAACCACAGCAGATTGGGCTGAACCCACCAAGGGCTCTCCCCAGGATTGACTGGCAGAATCACTGAAAAAGATAAAAAAGACAAGTTAGAAGATGGTCAGGTAAAACCACTTAGTGTTTTTGGGCTTATGCGGCTTTATTTTTGCGGGGGCCTCATGCGGCCCAGTTCAAGTGAGCTTATGCGGCTCAGTTTAGCGAGTGTTCATGCGGCACGGTTTAGAAGATCTTATGCGGCTCTGATTTGGTGCGGCCTCATACGGCTCAGTTCAAATGAGCTTATGCGGTTTTGCTTAGCGTGGCCTCATGCGGCTCAATTCAAATAAGCTTATGCGGTTCTGCTTAGCGCGGCCTCATGCGGCTCAGTTCAAATGAGCTTATACGGTTCTGCTTAGTGCGGTCTCATGCGGCCCAGTTCAAATGAGCTTATGCGGTTCTACTTAGCGTGGCCTCATGCGGCTCAGTTCAAAGGAAGATTATGCGGCCCTGTTTTGTGGGGGTTCATGTGGCTCAGTTCAGAGGGACTTATGCGGCCCTGTTCTGTAGGTCCTCATGCGGTCCAACGTTTATGCGGCCACGAGACGACTCTCATGCGGCTCGAACATAGGGCATACCCCATGCGGCTCGAACATAAGATGTACATGCGGCACGTACAACACAATAAACTCGAAGACGAAGAAGAACCGCGCATAAAACGTGCGGCATGGCCATGATGGTTAGGGTTTTGGAGTTCGTGCAAATTCCTCTCAACATCCTTACCAACAATGGCAGGATGAATATCAGGATGGACGATAAGCGCTGCAGCCGACGAGGAAGCCGCTCCTTTACCCTTGGCTACAGAGGAAGCTTTAGAAGTATTGGGTGCCATTGATGTTCGGAGAAAGAAGAGAAGACAGTGACTTAGGACAAGAATAATTGAAGAGAAAAGAAAGTAAAGAGTCTCTCTCTCCCAAGAGCACTCATATTTATAGGCAGACAGGGGGGCTCGTAGACCGATGGATGCTTCGATTCATGTGCTGCCTAGGAGAGGAGACCGACTCTTGGATTTCTATCCTCCGCATGCAAAAGATTACTCGTAATCATTAAGAATAAATCTAAGTATTTAAAGCTGACTCTTGGGATCCTATCCCAAAAGACGGCTTTAAATCAAAACAAATCAAAGGCAATTAATGAGACGCCTACGTGGCAGGCAGAACTGCATGCGGCCATAGCAGCCCATGCGGTTAGAGAAATCCATGCAGCTAGAAAATCCTATACGGTCAGAGAAGTCCATACGGCTACGTGGGCATGCTTCTTATTCAAAGTATTTCAATTTTTGCAAAATTGAAAACTTTGAAGGGGGTCTTGTAGAAGCATAAAAAAGAATAATAAATCATATACGGCCCAAACTCAACATGCGGCTCAAAAGCTTGAAGAATCTTATGCGGCTCGGAGAGACCCAGAGAGCCGCATGCAGCTCAGGGACTTTTATGCGGCTCAGACGATCCACGTGGCCTCATGCGGCTCAAAATAGACCGATGACAGCTGGCCATAATTACTTCATGCAGCTGGCCATTTAATGCTCTGACATAAAGTGACAGCTTTGACGGCTCTGACATAATGAGGAGACGCGTCAGGCTCCTCAAAAGACGAGAAAATCTCTGAGACAGTCAGCACAGTCCACAAAATCCAAAAAAGCTTTCCATGCGGCTGCCACCCTCATGCGGCTGCCACTCTCATGTGGCTCGGATTGTGGGGGCCACCCTTATGCAGTTCAGTTGGAGGCCACCCCCCATGCGGCTGCCACTCTCATGCGGCTCGGATTGTGGGGGGCCACCCTTATGGGATTCAGTTAGAGGCCACCCCCCATGCGGCTCAGATTGTGGGGGGCCACCCTTATGCGGTTCAGTTGGAGGCTACCCCCCATGCGGCTGCCACTCTCATGCGGCTCGGATTGTGGGACTACCCCTATGCAGTTCAGTTGGAGGCCACCCCCCCATGCGGCTGCCACTCTCAAGCGGCTCTAATTATGGGGGCCACACTTATGCGGTTCAGTTGGGGTTCACTCTTATGCGGCTATCACTCTCATGCGGCTGCCACCTTCATGCGACTCGGTAGTCAGAGCCACGCTCATACGGCTCTGCCAGGACGCCCTGTCTATGCGGCTCGCATCACAATGGCAGCAGGAACACATGGCAGGAGATCGACTAAGACTTATTCTCCCGCGTTCGTACGGCTCTCAGCGTAATGGCGGTTGGGACACGTGGCAGAAGATTGACCAAGACTTATCCTATCGGATTTGATGCTATCAACAAATCATCACAATGCAGATTTGTTGCAATCAACATTAACTGCCCAGATCGATTTCCAACAAACATGCAGATTTGGTGTAATCAACATTAACTGCCCAGATTTGTTACAATCAACATTAACAGCCCAGATTGATTTCCAACAAACAAGATCAAGGCTAATGGTAACCAAATCCCTAACCGTCCACTTTTCAAGGAGCAATTAATGCACACCCTACTTATCACAAAGCACTATAAATAGTAAGGTGCCATTCCCTTGCAAAACCCTGGACACAGAGAGCGGCGGAGACAGAGAGAAGTATAGAGCAAAGAGCATCCAGCAAGAGCATTTCTTCATCAGAACCGAAGAGACGTCCGATCGTTCAAGGAGTAAGGCAGAGTTGATAGCACTCTCCCGAGCCTCTATCGTCACCCCCAGAAAAAAACAAAACAATTGTACTTTAGATTGCTTTTCCTAGGTTTTGTTCTTAGGCTCTCTTCTGTACAAGCAAGTTTGTAGTTGTGAAGTAAAAGTCCAGTCCTCCCATAAAATTGTTCTGTTCTTTTATAATCGATGGCAAACAACTACGTGTTACAAATATCGGCACTATCGGCACTATCGTGTTACAAATTAACCAACCAACAAAACTACGTGTTACAAATATCGGCACTATCGGTACGTGGTTTCGAATCGGAGTATCACATTTTTCGGTGTCGGAAAACAAATAACTATTACTAAATTTCAGATTTTTCGGCACTATCGGTGCCCCTGACCCAGCCCCCCCGTATCCCTCCCCCCTCCCCCCTACACCACCCCTAACCCTAACTCGAACCCTATCCCTAACCCCTCCCCCACTAGCCCCTCTCCCCTCCCCAGCCCCCCAACCCCTATAGCACCCCTAACCCTAACCCGAACCCTATCCCCAACCCTTTCCCCACCATCCCCCCTCCCCTCCGAAGCCCCCCCGCCCTCACCCTCCAGCCGCCCTCACCCCCCCCGCCCCTCCCCCCTAACCCGAACCCTAACCCTCCCCTTCCTCCAGCCCCCCTCCTCACCCCCAGCCTCCCTCACCCCCCCGCCCCACCCCCCAGCCACCCCCAACCATTCCTCACCCCCAACCACCCGCACCCCCTGCCCCTCCCCCCGAGCCACCAGCACCCCTAACCACCAACAACAAAGAGAGAGAGAGAGAGAGGGAGTCACGTACCAGAAGAGAGTCGCCAGAGAGAGTGAAGTCGCCGGAGAGAGTAAGAGCGAGAGCGCCGGAGAGAGTGAGAGCGAGAGCGCCGGAGGAAGAGAGTGAGAGAGTAAAATGATGGGGGAAAATAAATCGGGGGGGGATTAATTTAGTTAGAATTTCGTGACGTTATTATTAACGTCGCTAAATAAGTCGCAATTAGCGACGTTGTAGTGACGTTTCGCGACGACTAGCTCACGTAACTAATATACGTCGTTGTCATGTCGCTATTTGCGTCGCTAGTAGCGACGGTTACCGACGTTTCAATTATACGTCGCTAATGTACACAATTTAGCGACGTTTTGCTAACGTCGCTAAATTTACGTCACCAATTAAGCAGATTTTAGTAGTGTGTTTGCCAGCAGGAAATTGAAATCCCTCTGCCTCGGATCTACTGAAAGCTTCTTGAAGAAGATGAGGGATAGGCAGATGAGTTTCTAGGTCTGGTGGCGGTGGCGGTGGCAGTGGCGATGAGGAGAGCAAGAGGAGGGAGAGAGCTCTAGGAGAATAATGAAAATGAGAGAGAAAAAAGGAACGTAGCTTTTGATTGAGGAGTCGGGTTTGAGCGGGCGTTGGAGCGGGATTCTAATTTTTTTTACCATTTTATATAACGATTACGTGTAACAATGTCATATATGTGTGAACAATATATAACGTTAGCGCTTTAAACCGTTATAATAGGCCAAAAATTCTTCAAAACTGTCATATTATGTGGTATTGCTGAAATTCTGTAACGTTTATATATGAACCGTTGTAATAGCTTCTTATCAAAGGTTATAACAGGATATTTTTCTTGTAGTGTTTGCAGATTATTTCTGGAAGCATAGTAGGATAATCTTGTTGGTTAAATAAATTTGGATAAAATCGTACCGCCTCGTCGTGTATATCGGATTGGGAAGTCAGGGAGGTTCTATCCGACCCAATGAGCGAGCATATACAGTTACGACTTTGCCTCGCCCGGACGATGTCATAGAAGAATTTGGTGCATTTGTCGCCTTCTTTTAGCCAAGTGCATTTCACCCTCCGCGCAAGCTGTATTTCTTCTATGGTGCGTAGCTTCCCGATCTCACTTGCCATCTCTCTTTCCCGAGTTGCAAGTTCGGCATTCATCATGTCACCCTGCAATTGAGTTTGTGGCTCATGAAGTTGATGCTCTTTGGCCGCCATGTCTACTGTTGGAGAGTTGGAACACCAGGATCGCAGAGCTCGTTTCACTCGTTGCAACTTCTTCACCAAGTAGAATTGAGGGTAGCCCGCCTCCGCTGAAGACAATGTGCCCCGAACTGTATCCACATATCCGTCCTTCAAGTGTCATGCATTGTTATAACGGAAAGGCTGAGTCTTTCGCTCCGGGACGCCCGATAGCATTATTTTCAATGGGAAATGATCACTAGTTCCTGCTGCGACTCCTTCAACATTGACGGTGGGAAAACATCGAACCAGTAGATGTTACCTAGGGCTCGATCCAGTTGGTATGCCACCCTTTTGTGTATGGATTTGTTATTCCACGTCTAGATATGACTTGTCCTCTCTAAGCATCGCAACTGTCACGACCCGATCCCAAAGTAATGGGTCTAGTCGGATCATGCCCAGCCTACACCGTTGTGAGACGGCGGCAGTAAGCTGTATCAAGCAGTGAAACGCAACATGCAGAAACGTCTAACGGAAGTAAAACATTTTTATTAAACTGAAACTGGTCTGAAATGGAAATAAAACAACAACACAATTCATTTTATTACAACTGTTCTCAAAAGGAAGAAAAGGAAAAGTACTAAGCCAACACTCTAGGGTTCTGGGATTCCTGGTTCGGCCTCTGTGGGACCCAAGTCTGTCCCGTAGAAAGTGCAATAGGGCAGCTCCTCTTCGTCGCTGTCACCTAAAAATGTTCGGTCTCCAGTCAGGAGTGAACAAGAAACATATTTCCTCCACATCTAGCATTTCTAAATTAATAATAAATGAAAAATACGAGATAGTTTAAGAAACAATATATTTTGTATTTAATAGTAAAAAGAGACCGGCAAGCAAGATGATGTCAATTTCTAGCATGATGCAATACTAAGCTAGTATTTTGAGTATATAACAGGGCCTGTGACCGGCTGGCGAGGCAATATGTATACTAACGTTTTTGGCCAAAACGAATAGTATACGGTACGACACAACCCACAGTGAGATTGGGGATAGCGCAGACATGTAACAAGCAAGATTTGGCTTTGGTCACAGACGTTATACTACTCCCCCAATCAATCCCTAAGCAATGAGTCAATGAGTCAATATAGCAATCCAGCAATCCGTCAATCGATGTGGAGTCCGAGAGGGATCCACGGTAAATCAGTGTCACTATACTACATGTAATCAACTGATGCATACACTTAATTATTAAAATAAAGACACATACATGGAGTAGATATGAAACTTGCCTTGGATAACTCCTTGGCGTGGAACGCGACGAGCAGCAAGTAAACGCTAGGATTTAAGGTCCCGAACCTACAGATCGTAGTACCATATTTAGTAATCAGAACTACGCTCTAATTCTAAGGTGCAATACTAGGCTAAGTCAGGCAGGTTGGTGATCCTAATTGGAAACCACTTTGTACATAAAAATAGATTTTGTTACTAAAAGTTAACATATAACCGTTTCAATAAAATATAGATTTTGTCGTAAATATTAATTAATAGGAAAAATATTTTAAAATGAATTTTTCGAAATTACTAATTTTTGTTAAAAAATAGTTTTTATTTAAATAACATTTTAAAATAGAATTTATTTAATCAGAATGATTTTCATAAAATATATCTTTTAGACATTTCATAAATTATGTAGAAAATCACCTTTAAACATAGATAATAATAAATGTGCAAAAATACGTTTTCTTACCAAAATATTGGTTTAAAGTTAATATAAAAGGTTTTCGGGTTTTAATATTAAATACCATTACCAAAATTAACCTTTTTACACAACATAAGTTTTTATTACAATAATCACTTTATAAACCCTTTTTGACTAGAAATCGTTTTAAAAGAGGAATATACATAGTTTATATTACCATTTTATAACTAAACTTTTATTTAATAACAATAACTTTTAAATGAATAAATATTTAACCACTATAAATGTAATAACTAAATCATTTATTTGGTTTAGAATTTCTACAGCATAACATTACAATTTAAAAGATAATCCTAACTTTAATTTAAACCATTTAAATCATTTAAACCATATTTTAAATTATTAAGGTTAATCCATAAATCAATTAATACCAAATAAACATGTATAAAGTTTCCTAATATGTATATTATTACTACATTGCTAATTACAACACAGAAAGCTAAAATATTAAACCACAGAACCTAATAAAACAATTGTACAGAACCAAACTAATAATCTACATGATAGACTCTACGGCCAGAATGACAAATGAGTTTCTGTGAAGAAAATGCCAGAGAGAAATAGGAAGAGTTTACCCAAACTTGTACGAAGGAGTACCGAGGGGAGGGCTCGGACTCGGAACAACGCCGGAATTGACAAGCACGGACACGTGCGCGCACACGACGAATACGCGGCAAAGGCGCGCAGAACCGGGGCGCGTGCGGGACTGGCGGATGACGACGGGCGGCTGCTCAGAAATGGGGGAAGTGGGGTCTGGATTCGGAGAGGGCGGCGAGGGGAGCGCGGTGGTGGTCGCGGATTTGGATTTGGTGGAGTAGGGAGAGAGTTATGAGAAATTTAGTGAAGGAGAAGAAATGTAGTTTCTGTGGAGAAGGGGTTTCTAAAGAGTTACGTAAAGGTTGAGATCCGGAAGGGGGGGTGTGCGCGCGGGTTCAGGGGAGAGAGGGGACGTGGTTTTGAATGGGTTTGGGTATGGACTTAAGTCATGGGTTTGGGTATGGACTTCATTGCAACCCTGATCAGAGAATGCAATCCTGAAATTCTTTAGTAATGGACTCCGGTACTCTTCTGCTCCCTATTTTTTCATGGCTGAACAATACTGCATTGAAATCTCCAATAACCAACATTGGGAGCTTCCCATTAGCCTCGACCATTTCACTAATTTGCGTAATGTTTTGCCATAGAGTTCTTCGATGGATGCGATCATTGTGCCCATATATTGCGGATAAGATGAACTGAAGACCTCCAGCATTTGTAAATTTGATAGCAATAATTTGTTCATCCATAAGCAATACCTGACCATCCCAGACATCCTTATCCCATCTGACCCAAATCCGAGCAATGTCACATATCTGTAGGTTATTAACCTGTGCCCAGCTTGTAGGTGTTCTTCTCGTCATAACTCGTTCGGATTTTATTTTGGTTTCCAAAATCACACTTATAATGCAAAGGTTCCGTTTCAACACCTCAGTGATCTCCTTCCATCTACAAATCGAACAAGCTCCCCACACGTTCCAAACAATTAGAAACATTGATCATGATTCGTGTCCCCTTGGTTACCTCGACATTGACCACTGGGGTAGAGATGTGGGTTATGCACCGTCAATTGTAGGTTCGGATATGCCTGAGTACCGATTGTATCCTCTTCCATGGAGCGAAGTAGGGCTACCCATTTAGGATTTTCTCGAACATGCCTCCGCGAACATCCTCACGCGTATCCCCAGCGCGCCGCTTCCTGCCGTTGTTCCCATGGCCACCCGACTGGGACTTTGTCCCTGCCTCCCCCCCCCGAGTGCCGTGGAGGATCGTCGGCGAGTCTGACTTCCCAGTGTTCCATCTTCTCGTGTGGTGAATATACGGTTCATGACGTCCGTGGTACCCTGGATTTCGACTAGTGAGGATCCTGTCTGTCCCGCTACCTCGTGTGTGGACGGATTATTTGAGCCCCGACTGGGACCTACGCCTTGTGTCCCTGTGTTCGTCTGATCCATGGGGGAGGGGCCTGATAGGACTAGAGAGAGCTCCATGCCAGAGGTGGCAGACCGGTTATCCCCATCTGGACTTCGGTCGTTTCCATATCGATACTCGGTTCCAAGTCTTCCTTCCCGCCAGTCTCATCTGCTGCCATCTCTTCTACCGTGGCCAGGGGGATACTTCCACCGCTCTTCATTCGCCTCCATGTAACATTGTTGTGTAAGATGTCTGAAGCAATGGCAGTTCCTGCATGCAGGGGGGAGGGGGATCTGGTGTATCATAGGGGATTTGTCTTTTCTATTGATTCCTACGGGTTGGATAAAAAAAATTCTTGAATGAGGTATTCAACTCCAGAGATGAATCGAAAAAGAAATCTTTATTTGTTCTACCTCCTCTTTTTTATGAAGACAATGAATCTTTTTATCGAAGGATCAGAAAAAAATCGGTCCGTATCTACTGCGCGGGGGGGGGGGGGGAGGGGGGGGGGGGGGGGGGGAGATCCACTATTAGTCCACCTTCTGAGTGTATACCTCGCATGGTGGAATCTCATATGATACTAGTCTAGGCAATTCTTTCTTGGCCTCAATTTCCACCAATGGCGTATTGCAGCCGAGATCGGCCGATTCTCGCCTCGTCTTCTTTGGTTGGCTTAATTACCAATTAGATTGGTAATCTTCATAAGCATAGATGGGTTCCAATATGGAATCGGGAATCCCGGTAATCGCACCCAAACTGGGACTGTATGGAGGAGATCTCGTTCGCACTTCGCCCCGCGATGCCATTCTTTTAGTATGATAAGTCTCCCGTCGAACGTCTACGGGCCACCCTGCATAATACGGTCAAAGTCCTCCTTCACGTCGAACTTTTCCAAGAAGAACCCATCTTCCCTGGCAAAGAAATCTATACTGCCTTTCGGTCGCCATACACTCGCCGCATATGTCGGAATTTGTCCGTAGAATGACTTGTCTCCGAGGACATATAGGACTGTTGTGTTTTGCCAATACGCCGTAGTCTCGCAGATTTCTTCCTCGCTAAATATAGCCGCTCTTCCCCATTCACGCGCTTAGGCATCACATAGTGCATTGTATCACCGGACGAGTTGGAGCCTTCTCTACACAGGTCCGCCGACGATCGGCCTATTGCTTGGCCTGATACAACTGCCTTGCCTTTGTCACGTTTGCCACCATCCGCAACGTGCACTGATCTCGCTAATTCAATATATCCCCTTGTCGCCGGTTGGGTAGGTATGCGCCTACGCTCAACCCCTCCTTCATGTGATCGTTGTGGATCCGCACCTGTAGTATGTAGCGGCCTGTCCCCCCCCCCCCTCCCGTCGTCTGTCACCAGTCATCCGAGGCCCTCGTTCAGTGTTTACAGGTTGACGTGCTAGCTCCTCCTCTAGCAGATAACCCTCTATTTCCTTCGCCGACCTCTTTGCCTCTCGGTCTCCGGCGAACCTCTGCCCTCCCCAGGACCGGCCGTCGAATTTGACGCCCCCGGATCCGAGGCCTGGCCATCTCCAGGCATTGGGACTTCATCGGACAGCAACCCGAACCCTAGCGCCGCTCTCATGGTTTTATTTATTTTATATATATATAGGCCAGGTGGGTTTATGTACTTTTTGAATGTCAAATAATTTTCAGTGTCCAAAATGGACATTTAGCTTTGGAGGCATGGAACAAATTATAACTACTACTATATATGAGAGACTAGATAATAATAAAACCATATGTTCTTGTTTAATCTCAATTTTAAAGAGTAGTTGATACTTTTTTCATGTTTGGTTCAGGGGTAGAAAATGAAAGTCATTACTTTGGGTAAGGAAAAATAATTTTCAACTAAAAAAATTAGAAAGAAAAATAATTCATCAATCCAAATGAGAATTCAACAGCAGAAATAAAAATCTATAAAAATGGTAACTTTCCAAAGGAAATAAAATACCAACAAATTGATTTTTTTTTTGCTTTACTTTCCGCGAACTGAACGAGGCCTAGCTCACTAGGAAGGCTAAGGACCAGTGTGGACGCGTCCATCTCGGAACACTCATATGCTCTTGAAATAGGCATCTGAGTAGGGGTGAGCATTATTCGGTTTTGGACTGAAAATCGAATCGAACCGAACCGAATAAGAGGTTCGGTTCGGTTTTAAAAAAATTCAATTCGGTTTCGATTTTGAAAATACTAAATTTTCTTATTCGGTTTCGGTTTCGGTTTCGGTTTTGGATTTCGGTTTCGGTCCAAAACCGAAAACCGAATAAAAAATTTAATTAATATATATATATATGTGTGTGTGTGTGTGTGTGTGTGTGTGTGTACTATATATATAAGTATTAATATATATAGGTATATATTAAATATATATAGGTATATACTAAATATGTCTATGTATATTTAGTTACTATATATATTAACAAAAAAAGCTCAAGAAAATCAAAAATATATGAATAAATCGAATAAACCGAAAACCGAACCGATTTAATTCGGTTCGGTTTGAATCGGTTTTGGGCCAATTCGATTCGGTTTCGGTTTTGCTTATTCGGTTTCGGTCCAATTCGATTTTGGATTATTCGGGTCGGTTTAAACCGAATGCTCACCCCTACATCTGAGCCCCAAATGAGTGAGGGTGTTTGTCTGGGATTAATCGGAGGGCAAAAAAAAAAAAAAAAAAAAAAAAAAAAAACAAAGAAAAAAATCGGAGGGCTAGCCAAACATCTAGCCTATTATGTTTGACTTCCAGATGCATCCCAAATGAAACATAACTACAATTCAAGCCGGAGCCTTTAATAAAAAACAAATGTTTTAAAATTTTAATCAACAATTAACAACAATAAGTAAATATATAAGATGTGTTATAAAATAGAAGCTAATTTTTTTTAGCCGAATAGAATTGTTTTGCTTCTCTTATAAAAAAAATATATAAAGAAGCAATATGATAAAAAATCAAACCCTCCGGTTAATACATTAAAAATATATATAAAGAAGCAATATGATAAGGGTGGTTGTAGAAGAGATAAGGGCATCCATAAATTGGATTCATCCACAAATCATAACAATCCCTTCGCATGTCCACTTTAACCTTTGTGTCATTAAGAACTTTTCAAAAACATTATATTTAGTTCTTACATAAATTCAAATAAAAAATCAAACCCTCCAGTTAATACATTTGAATATTACATCTCATTCCATTACTTTATTTTGCCTATACATTTATATGCATTATCCTCATATTCTCATGAAGAGTTGTTGGTTTATTTGTGATTCATGTAAGCTCGCAACTTCCTTTGATATTTTAATCTGATTCACCGCAGCCATACATATTCTCTGTTTGTTTCATTATGTGCAAGAATTATTGGACGAGGTGCTTGATCGATCTCCGGAATAACTGCAATACTGTTTAGAAAATATATCTTATTCGTGATATCCCCTTAAGGGGTTTAGATAAATAACTTGCATATTGTTAGTGTTTTTGCCTTTGGACTAGAAAAGATAGTCCCACATCGGCTACACCAAATGGTGAGTATCTCAATATAATGCATTGCTTGTGTTGAGGTGTGCACATGAGGTGTAGTGGGGCACAAGTTTGTGCCATGTGGAAGTATTTTCCTAGAAGGAAAAATGATTAAATCCAACAAGGATGCAAGTTAATTTTTGTTGTGCGGACTCGGACTCGGACACGGACTCCAGGATGTCTTGTGCATGCACGGGAGTGTTCGGGGGGTAGGCGTGGACTGGCACACTTCTATGCTGATTGTGGGATGATCTAAAATATCAAACTCTATTTTTGAGTATTGGTATTTTAGTCCCACATCGGATAGGAGAAGAGGTGAAGTCTCAACTCCAGTCTATAAATAGAGCCCCTTGGCCTCCTTTGAAAGATGCACCAAGAAGAGAGTTGAGGGAGTCTGTTAAGTCCAGGAAGCCCGTTCAAGTCTTAAATATTGACTTACGAGCGTTCCAGAAGTTCTTCGTGAACTTGCTGGTTCCTGGAAGCTGTTCGTGCTCGTGTGGGGCGAATAAAGCTTTGAGCAACGGTGGTTCATTCACCCCAGCATCTCATTCTCGCCTGTCATCGCTACTGTTGCCTTTTACAGTAACTTCTTTTTAGAAGCTCTACTGCCGATAGTCGCTTACACAAAGTCTCTTTAGATTTTTTGTGTATTACGTAGAATCTTTTTAGATCCTCGTAATTCAGAATCCTCCAGGATCTCTGTTGCACATCTTCTTTAAGGTGTTGCATTTGAAACGTTGTCTGTACAATTGTTTCAGTTTCAGATTTTTCCATCGAAAATTGTGCCTCGGCACTAACAATCTCAAAGCTTTATTGAGAAGATGGATAATTCTCGTGCTTCGCTCATCGATACCGGCTTTAACAAGTTGGAGAAATTCGATGGCGAACACTTCCAGATATGGAAACGAAAGGTCACTTTAAATCTTCAACTCGTGAATGTTGATCACGTGCTGTCAGAAGAAGAACCGATCGTTCCAACCACTGGATCTGCTGCGGCTGTGGCCGCTGCTACGACCAAGCAAGCGAAGTAGAAGAGAGAAAACAGTATATGCAAACTACTGATACTCAATTCCATGGAAGACTCTCTGGCAGAGTCCTACTCCAAGAAGACATCTGCCAAAGAGATATGGGACTCCTTGGGAAAGCTCTATAAAGATGACGAGAACCGGTCCAAGATCTTCATGGTAGAAAAATACCACAAGTGGACCTTCGAAGACGAGAAGGCGATGCTGCCCCAAGTGAAGGAGTTTCTGAAGTTGCGTCAGAAACTAGAAGACGAGAACATGCCCCTCGTCGACAAGTTTGTCGTTGGAGGGATCGTCGCGAAACTTCCTACAGAATGGAGCAACTTCTATGCAAGGATACATCGAAAGAAGATGGAAATTAGCTTGGACTTGCAAGAGATTCATGTTGAGGACGAGATGCGCTCTCAACAGAAGATGGATACTCTGTCCAAACAACTGGCGAAGGCTAATCTGGTCCAAACCAGAGAGTACCAGGGGAAGCAGGCTGCTTCTCATCGCAAAAAGAAGGACTTCACGAATCTGAAAGTGAAGGGTCCTGCTTTCAAGCAGCAGAAGTCCAAGTCCCATGTGACTTGTTTCAATTGTGGCAAGAAGGGCCACTACAAATCCGAATGCAAGTCCAAGCCCAAAGAACAAGGTGAGCATAGTAAGGTTTCCATGATTACTAATCTAGTTGCCATGATAGCACAGGTTGCAACTGTGGGGGCTGACTTGGACTGGTGGATAGACACTGGTGCGACCTGCCATGTATGTTCAGACAAGGACTGGTTCGTCTCTTATGAGCCAACTTCAGAGAAGGTCATAATGGCAAACCAGGCACAAGCTAAAGTACTGGGGATCGGGACGGTGGAGCTGAAACTCACATCGGGGAACACTCTGACGCTTCAAGGTGTGAAGCATGTTCCAGTAATTGCTAAGAACCTGATCTCTGGAAGTCTGCTCTGCAACACAGGCTTGAGGATGGACATCAATGCTGGCCAGTTGGTGATGTCCAAGAAGAGTACATTCTTCGGGAAAGCCTTCCAAACTGAAGAAATGTACAAGATTCAGCTTGTTGTAACCCAGCATGATAATATAAATGCAATCACTTTTTCTGGTTATTCTCTTGAGTTGTGGCATAATAGGCTAGGACATGTTCATTGTAAAAGGATTAACAGAATGTCTAGTCTAGGACTTATCTCCAAGTGTGGGGGTAAGGTAGAGAAATGCGAAGTATGTGCTCAGACGAAGATCACAAGGAAACCCTTTCACAGTGTCCATCGAAGCACAGATCTTCTTGAGTTGGTTCACTCAGATATCTGTGACTTCAAACAATTCTCTACAAAGGCCGGGATGAAGTATTTCATTACTTTCATCGATGACTTCTCAAAGTATGCTTTCGTCTACTTGCTCAAGTCTAAAGACGAAGCATTCGAGAAGTTCAAGGAGTTCAGGGCCGAGGCTGAGCGGCAAACTGGACAACATCTCAAAAGGTTAAGGAGTGATCGAGGTGGGGAGTATCGGTCTCATGAATTCTTATCATTCTGCAAAGAACATGGAATCATCAATGAGACAACGGCTCCGTACTCTCCTCAATCCAACGGAGTAGCAGAAAGGAAGAACAGAACGTTGACAGAGATGATAAACTCCATGCTGTTGACTGCGGGTCTTCCAAACTGCTACTGGGGAGAAGCTGCACTAACGGCAATGTTCATTCTGAACAGAGTGCCATATGCAACTTTCGACATAACTCCTCATGAACTCTGGTTCAAAGTCAGACCTAACTTGAATGTCATTCGAGTGTGGGGGTGTCTGGCTTATGTGAAGCTCCCGGATCTGAAGATTCAGAAGCTGGGGACAAGGACTACGAAGGCGATCTTCTTGGGGTATGCCGAGAAGAGTGATGCTCGGAGATTCCTTGATATCGAGTCAAACCATATCATCGAATCTCGCGATGCTGAATACTTTGAAGACAAGTTTGCAAAACACAAGAATATTGTTCTCACGGATCTTCCGGAGAATGATGAGGGTACAAAGCAGACAGAAGTCTTTAATGAACCAGTAGTCCAAGATGAAGCTGTCGTCAAGGAGACACCAGCTGAACCAGAACTCGCTGAGCTGTCAACTAAGCGAACGAGGAGGCCGAAAGACTTCGGAGATGACTTCGTCACCTATCATGTGGAAGCAGATCCGCTTACCTATGATGAGGCGATGAAGACCAGAGATGTTGTATTCTGTAAGGAGGCGATAGACAACGAGATTGACTCAATCACCTCCAACAACACATGGGTATTGGTTGACCTGCCAGAAGGAGCAAGACCCATCGGATGCAAATGGATCTTCAAGAAGAAGATGAAAGCAGATGGAACCATTGACAAGTTCAAGGCCAGGCTACTGGCCAAGGGGTTTGCTCAAAAGCAGGGGATCGACTACTTTGACACTTATGCTCCAGTAGTTCGGATGACAACCATCAGATTGTTAATTGCTCTAGCAGCAATACACAAGCTGGTGATACATCAGATGGATGTGAAAACGACATTCCTTAATGGCGAGCTGACCGAAGAGATCTACATGCAACAACCAGAAGGTTTTGTCGTCGGAGGTCTGGAAGACAAAGTCTGCAAGTTGATGAAGTCTCTGTATGGTTTGAAACAAGCTCCCAAAATATGGCATGAGAAGTTTGACAAGGTGATAAGGTCAAATGGCTACAGGGTCAGTGAAACAGACAAGTGTGTCTATACGAAGTTTGCTGACGGAAGATAAGTAATCGTATGTCTTTACGTGGACGACATGCTAATCCTAGGTACGGATTTAAGCTGCGTCACAGAGACAAAGAAATTCCTCTCGACCAAGTTCAGTATGAAGGACTTGGGGGATGCCGACGTAATCTTGGGGCTCTAGATCATCCGGACAGGCACTGGAATAGCGCTGTCACAATCTCATTATATTGAGAAGATGCTCACTCGCTACGGGTATCAAGATCTTCCTTTTATTGATACACCGTACCAGAGTGATCAGAAGCTGGAGCCAAATTCGAGGGAAAGCGCCAGGCAGTTGGAGTACGCTAGCGTCATCAGAAGCTTGATGTACGCTACTACTGCCACAAGGCCTGACATAGCTTTTGCAGTGGAAATGCTGAGTCGGTTCACTAGCAATCCAGGCGTTGAGCACTGGAAAGCTGTGAAGCGTGTTATGAGATATCTCAAGAAAACTCAGACATATGCACTTTTCTACAGCGGAGATCCGTCAGTAGTGGAAGGCTTCAATGATGCTAGCTGGTGTTCAGATATGGAGAGCGAGTATTCTACAGGTGGATTCGTATTCGCCATGGACGGAGCTGCTATATCGTGGAAGTCGAAGAAGCAGACTATGTTATCTCGCTCCTCCATGGAATCTGAATTCTTTGCATTGGATGCTGCTGTAGATGAAGCAGAGTGGCTTCGGGAGCTCATGTATGATCTTCCGGTGGTTGGGGCTCAGATACTGGCGATACCGATATACTGTGACAACCAGGCGGCAGCAGCAATGGCATCAAATGACCTCTTCAACGAAAAGAAGAGGACTGTACGGTTGAAGCACAGGACAATACACGATCTCATCATGAGGAGTGTTATTGCAGTGATTGATGTTCGGAGTCAGGAGAACCTGGCGGATCCGTTCACCAAGGGCCTCAAGCGCCAGCTGGTCGATGACACAGCTTGTAAAATAGGCTTGAAGGCATTCTGATATTGTGTTATTACAATCCTACCATAAAGTTTTATGCTATTAGTTCAAAGAGAAATCTACTAGGCATCTAGCTTTTGGTTCAAGGGAGGACTATTAACCAGAAGAATATCAGGAACGATGGGTACTTGTCCTCTGTGACATGGAGAGGTTACGGACCTACAACTACTGTTGTCTACTGTTGTTTTTTGCGAAAAATGGATCCTGTGGGAAGGTTGGCTTAAATGCCTTAATGAGTTCTCAGGCAGAGTGAATGCCTGGAGTGCTTTACAGGAAGCACGGTAGCGCAGCACTACAAGGAGTGTAACTCCATGCTATAGTGGGGTGACTCCACCATGAGGTTCCCAGGTAGGGGTAATGCCTCGGCTTTGCAAGCCAAGTCACAGCGGAGTAGCACCGCAAATAGGCAGGTAGCCTAATGTTGTATGATAATCGTAATAAAGAGAAGTAGACAGCACTACAAAGAGGACGATGTCCTCATGTTACAGTGGCATGACACCACGAAGAGGTACCAGGTAGGGTAAAGCCTCGGCTTTGTGAGCCATGTCACAGCGGCGTAACACCGTACAGAAGCGCAAGGCTTCATGCTGGGTAGTTTGGCACTACAAAGAGGCCTGTGACCTCATGCTACAGTAGTATGACACTACGATGAGGTACCCAGGTGGGGTAAAGCCTCGGCTTTAAGCCATGTCATAGCGGCGTAGCACCGCAAAGAAGCGCAATGCTTCATGCCACGACTCTTTATAAAGAACTCACCTATAGTGTATGGACAGAGATATCAGGCCGTCTCTTGAGGGTAAACTTGTAGACGCCCAAAAATTATACACTGAAACCAGGCTGGCACAAGGCCTTCAATGTGTAGCCAGAAGCACAGTTGATGTCATTATGTGAGTAGGAAGAATTGCAGTTATGGTGGAGAATTCAAGGCTTAGTCCATTCTTGTATCATGCTGTTATTTAACCTATGCGGGAAGATTCAAGTCGTAGCAACATCTCTCCTAATGCATGATGGGCAGTCACTATGGGGAACGCTCAACCCATATATTAAGATATGTGGGGGATTGTTGGTGTGTTTGCCTTTGGACTAGAAAAGATAGTCCCACATCGGCTACACCAAATGGTGAGTATCTCAATATAATGCATTGCTTGTGTTGAGGTGTGCACATGAGGTGTAGTGGGGCACAAGTTTGTGCCATGTGGAAGTATTTTCCTAGAAGGAAAAATGATTAAATCCAACAAGGATGCAAGTTAATTTTTGTTGTACGGACTCGGACTCGGACACGGACTCCAGGATGTCTCGTGCATGCACGGGAGTGTTCGGGGGGTAGGCGTGAACTGGCACACTTCTATGCTGATTGTGGGATGATCTAAAATATCAAACTCTATTTTTGAGTATTGGTATTTTAGTCCCACATCGGATAGGAGAAGAGGTGAAGTCTCAACTCCACTCTATAAATAGAGCCCCTTGGCCTCCTTTGAAAGATGCACCAAGAAGAGAGTTGAGGGAGTTTGTTAAGTCCAGAAAGCCCGTTCAAGTCTTAAATATTGACTTACGAGCTTTCCAGAAGTTCTTCGTGAACTTGCTGGTTCCTGGAAGCTGTTCGTGCTCGTGTGGGGCGAATAAAGCTTTGAGCAATGGTGGTTCATTCACCCCAGCATCTCATTCTCGCCTGTCATCGCTACTGTTGCCTTTTACAGCAACTTCTTTTTAGAAGCTCTACTGCCGATAGTCGCTTACACAAAGTCTCTTTAGATTTTTTGTGTATTACGTAGAATCTTTTTAGATCCTCGTAATTCAGAATCCTCCAGGATCTCTGTTGCACATCTTCTTTAAGGTATTGCATTTGAAACGTTGTCTGTACAATTGTTTCAGTTTCAGATTTTTCCATCAAAAATTGTGCCTCGGCACTAACACATATGCATATCCCTTAAGATCAACATATTCATATGAATTAAGTCAAATATGATTCTTTTGATATATCTAAAAATATACTTTATGTCATTCCAGTTTCTATATGTAGGTGCACATATCAACATTCACATAAAAAATATTATGCCGAGTGAACGACAATAAAAAAAAATTATACTTTATTTTAAATAAGGTACTTAAGGACCTAGAAGAAGTTTTTTTCTTTTTTCCTTTTTAGGCTGAAATAAGTCCCATTGACCTGACCGCTATAGGTGTACTGAGTGAGTGACAACTGCTCATATTAAATCTCTTCAGAAAATCTCTTCTAGAGATTATCTCTTATATATGTAGATTATCTCTTCAGAAATTAGGAGACATTGTCATGTATATAGATAACCGCTTTGACGAATCCATTCATGAATTTTCTTCATATTAGAATATGCTTGGACATTTAGGATTATCATTATATCTTTCCTAGACATAACTCAATGAGTATATAATATCACAGTCTTGGGGATGGTTTTAGTCCATATATGGCTCGTTTTGCAAATCCTTCGGAGATATCCTGGTAATTATCGTTTGGAGATATACCTTGACAAACTAAATCTTCGGTAATTTCATGTATATCTTATTGTCTAGGTTATCATGATCAGGGAATATGTTATTTTATATTCTATTCATGGTCATTTCGAGAATCCTTGAGCGACTAAAATTACTCTATACATTTGGATCTCTTTATTTTCTACAAACACCCATTTAAAACCTACCGAATTTATTTCTTTTGGATTTGTACTATAGGACCGAACATTTCACGTTTTTCGAGAGAATCTATTTCTACTTGTATCACATATTTTCATTTTTGCCAATGTTAACCTTTTTAACACCGTAACCGGCTAGATCTACAGAAGCTGTTACGAAATTGAAATAGACTGGGAGTTCGAGGGCTAATATTATTATTATTATTATTGAAACAACTCCGGTCGATCAATCGCTAATGTATTACCATTGAAACGCTTTCATTGGAACTTCCTTTCCCGATCAATAGTTAGGGCTTGTAGATTTTTTGGGTACTGGTACCTCTTTCTTACTATTTTATAGGATTTGAGGCATATCTTCGACCGGAGCAATATATTTTCTTTTTGAGAAATTAGATCTTTGGTTCATGACATCTTCCGGATCGTCATGAACTTTCTCTACAGGAGATGCTGTTTCAGGAGCTACTTTTTTAAGAGCATTAGGGCGTATATTATTCAGGCTCTTTTTCTGGAGAGCTGAACCTTTAAAACCTTTAGGTCTTGCACATTCTTAGGAAGATGATGAAGAGGTATCATATGCTAAAGTTCCAAATCTTAGTGTATTTTGTGCGTTATTATTTTTAGCTTAATGCACTATACTGGATATTTTATTTGCTATGAGTCTCTTGGGTAGACTTACCGTTGCGTCATATGTCGCCATTGGAATAACATTAAAGACATCTTAGGATATACTATTGACATGGGTTTATATCCCTACGCATCTCGAAATGATGAGGTCACACTCCCTTGATCCTCATAATGATGCTTGTCTTGTTGGTTATGTGACACTAGTTATTTATCTTACACGCAAAAGATACGATTCCATGGTGGTTATGTCTTTGTCATTAGGGATACAACAATATCTTGGATGTCTACAAAGCAGACACTATGTTATACTTCTTCAAATCATGTCGAGCTCTTGTTCATGACACTACTTGAAAATGTGTATGTCTGCGAGTTGTTATTGAGCATATTCAGATTACAAGCAAATTTTCCTCCATTAGTGACGTCCCGATGACAATAGATGAAGATAGTGTTATTCGCGAAACAGATCTTAGATGGAAATCTCGATCTCTTAATGAGACATGAAGATGTACTCGTTCTTTTTGTGAGATACGTGGTTGATGACTCGGTCTCTTTGTAAAAATGCGAGTTGATGTCACGGTCTGTCACGATCCGTTACCCAAATTGTTCGGCCGGGCCGAGCCATGTCCAGCCTACGCTTGGTTAAAGCGTAGTAAGCTGTTCTAAGAATAGACAATAAAGGATCTAAGCTGCTAACAGTTCTAATATCAAATTTAGAGGTTCATCACAACACAGCATCTATAAGTGAAAGTAAACAAGCACAGACTTAAAAATACACTTCCAAAGTATCTAACTGGAGACAAAGTCCGGTATCCAAATATAAGTTCAAAACAAAGTCTAAGTCTCAAAACACATGAAAGATATCTAAGCAAGGTTCTCCGCTGGGGTCTCTTCTGGAGCTAAGGCCAGGTCCTCAAAATCAGTGCCATAATATGTGTCACATAGCATTTCATTCTCGAAAAGTGAACCTACAACGTTATCCTGTCAGGACGGGAGCAAGTACAACCTCTACAACTAAAGTACTGAATATATAATGAAAGAGATGTACAACAAGAAACATGGTGTGATAAGTCTATAAAACAGGAAATACTGGAAACATGGCCTCATGGTACAACTGGGATCACAGTATCATAGTAACATAGGGAACATGGCATATCTGGAATCATGGTATCTCATAATCTATCATGGCAAGGACACATATGTCATATAGACAGATGTATATGTAATGTTTAAAACTGTAGCAGGTACGTGATCGTCAATAGGTGTACAATGTGCAGGGGCACATAATAAAATGTACTTCCGTACAAGTGATAAGGCGATAGATGTACATACGCACAAATCTACTTTGAGATAAAGTCTACGGCACAGTAATCATATAAAAAGAACCTTTGCTCGGTACATACGTACGGAGAGGGGGCATGATCACGTACTCAACTATCAGTTTCCCTATAACCCATATTCTATCATGTGAGAGATACGAGAATAGTAAAAACATGTGAGAGATACGAGAATGGTATAAAACATGTGAGAGATACAATAACGATATAAAATATGTGAAAGATGCTGGAAGCAGTATAAGCATGGCAGGTACTGAGAGCAGTATAAAACGTGGTGGATACTGAGAGCAGTATAAGCATGGTAAAACATGTACTGAGAACCAGTAAGAAGCATGTGAATATATAAGAACTGTCATAAGCATGGAAGGTACTAAAAGTAATACAACATGTGAAGATTTAACTTGCTACCTCAAGGATCAGTATTTTTAACAGGGTTAATATCTGTTCTAGCATTAAAAGACAGTAAATGAGTTTGTAGATGTACTTGCCTCGAGCAAAGCAAGAATACTAGTACGAAGATATAGATGTCTGGTGTCCTGTCAATAATGATATACAAACTCAGCCTCTAAGTTATGTTCAAGATTACACTAGTGGTGTGACACGACTCCTGACTGGATACTAGCCAAGTGGGAACCTAGCATAAAAGTCCAATGTAGGGTGACACTATATCCAAACTAACTTCTAGGGCCTTTACACTAGTGTAGGGGGTGTCCAATACTACAATAACTCAAATCAACTCAAAACATTGCAAGTCGTAACTATTCAATAAGTAAATCAAACTGTATACTGAGTTCCAATAATTTTTGAGATAGACAAAAAGCTTAAATATACATAAAGTAAAATACCAAAATGATCCTTGTTAATTATAGAAATTTATACTAATTTTTCTGAAATTTATAAACCTTCATAAATATTTATTAAAAATCAGCAAACACATGTATCCTGAAAATGAGTTCTGTTTTCCTATTTTTATAAAATACCAAAAGTACTTATTAAATGCTGGAAAATTATAATAAATTAGCTAAATTAACATAGTATTTAAATACAAATTTTCCAGATTTTTACAGTATTTAAATATATATATAAATTCAAAAATAGAAAGTAATAATTTCTGGAAAAATAATTAATTACAAATTAAGGATGATACATAAGCAAAATCTACAGATGTTGTCGGATGATAAAATAAATATCACCAACGTGTCTAGAATGGTCAAATTAGCTAGGACAGCCTACCCATAAGTCCAATTTAGACACATGAGCAAAACGGTAATTTTGGATCAAAATGATGTCCGCCGTTGGACACACTTTGCACCGAAAAACGTGTCAGAATAGAAGTCTACAAAACCTAGAAAATTACATGTCTACGAATCCAGAATGATGATACGAACCCAACGGTATGTCCGAAATAGGATTTCGATGTGCCGATCTCAAAATGACACGTTGACGCGGACATTTGGAATTCGGTTTGCACCGAAATACGTGTCAGAGCAAATGTCTTCAAAACTCAGCAAATTTTATGTCAACGAGTCCAGAATGACGATACGAACTCAACGGTACATCCGGAATTGGATTTCGATGAGCCGATCTCAAAGTGACCCGTTGACTCAGAATGTGGGACCCGCTTTGCACCGAAATGTGTGCCAGGGCCCACGTTCTCCAAATCAAGCAAACTTTATATGAAAACATGCCAGAACGATGCCACGAGTCTACTGGTGGTGTCAGAAATTGAATCCGGAGTCCAGGGTTCAAAAATGGAATTTAACAAGTGCAAATTAAAGAATTCGGACGGCCAACTTTGGCGTTGAATTCGACCAACCTAACGTGCTCACAATGAAACGAAACTTAAGGGGCAGGAAGAGGGTTATACCAGCTGCGCACAGGAACTGGTAGCGCGCCAACCAGAGCTGCGACGGTGGATTTACGAGCTGACGAAGTCGGCTCCACAAAACTGTCCAAAAACAGTTCAATTTAAACGGTCAACTTGGTGGCCAGATTTGAGGTATCAAACGGCGAAATTAACGGATAAAAATTGAGGGGAATGAAGCTGGATATACCGAGATTGCGACGGAGCGAAGAAATCGCAGATCCAACGGTCGAATTTCTCAAAAATCGTGCACAAAGTCGCTGCGATAAAACACCATTTCAACTTCGTTTCCGAGCTCGTCACGACGGGAACCCGTGCCAAACGCACGAATCGCCTCCGATACACGTAGGAGAGAGGAGCGATGGCTATGGGGTGGCTCGCCGGAGGTCGCCCGGGCGAGGGGGTCACGTGGGGCTGCCCACGCAGCGGCGCACAGCGGCGCACGGTGGCGCACGGCGGTGCACGACCGCCGGCCGCTGCTGCTGCAGCGTGCTGCAGCTGCTGCTGCTGTGTGGCCTGCTGCGGCGGCGCTGTCGGCCTTGCACACGCGCACAGCAGTGGCCAACGGTGGCGGAGGCGGCGCGCGGTGGAGGTGGCGGTTCGGGTGATGTTGGTGGTGGTGTAGTTGATGGTGGTATGAGTGGTAGTGGTGATTGTAATGGTGATGGTGGTGAGTAGTGGTGTTGGTGTTGAAGCTTGAAGGAGAAGAATAAGTAGGAGGAGAATGGAGGTGGTTGTGGTGGTGCTCGGCTGTGAGGGGGTGGGGTGGTGTTCGGCCGAGTGAGAGGGAGGGAGAGTTGGAGATGTGTGTGAGTGTAAATATATAAAGAGAGATAGAGAGAGAGTGGTGTATATATATAATATATATGAAGAGAGAGAGAGAGAGAGAGAGAGATATTTGAGAGAGAGGGAGAGGGAAGTCGGTCAAGGGGCGTGTGCCGGCTGTGAGGTAGGGATGGGGGAGTGTTGGTGTAGGTGTAAAGTGAGAGAGAGTTATGTATATATATATATATATATATATATATATATATATATATATAATATTTTAAGATATTTAATAAAGTAGAGGGAGGAAGAGATATTTTCAAAATAGAAAAAAGAGAAATATTTTGTGGGGTATTTGGGCAGTTATGGGAGGACAACATGGAGCTTGGATTTGGGTTCGGTCGAGCCGGGTCGAGTCAAAATTGGACATGGTGAAATAATTGAATTAAAATAGGTATTTATGATAATGGGTAAATAAGTAACATGCGGGGACTCAAATAAATGAGACACAAGTTTCCTGTGGGTAGTAGGCTTCATGTGGGCCATGTCCATACTTCGGGTCGTCTAGGTTGGGTCGATGTCGGGTCCCAAAATTAAATTGGAAAATAAATCAGATTTTACGGTAGAAAATTAATCAGCCTAAATTGACCCAAAAATTGTGCGAAGAAAATGAAGCACAAAATGGAGTGTCTGAGTGGGACACGAAGGTCATGGGTGAAGAGCGTCTCGAGTAGATCATTCATGAGAAGTTGGTTCTGAGAAAATGACTGGTCTGGTGCTCCTAAATTAAAAGTCACGGTAACGTGCAAACGATGATCAAAGATAAAAGTGGGAATAATTATTCAACGATTAATTGGTCTAAGTTGACTCGAAGTTGCGCGATACAAAAAAAAGCACAAGGAAACGAGTTCAAGTGGGGCACGATATATCAAAACGAAGATAATCTTGTCTACTACAAAACTCGTAAAGAGAGTTTACAGAGATTGGCATCCCTGACGCTCCAGAAGTCAAAGTCACGGAAAGTAACATTAATGATCAAAACAATTAAATAATAAAATACTTATCAAAATAATTCATTTAGAAAATTTAAAATAAGCCCTAAAATTCAGGGGGCTTACACGGTCTCTTTGTGAGAACCGGAGTTGATGTCACGGTCTCTTTGAGAGAACCGGAGTTGATGAAGACAACTTTGCTAGGGTGATGAAGATCACCATTGCTCAAAGCAAGATTCGTCCTATTGCGATCTGCTTCCAGGAACCAGCAAGTTCAAAAGAACTTCTTGAACGCTCGCTATCTCCTCCTTTCACAAACTCGAAGAACTTCGATGGACTCCAATGGCAGCGGCGACGCAGCTCTCTTCGTAACTTAATTTTAGCCTATACTTAATGAAGGCACGAAGAGAGTATTTATAGAGAAGGGCCGAAACCCTAACCCTAATCTTGGCCGTAACTGATTGCGAACAAATATGAGTGAATAATAGAAAGATTTGAATAAATTAATTCAAATCCCACAAAAGATGGATCTGATTAATTGACTTAATCTTTCCATAACCGCTCAAATATTCTAATCAACCACATCATGAGCCGCCTGTGTCCCTTAGCCCACTCAGCCTATCAGCCCGCGTGCCTGCATGTAGCTACGCAGCAGCACAGATGTGGAGTACCGCAAGCGCGCAACAGCACATACGCACAGCCCCTGCGCAGCTGTACGTTTCGCGTGCCGTGTGCCCGTGCACTGTGCCTCCGCGCCATGTGCGCTGTGCACTTGCGCAATATGTGTTTTGCTTGTTGCGCGCCCGCACGATTCGTGGGCCGTGCGCCAGGGGTCGTGATTGCGCGTACCATGCACTGTGGCCAGTTTTGACCGAACGTGCAGTACATTTTATGTGCAGTGCGTAGACTGCACGTCGTGCATGCGCGCACCATATGCCGTGGACAGTTTTGCCCGCGCGTGTAGCGCACCCGTGCGCGAATCACCCTAAATGACTGTTTTTGCCCGTTTGAGCTATTTTGTAGCTAAAATCTTGAAAAACTCAAAACATGAAAGTTGTAGATCTTTGTCTTAGCTTCAAGAATTTTCTTGTTTCACCTTAACTGGAGTTTATATGCGACTGTTAGTTTCAAATCACCCATGAATGTCTTCGATCTTCCTTGTTTATTTTCTATATTTTACCTAAATTGCGACGATCCGACTTGATAACTTGGTAATCTTGAGCTAGTAACTTGAACTTGAACTTGAACACGATAATATGATCCCGTCTTGATAATCTTGATAGTGGCCCGTCGTGGCGCACTCTTGACAAGTACTCTTGACATGACAAATAAATATGACATGACATATATAATCTTGATTGCTGTTGCGACAACTATTCTTGTCTTGCTAGTGTAACTCTTGTCTTGACTCCATGGTTGATTGTGCCTGTATAAAGCTACATGTCTCGTCTTGCATCATGTCTAGGACATGGATTCCTGGTTACCACAGTCAGGGATTCATAATGAATCTGACTAGGCTAATGACTAGATTGATCAAATAGTTCATATAGAGAGATTTTTCTGTTACAGGCGATCCCGTTATCCTGGCCACACATGTGGACTTGTAGCCTGCCGACGAGTAGGGCACATTTCCAGCACACTGTTATGTGTTGTACTTCTTGAATCATGAGTACTAAGTACACCAGTAATCTTGATAACTCTTGTAACTCTTGTAATCCCGTCTGGATAACCTGGATAGTCTGCATGGCTTGTGACTGCGGGAACATCTTATTGCATCTTGTTAGTAACTAGGCCTGTGACAACCCTAGTTAGCTAATGATAGCAAGCCATAGGGCTTGATTGGCCGTTCCTGAATGATTGTCTCATGATTAACATGGGAATTATATTCCACCTCTTGTTTTTTTAATACAAGCTAGTATGTTCTTTAAAGCATGTCTTTTGTGTTATTTAATTATGTTCTTTTATCAGTTCTTCTATTCCATTTATGCTAGTTTTAGTTCCTAAGTGGAGCCTCCCTTGTGGCACTTGCTCTTTCTGGGATCTAACCCAGCTGGTTTTGTATGGCCAGATTTCGGAGTGATACCCGAGGATCTACCTGCCTTTCAGCCAGATGGTGAACACCAGGCGTAACCCTGTCAATGAGTGGATTTCTTATTTTTGCTCTCCCACTCTATTGTAAATTATTCTTTTGAGCCGTTTAGCCATCGAGCAAGTGTTAGCTCGTGTTGAAACTTAATTTCTGTCTGCCTAAGGGCTGTAACATGATTGACAAATCCTAGGGTTGATTATGTATGACTTAACTCTTGCTAGTCTCATATTTTGTATGACTAGCTTCATGATCATCCGAATATATAATATTTTGGACGGCTTACTTTGTATGTCTGATGATGTAACATCTTGTAACAATTATTTGTTTGCTTGAGATTGAGACATTAGGCTTGTTCTTGACCATAAGAGACTGTTGGCTTGTAGATAAACCGTCATGCATCTAGACAGTCGTAACCGTATTACGATGTGGGTTGCACTTCAATGTACGCAGCTGGCTGTGTCTGTCCTTCGCTCTCCAGTATTCTGGTTCTGGGACGTGACACAAAGTGCCACTTTGTGCCCTTGAGCCCAAGTCCAAGTCCGAGTCCGAGTCGCTAAGTCCCTTCGGGGCTTAGCTCTTTTAGGAATTAAATCCATGAGCATGACAAAAGCATTAATGCTTCTTTGTTGGGTTAGCCTTCTTTCCACTAGAAAAATTTCCCCACATGGCACTCATGTGCCTCTCCACACCTCATGTGATTCTCTCAACACAAGCAAAGCTTTATTTAGAGATACAATCTATTTTGCCTAGACAATGTGGGACTATCTTTCTAGTTCTCTAAGGCAAAATACCAACAGATAGTGCCGCGTTATTGACCAAATAAAAAAGACTACATCAAAGGAGAGAACACCAGACATATTTTGTCAAAGTTCTTCTACCATTAGCAATAATAACTTCAGAAGATTGAAGTCAACAAAATACGAACCCAGGTTAATCCGCCGATTTTTCACAAAGTCAATACCAAAATCCAATCTTACGAAGGTTGTTCGAGTAATTGGTTTGCATAAATTGTCGGAATTGTAAAGCTCGTAGTTTGTTTGGGATAACTGAAATCAGAAGGATTATCCATAAGTATACTCACTTGACCTTAATGTACTCTTTTTTCCTTAACTTATGACCATTTTTTTTATTGGATTTTTGACATCCTAAGAAGGTTTTAACGAGGCACCTTTAATGAGATGGTCATACCTCTAGATATTTTCACGTCCTGAAGATATATCGATATCGACACACTTTTTTCCTTAAATTATAGTTTTTCACTGGGTTTTCCAAATTAAAGTTTTGGTGAAGTCCATTTTCCGTTTGTATATCATCGTAACTCGCGTTAGTATCAGGTGCCTGACATGATCTATTGAGTAAAGACTTATGCTGATCATATTCTTGAGTTATGCATACTCAAAGGGGAGTATTGCAGTTAGAACTATTTGATTGTGAAAACTGAATATAGAGAGATCCTTATCTCTTGACGATGTTTTAAGATCTCATTGTAATCTTTTGTTAAGCCACTGATTATAAAAACACATTGTGGAGACCCCTTGAAGTGCTTCATCCACCGATAATTCCTTCTCATCTGTCATAAAATTTCTTAATGAATATTTTACTACAATAAGTACCACCACCTTTATTATTTTGAACTTTACTTATAACTGATAAAAGAACTGTATGTACTGCTTTCAAAGTATCACCAAAAGTAAAAGCCAAGGGGAAGTGAAAAGTAGGGTTAACTAAAATTACGTTATCCAATGACACCGGAATTTAGTATAGTTAATCTTTTAGTATATTCCTTGTTAGTAAATTTGACACAATCTGTTCCATTATATATATATATATATATATATATATATATATATATATATATATATATTGAAAAAGCTCTCCATTTATTCAGTAAGGCTCAAAATGCCGAAGCTTGTACAAGTATACCTGAGGCACAAAATGCCGACGCCTATACAAGTATACCCAAAAAAACAAAAAACCAAACCGGAGGACTAAACGAGGAGGGACTCCCAAAAGCCAGTCTGTCCATGCGAACAAACGCTCCGAATCTTCCGGCACTGCCTGATTACTTCCCGGATAAGCCTATCCGCGTTGAACTGGTTGCCTTCATACCAGGCCTTGTTACGATTCTTCCATAATACCCACGTGGCAGCAGCCGCGATGATCTGGTGGCCGTGGAAGGCGAGCGCCCACCCTGCTAATAGATCGTTGAGGCTTCCGCCCACCTGATCCTGTCTACAACGCTGAGAGAGCGTGTTCCAAACCTGTGCGGGGAGATCGCCCTGGCTGAAGATGTGGTCAACGGTTTTCGATTGACGAGCTGCACAACAATTACGGGCGGAGGCAAAGCTGAATCCAATGGAGTACAGTACGTCGTCGGTCGGAAGCTTGTTCCTGATTGCTCTCCAGATCAGGATGGACCATTTCTTGGGGATGCACGTCTGCCAGAAGGCGGAACTGATCGGAGAAGGTGCCCCTGGGCCGCGGGCTACCTGTCTGGCTGAACGAACAGAGAATTCGCCTGCCTGACACGCCGACCAACGTAGCTCGTCAACATCTGAACTTAACTTCAGCTTGTGACGGCGGATGCACTCCGCCGCTTCCTCGCCAGCCCAATCTCGGATCTTATATATATATATATATATATATATATATATATATATATATATATATATATATATATATATATATATATATATATATATATGTTGGAGCTAGGGGCCGGCTATACACATTCCAACCATTTCTAAGAACACCCCACATAACTTAAATAAAAAATAGATTCATGTTAAAAGACCAATATACCTCAAGGCTTTCTAAGAACACCCCACCATAAAAAAAATCTGCGATGAGCACGACAAATACTGGTCGAACAGACAATGGTCTGTTCGACAAGTATTGGTCGAACATGTCTTCTTCTGTTTGACAAATACTGGTCGAACATGTCTTCTTCTGTTCGACAAACACTGGTCGAACAAATTATATTCGAACATTGCATCTTCTGTTCGACACATTCTGGTCGAATGTACACACTATAGTTCGACTTTCGTGGGTCGAACATTCCTCTGTTAGGTCGACAAACCAGGGCCGAACCTATCCGTGAATACATCCAAATTTTTTTTTTTCATTTTTTTGTTTCAACAACAGTTTATGGAGTTCGAATCACAAACAGTGATTAAAAACAAAAAATAGTGAAGAGTTTGAACTAATTAGGGTGTTCGATTTATGGGTTGTGAAGGGTTTGGAGAGAGGGAGTAAGGGGGCCGATTAGGGTTGGAGAAGAGGGGAATCGGTGTGGGGGTAGAGTGAGGTGTGGGGTGTGGGATGTGGAAAATGATAGATTGTATGCTTTAATAGGAAGGACATTTTAGTCAAGTGTTGGGGTGCCTTTAGCAATATTCATTATTTAAATTATTTTAATTGGGGTAAACTTAGAACATGGGGTATCCTTAGAAATGGTTGAGGTGTGTATAGCCGGCCCTTTTTTTTAACATGTGAAGAGAGCTTTCTCTCAACACATACCTAGTGATTTTGGTCCCACATTGGAAAAGCACCATGAGTTGTATCTCTATATATACTTGGTATGTTGTTGAGATGAGCACATGGGGTGGTGACCCTAAGGAGGGAACCATGTGGGTGATTTTACTATGAGGTAAGGATAAGACTCCACGGTAAAGCTTAATGTTTTTTTGCTATTGGGAATTAATTTCCATTGGAGCTAAGTCCCGTAGGGGCTTAGCGACTCGGACTCGGACTCGGGCTCATGGGACGTAATGTGGCATTTTGTTGGCGAACTTTACACTTAGCGCGGCGATTGGCGCATGGTGCGCAGGGTGCGCACGGTGCGCGTATAGCGTATGTGCGTGCAGGAGCTGTCACGCCACCCACCCGTAGGAGCGATCGTCCTCGCTAAGGCGTTATGCCGTACGACCCTAGATTGTGCTCGTGCAAGGCAGTTTCATAACGGCCGATTACAACGGCTGCGACGGGGTCGTCGCACAGAAGTCCCAACCAGAAACATTGAACATGCAGCGGAAATTTAGAAGCAAAACACAAGTTATCCAAAAGTGCTCTTTATTGATATTGAACAATAAGATTATAATGGGGCGCAAGGCCATGATTACAAGTCTCTCAAGCTCATTTTTCTCTCATTTTACAAGTCAGTCTGCTCTCTCTCATCTCTCGATACAATGTTTGAGCCAGCGGATGCTTCGGAAGGTAATGTCCATACATTATGTCCCGTATAAGTCTTGACTCCATGCGACCGCACGCTTCGAATTGCTAAGGAACTCCGTGCCTCGACGCATCCAAGCGAGCTCCGCGCCACGAGCTTCTACCCGTGCCTGCACATGAAAACTATGTGGGTGTCAGTACTCAATTGTACTGGTGGTGTGTGCTCCTCGCCGACCCATACGAAATCGACACGTTCATTTACTTTATGCAGCTTAATCCCTTTTTGATTGTCTTGCTAGTCTTGCCTTAGGATCAATTTTAGGACAAAGACGTCTTGGCCTATACTTGGCAACGCAACGATAGGGTCGTGCTATACTCTATTTGTGACTTCAATGTATTCGAGGCAGTGCCTTGCCGAGTAAAAGCTTATGCAACTCGACTGTGCCAAGACTTTCACTTCTTTCATGTGCCTCTAGACCATTCTCGTGCCAACGACGCCAAACGGACGACTCGTGCTGGTCGTGCCAATACACTTGCTTGTGCCTTAAGATCGAGGCCGTGCCTCCCAAGTATCAACAAGACTTTTACCAACTTGTCTTACGACCGTTCCTGACTTAACTCGAGATGACGCCACATTTATGCCGAAGCACGTGTCATTGCTATAGCCAAATCTTGGCTCCAGAATAGTGTTGCAACCGTGCACACTCTAGCTCATGCCGATTCAAGGTTAGCGCTTGCTATAAGCATAACATGTTAACCCAACTCGTAACCTGCTAGTACTCGACGCAATCCAAAGGCATACACGCAGATAGCCGTTCTTATGCCGGTACATCTATATGAGTGGCCACTAGCAATGTCAAGCTATCCTGGATCTTTAACATACGGTGACCATCCGCGTGGCGAGGTACGAGCTCCCACCGAATGACCCACATCCTATATTGTAACATTTTACTTCAATCGAGTTATACCGTCGATGAAGGCCGTACAATATCTACAATTCCTCCTAGGCTGACATGAACCCGACGCCCCGGGATCGTTCGAGAAATTTCACCTTGCGCGCAAGTTGTCCAATGACCATGCAAGACTCAACTCGATCTACCAAGTCCTTCCTTAATCATGACCATGCTTTCCAACTTTCTATCGAGACTCCCAAGTAGCGGGACCAACCTCAGCGACAACCAGTCGCGTGGACTTCCTTATCGAGTCTCCCAAGTAGCAGGACCGATCTCGTGTACTTATTTATCGAGACTCCCAAGTAGCGGAACCGATCTCGTATGCTTCCTTATCGAGACTCCCAAGTAGCGGGACCGATCTCGGCGACAACCAGTCGCGTGGACGTCCTTTGTATGTGGCATGCTTTTCACTAAACCAGCTGTGGCTCGTGCCATAGACATACCTTGTTCTCTAGGCGATGCTATCGCTCAAGTCACATACTTTATATGAGAGCCTTGTTCTCGTGGGACTATGTGACTTGACAACCGCAGACAACAGGGGATAGTGCTTGCTATGACTTCCATAGCCCAGCAAAACTCTTTCCTAAGTTATTCGGGCAACGACTTGAAGAGCAAAGGCTATGCCAAGCTTCACATCGAGGGAACGTGATATGCACGTGGTTGACTTGAACAACCAAGCTCTTTGGGTGCCTAAACTTAAGCCACAAGCCGTGCAATATGACTTAAACCACGGGACGGGCGAAGGCTATGCCAAGCCTTGGACGACGGAACCGTCCATGCTTATCAAGCATATACGCGGGCGACGCCTATGACAGGCTAATCCCAATTTTGTGGCAACTTGGCAACTTAGGCCAACTTCCTTCTCCCAAGCCATGGGACGAAGGACTGAGTGTCATTTTAAAAGAACGCTGAGCAGACTTCTAAGCAGACCATGAGACCTTTTTCCATGTTCTAATACATTCTGATCCGTCGAGATTATTTTCTTAGCTATGTGGATGCGTCTCTTTTATTATCAAGTCTAACTTGTGCAAGTTGAAAACATGCGATTTATTATGTGAAGGCTAAAATTAGGCAAGTTCACCGAAACTACCCCACCTGAGCGAGGAGTCGTCTCAATCGAGCGAGTCTTCAAGCAGCCATTGCAAGGCTAAGTTCGAACGCCGTCGGCATTTTGATTCCTCCGATTGACTGAGCGGGACGGGACATTACATCATAATCCACTCAAAAAAAGTTTCGTCCTAGAAAGTAACTGAGTACTTACTTTTAGACCACTTGATCCAGGAACTCTCGTACACACTCCGCCTATGCGTTTTTTCACTCCAAGCCACGCTCGCACTACTATCAGTCTTTCCTTTAACACGATTTCAAAATCCTCGACATTTTTCCATTCCTCAAGTCTTACTTGAATTCAACGTATCACTTGGTTGGATCGTGCACGTATTCCAGGCGTCCCCAAAATACATGCATTTCAGCCAAGTCGCATGATAGAGAATTCGTCATTCTCACTCGAGTCGCATCGTGCACATATTCAGGCATCCCTAAAATATATGCATGTCAGCCGAATCTCATGAAGGGTATTCCCACATCCTTGATTCACACTATCCATCCATACCAATCCTCAAGATCAATCTTTCGAATGCTAACTCTTGAAAGAGGGACGTCTCGCCTAACCGCTAGGCCATTTCTCAAGGTTAAAGTCAATGTGAGGATTGGAATCATAGTTTCCCAACAATAATGCCAACATTGACCCCAATCATAGGGTCAAACCAAGTTGATAGTACGGAGTTTTCTACCCAAGCTTGTATCACTCAGACTTCTAAACATCGAGCATGATCATCTAATTCGTATCAAGGCATACGTTGCGCAGATTCGAATCCGTTCAAATCACCGATTTGTATAGTCTATTCCTTCCGACATGTCAAAATAATTCACATATCCATTCTAACCAATTCATATATTCGATCACGAGGTTGTCTAGCACAACAATTTGTCACGCCCCAATCTCACGCAAGTTCAATTATCTACGTTGGACATGAATCACCATGCCACGTTCTCGCAGGATAATTGTCCTTATTGGAGCGTAACTCTTGCTTGAGTCTAGACTAATTCATTCTCGATACGCGGATTGGACCTACTCAATCTTCAAGTTTAATCGTTAAGCACACTGAGTCATTCTCGAGTCCACCTTCACGTCAAACCACAAGTCTAAGCAATCAAATTGTCACGCCATGCAAGTTCGATCACCACTGCTGTATAAATCACCATACCAGCGCTCACGCGGAGTGATCATCCTAATCCAGCGTGACGCATGTGCGAGGCTGGAGTTACGCTTGCATAAGACAAGAATGTCAACGTTGTGGTTATCGTCGAAGGAATCCAAATATTTCATTTTTATCCAAGCCAAGATCTAAGTTCGATAGTCTGTTCGTCATTCGTTCAACTAGAAAATCCTCGAACCAAGTCTATCTTTTCTACGACACATTTCAACATCCCGAGTATAGCATCCATCAGAACAATGACATCTTACACGATCATCATTCCTCGAATCAGAGTACCCACGAATTATCGCACATTGTCACGCCCCAGTTCCAAATATGGAACCGAGCCACGTGGCAAGGCCAACGAATACTACTTCCAATGGTTACCCAATTTATTGGAACCATAAGAGTAACACTTAAGCTGTAATGTGCAGTAATATAGAGTAATGCCCAGACGATCATAAGTAGTAATCTCATCCACAAAGTAAGATTCAAGGAACATAGTAAAAAAAATGTAGAATAAACCACAATGTGCTGAAATAAGATAGTCATAAAACAACCACTAAACGAAGAGTCTTGCGGAAACAATCCCGCTGATACAATACTGAATGAAAATAAAATACAAGAAGATAACTAGATCTGACGACATGCTACTAGATAATGAAGCCAGAAATAAAGAAAGTGCTCTACCAATCGGCTACTTTGCTGGATCGATCTCGTCGTCAACTGCAAGGCCTGCTCCTAACTCAACTCCGGATCCGTAGACCTCATGATAATCATCTAAATCTGGAGAGAAAACCAGGTCCTCAGAGGGACGCAACAAGGTACATAATATAAGGCCAAAAGTACGATAATAAAGGGTGATATGGTAAAAATAAAGTAAAACAGAAATAAAGTGGGTGAACTACCGTAACCAACTAGCATGAAATGCAATTTAAGAAACATCACTCGAATACGCGGGCTGTCATGGTGTAATCCAAAGTTCTGATACGGAACTCCGGTAACTATGAAAATTCGCAGTTCCGATAAGAAACTGTGGTAACTATGAAATATCCGCAGCTCTGGTAATGAGGTAGCGGTAACTCTGTAGGAAAGTAGCCCAAGCACACGGTATATGTTTCTCCCCGTCCATGTGACTTCACAAATCGTATCTACAAGTTGCTCGGTTAGACCTCTATCTAGTACAACGAGTCATAACTAGAATAGTAACAGTGCACACATATCAATGTCATCGTCCTAGAATCAACTCGTATCTCTGTACAACAAGATGTAAACAAGTACAAAAATCCGTCAATAATGTAGTGTCACATGAATATGTCCTAGGGTCAGAGTGTAACCCGCAACGAATCGTCGCGGTATCGCAAATGTGAATGTCTAGGTTCGACACCCGATGACACTAACGGCCATCGACACCTGAATGTGATTCGGACGCGAAGTACCGAACGCGGCCCTAGGTATTGCAATTATATACTCGTAAATAAATATTCAGAATTTTAAATAATATAACTGAAGTACAAGAATGGCAATGTACACTTGCCTGTCTCCGGTTGCTGAAGATGAAAAGCTGGTCCAGCGTCCAAGTTCTGAGTGTCGAAAGGACCTAGAGAAATATTTATCTAATTAATTATGAAAGTAAAAAATGATCTAAATCAATGCTACTATTATCCCTCATATAAAATATATCAAACTGGATTTAGTAATTTAATATTTGAACTAATAACATCTCTTTCAACTAATCTGATAATTAAGTTAAACCTGAAAGAAAAGAACTAATGAACAAATTCTAAATAAAGCTCACAACAACTAACATGGGGTTTGAACCCAATATCACGCAACTAACACCCACATTCACCATCAGTAGGCTACAACACTCTAGTGTAAGGATTTGGTAACCCATTGTATTAATCAAATATTGGAAAGGCAAAAGGGACTTCTTCTTCTTTAAAACAAAAACAAGCACCACAACTACCATAGGCTCGAACTCTGGATCATTTTCCTAATCACTCCCTAACCAAACCAAAAGCTTCTGTGCTATATTAATCTGCTCAATCTAACTTATAATGCATACTTATAGGTAATGGCCAACTGAACTTACCCCTTAATTGAATATTCAAAGTTTTGGGTCGGCCAAAGAGTTCACTCTTCCATTTAGTATTACAGCATGGCACAACCAATGTGTTCCCTGGAAATTCCTTCTTGTCGTAACTCTTCTAATTTCTTAATCAACAAAAGTGATTATATAGCTTCACCCCTTCACAGGTCCAAGCATGAGTGGTGTGTGCTTAGTATTAGTATTAATTCAACATTATTTATTTCAACAACATGCTTGCTATTGTGTCCATGCATAGTATTATATTGTTGTGTGCAACACACGAACTTGATGGTTCCATCACACCAACTAAACTCCCTACTGTTAGATGTTTCCAAGCAAAACTAATTCTCATTGATCTTTTTCGAACACCCTCACATCATACCCACACCCGAGCATGTGGAACATACCTAGGAGAAGAGATCACAACAGTGGTTAGCTACAACGCTCACTAACTAAGCATGAACAAATAGAGTTGACACGGATCAGTCCCTATATTCTTATACATAACCTATATAAGGAGTTGAAATAAACAGTGTAGAAATTTCTTATGGCAACAGGTGAAAATCTACAACCAATTATTGAGCCAACACGAGGGGAAGATGATTCGGGTTGTACCAGAGGAAGGAGGGGCGCCGAGAAGTTGCCGTCGAGATGTGGCCCTCCGCCGCGACCACTCGCTCGGAGAAGACGAGAGTGCAGGCGCCGACGATGATCCGAGGTAGGCTCGCTTGCCGTGCCAGGCTCACACGCTCCTACGTCGCGTCGGTGTTTATGTGCCAGTTGTTACTACTGTTCTTAATGGGCGACTGATGAGAACGCCAGAAGCAGAGTACAATAGCGGCTAGGGTTTAGTTTTCAGAAGGGAAATAGAACAACATACATATATATATACATATAGGAGTGGTAAGTTAGGGTTACACTTTGGTACGGGCTGGGGTTAAGGAGGAAAGGATAAGTAATACCAATGCAACAAGCTACTGAGGAGTTGGGCCAAGGTTTTTCTTTGGCCGATATTCCTTCTCATTTGCTAAGTGGGCCTTAGGAGTGTTTAAGAAAATTAGTTATTATTATCTATACCAAGCTCCTCATAGTATTAGGTTTAATGAATTACTAATATCAACCAAGGTTGACTCTAGCTTAATATGATGTTACAAATTATTTTTAACACTCATATAAACAGATTAATAAGGGTAGGTAAAATATAATAATAGTACTGTTGGCATTATATATATTTATATCTCTACAAAAGTCTATACACAAATTATATGTGTAAGAAAATCTCACAATAATAATTTAAAAAAGGAAAAAATATATTATATTAATGTTTTTAGCTCATAAATAATTAATATATTAAATAAATAAATAATAGGGGGCTTACATCCTCTCCCCCTTAGCAAATTTCGTCTCCGAAATTAAAATAAAATGACACGATTAGGAAAAGAAGTTTTATGAATAATTAAGGATATTGAAATATAATACGTAAATTCGTACCTCGATCCTCAAACAAGTAAGAAAAACGCTCCCGAATAGTGTCCTCGCGCTCCCAAGTAGACTCGTCCGGAGAATGATGCTTTCACGCAACTCGGACGAGTCGAATCGTCCGTCCTCTCAAAACTTTTTCACTGCGATCGAGAATCGTGACAGGCTGCTCCACATATGACAAGCTCGGCCTAACTGTAATCTCTGAATGGTCCAACACGTGACTAAGGTCTGCCATGTATCTTCTCAACTGCGATACGTGAAAAACGGTGTGCACTCCCTCAAGTGACGGGGGTAATGCTAGACGATAAGCCACCTCACCAACTCACTCTAGAATATCGAAGGGCCCGATGTACCTCGGACTCAACTTGCCTTTGCTGCCAAATTTTTTAGTCCCCCGAGTCGGTGATATCCTCAAAAATACGTGGTCACCCTCCTTGAACTCCAAGGGTTGGCGATGCGCATCCGCCCAATGTTTCTGTCTGTCTTGTGCTGCTCTGAGGTGACTCTGAATCTGCTTCACCTTTTCCACTGTCTGCGTCACAAACTCCGGACCAAGTATCTGACGTTCTTCGACGTCACTCCAACAAACTAGCGACCTGCACTTCCTGCCGTAAAGTGCCTCGAAGGGTGCCATCTGTAAGCTCGCCTGGTAACTGTTGTTGTATAAAAACTCGACCAAATGTAGGTGATCCTCTCAAGATCCTCCAAAGTCTAACATGCATGCCCTCAGCATATCCTTGAGTATCTGGATCGTGCGCTCTGACTGTCCGTCAGTCTGCGGATGATAAGCAATGTTGAATTTGAGACGAGTTCCCAAACTATCCTGCATGCTCCTCCAAAAATATAAAGTGAATCTAGAATCTCGATCCGACACGATGCTCACTGATACTCCGTGCAAACGCACTATCTGCCGCATGTACAAATCGGCAAGGATCTCCGTTGATTGCCCAACTCTGAAGGGCAAGAAATGTGCCGACTTAGTGAGTAGATCCACGATGACCCAATCTGCGTCCTTCCTGCTGGGACTTCTCGGGAATCCAGTAACGAAGTCCTTCGTGATATGTTCCCACTTCCATTCAGGAATGGGAAGCGGCTGCAATAGTTCTACAGACCTCTGGTGCTCAGCCTTGACCTGCTGATAGACCAAACATCTCGCTACAAATTGAGCGATCTCCCTATTCATTCCATGCCACAAGTAATGCTGACGCAAATTCTTGTACATCTTCATACCTGCGGGATGAATGGAATATATAGAGCTATGCGCCTCTGTCATCAACTCCTGGCGTAGCTCTCCACTCGAAACGTATAGGCGATCTCCACACCTTAACGTCCCGTCCTCGTGAATCCGCAGTCTTGTCTGCTCGCCGGCCTCGGTCCTCTTCCGGAGTCTCCTGAATCTCGCATCTGTAGGTAGTGCGGCCTTGATCCTCTCAACCAAAGAAGACTGTACTCCAAGTGTAGATAACTGTCCATCCATAGCTGGCAATACGATCTCAATCCCCAACTCCTGGAGATCCACCAATAAGTGACGTTGAGTCGTCAAAAAGTATGCGGTAGATTTCCTGCTCAAAGCATCCACCACGACATTCGCCTGTCCCGGATGGTACTGCAACTCGATCTCAAAGTCTTTCATTATCTCTAGCCAACGTCTTTGCCTCATGTTCAGCTCCTTCTGTGTTAAGACGTACTTCAGGCTCTTGTGATCAGTAAATATCTCTATGTTACGACCCGTACCCAGTGTAGGGGCACGAGAAGTGGGTACGTCCAGCCTACACCATAGTGTCGGCGGTAGAACGCTGTCCTAGGTCACATAAATCTTACAATTATATGGTACCTGTACAATATATACTCTCCGAACGGAGGACATTACAGAAATGTACAACTCAATCACAGCTACGGTAGAAGTACGATAAGATAAATAGATATGAAAGTTACCAAAAGAAATAACACATGAGAAGAGTCTAAGTGTCTAAGATAACATCTCCAGAACATCCAGAATAACAACAATATCCCAAAATAAATACATAATGTATCCAAAATAAGACAAGACAATAAAGTAAAATAACTAGTCTAGCTAACTAGCCTAGACTACTGGGATAATGTCCTCTGCAAGGACTGGGTCCTCCTGGGAGTCCAGCTCGCAGGTGTCATCTAGGCCTGCTCCGTAGTACGTAGGATAGAACTCTTCAATATCATCTATAATATTTCAACAGGTCCAGTCAGGACAGGAACGAGCACAATACATCTCATGTAGTTCATATCATGACATGAAATGTAAGCATGCTATAGAGTAAGATACATGAAACGCTGAAGAATATACATGAAGTAAAAGAGATGACTGTAAGGAAATATCTACTATAACTAAATAACTATCAGTGGCTAGTGATGTAGAGTACAAGATAGACATGTGAACGGCTTGAATTTGCACATGATTATACTAAAGAGTTTGCATATGATTACACTACTTTGGAATTGTTCACATGACCATTTATACTCTCCCGTACCCCAATCAATATACAAGGATCCAGACAAGTTATGTTATTGTACATGATTTTACATGGGAGCCCATAAATGGGTGCACATGAAGTATACATGAGGGGCTCTGTGAACATGAGAGTACATGAATCACAATAGTGCACATAAATAATGGAAGCACATGAATACATGATGTACGTGAAAAGCACATAAAATGACGTATTCCGATGCTCCCGAGGGGGATAACATCTCATTAAGGGATCCATAGAGTACCAATCCGTGTTAACAATGTGACAACATCAAGTAAAGTAATCTAGAGCATAAATATAAATCCTAACAGGTATGAAACGGTCAGAGAATGTACTCGCCTGATACTCTGAAGGAGTGATGTAATATCAGATGTCGGTACCAGAGTCACAGTGTCATAATCAGAGCAATATAGGTTATGATGTATCCAAAATATGGTAAATGAATTCTATAATGCAATCTACATGATTCTAAGCTAATCTAGTGTCACGACCCGCACCCACTGTGAGGGTACGAGAACGTAACAACGCCCAGCCTACGCCGCAGTATCGGCGGTAGAACGCTGTTCTAGGTCATGAACTATAACTAGCATAATATGAATACTCTCCATAAGGAGGTCAACACAAAGGTACAATTCAATCACAATCTAAGGTAGAATGTAGCACGATGAAATAGATAAGAAATCCTCAACTGAGGTACAACAGAAAAGAAATATAAGTCTTATCATCTCTAAAAATATACAAACTCTGAATCAAGAACAACAACTAAACATGAAAAGGAAATTAGTCTAAACTATCTATACTAAGCAAGGTATCGTCCTCAGCAGCTGCCTGAACCTCCCCTGGGGTCCAGGTCGCGAGTGTCAACTAGGCAAGCTCCAAGTAAGGGTGCAGGGTTCCTCATCATCCTCTAAAAAATTTTCAACAGGTCCAGTCAGGACGGGAGCGAGCACAAAATATCTCACGCAGTTTATATCATGATAGGAAATATAAAGCATGCAATAGAGTAAGGTACATGAAACGCTGAAAGAAGAATGTATATGAAAACAACAGAGTTTTGATAATGGGAAATATCTATATATGTTAAGTAAGAACTGTAAGCAACATGTGATTTAGAGCACAATATGGTTATGTAAACGGGTTATGTTATACAATAAAATGGGACTCCTTTGTACGTGAGTGTACAATGGACATATACAATTTCTTATACAATAGGATTGATCACATAACCACTTCTACTCTCCCTCCCCAATCAATACATAAGGATCCAATTCAGTTACGTTACCTTATACAATGGCTTGTATAATGGCTTGTACAATGGCTTATACAATATCTTGTACAATGGCTCAATGTGATAATAAGAGTACAATATGCACAATGAGTGTACAATGATAAGGGTATTCAATAAATACAATATGTAAGTGAAACGCACATCATAATATGTATTTAGTGAATACAAGGAGATAACATCTCAGAAGAAGATCCGTATAGTACCAATCCGTGATAATGATCGTGTCAGCATCAAGTACAGTAATCTAGAGCAAGAATATAAATCCAGACAAGTATGAAACGGTCAGAGAATGTACTCGCCTCGTATCTGAATGTCTGAAATAAATGTACTGTCCGAGATGAGGTACCTGACTCCTAGTTAGAGCAACACAAGTTAAGATGTATACAAGTGATGATAAATGTAATCTACAATGCATCTGCATGCTGTCTAGGTCAAACTAGACTAAAGTCAACCCTTGGTCAACTCCAGTCAACTATACTAGTCAAAGCTAGGTCAACTAAACGAAACAAGTCTCGCTAAGCCTAACCAGCCTATTCTAGCAATCACACACCAATCACAAGTCATACTAGACTATCAACACACAACCATTGGTGTATTCATACCATACACATAGGCCTTATGCCCTATAGTCCACGTCACACATATTTCATATATTATATTTATATACTACTACATATTGATATACCATATGATTATTATTATTAAGCATATAGAAAATATATATATATATATATACATATAGAAGGGTATGGAAAACAATGCACATGTATGTGTATGATATAGGAACCAATGTTTGTGGGTACATGTGTAATGTGATAGGAATAAGTTTGTGTGTGTGTGTGTATATGGAAAAATCTGTGTAATCAGGAATGTATATGTCTCAGATTTGTGTGTGTGGGTCATGTGTCACATAGAGGTGTGTCATTAGGTTCATGTGACAGGACATTAGTCTAGATAGGTGGCCATGTGTGTGTTAGTCATGAGTGAGAGTGTGTGTGATGAGAGGGTGAAGTGTAATGTCTCTTCATGTGAACTGATCACACAAACAGTGGGTTAACAGGAATTTCAGGTTACATGGGTTTTCAAGTATTGGAAATTCAGTTTTCATCTGTAACCAAACAACCATTTTCAAGTGACAATCCACTTAACAAATCCCAACACCAAATCAACCATTGAAAACCAATCCATAACCCACATGACAGTTTATATTAAACTTAACAGTGAAGTATAAAAATGTGTTAGAAATAGGAATTCAATTGACAGTTTAGCAATTAGGGAAAAGTGCACAAACTCAGGAATTCAATTTCAGTTAACCATTGATTTTAATCTCAGGAAATCAGTTCACAAATCATTTTTTTAGTTTTCAATGTTAAAACTGCAGATTACTGGTAGTTATCAGTTCATCCAAGGAACCCAAAACTGGAAAAGAACAGTGAACCACGACACTCAATTTGAAATCCCTATTTCATTTTACATGTGGGTGTTCCCCATTCAATACACAGTTAACAGAAAATTGAATCTCAGTTTATAGGTTTAGGTTCAAGTTAGTTACAGGTTTACATCTAAACTAACTAACAGTTAATATATCACAGGAATACAACAACTAAAATATAAATGAAACATATGAAAGTTCAGTTTTAATATTTCAATATCAAGCTAACTAATGTATGCTTCATTTCCACATTTCAACTGTTTCCTGTTTTTGATTCTCAGGTTTCAATACTTGACAGTTAATAAAGAAATCAGTTTACAGTAAGGAAACATGGCAATGGCATTTCAACTCCACATGATTGTTCATCCATTCGAAAACCATTCATGCATCAGTTAGTCTAATAACTGTCCAATTAAATCGAAACCCAATCACATTGACAACTAACCCAATCCATCTTCAACAAGAAAACAAACAATACCAATATGAGAACTAACATTTCCTGGAAAAATCAGTGATGTATATCGTGTTCATGAAAACCTGTGTGTGTCATTAGTATCTCAGGAATCCAATTGACAGTGAACTACATTGGAAATCAATTTAACATTCAGTTTTTTTCAGTTAAGGAAGGAAAGGAAATCATTTCTCAGTTTTGAAGAAAAGGAATTGGAATCAATTCGACAGATTAAAAGGGAATGAACATTCCAAGCTGAAAGTATCAGTCATGTATATTTCGAAAGTCCAACTCAATATTAAATATTTCATTCCACATCATAAAACCTAATCTAAATGAAAATTTGAACTAATCATGAACTAATAAACATGTAGGATCATTCATGACACTTTAAAACATCAATTGATCAATTAAGAAGGAAATCAAATCTCAGGTTTTAGCTAATGACAGTGATACCTTGTGACAGTGTCATGTATCTCAGGATTTAAGGAATTCAATAGTGTTCAAAATGGAGAACCATTTCATGTGTGTGTGTGAGCTGTCTGTGTACAGAAAATGTGTAGCAATTACATTTCAAGGTTCACATGAACCCATGATTAAATTAATACAAGGTAATCTCAAGCTTCTACAATTGCAAGTGTCTCAGCTATTTGGAAGTAAAACAGTGTATCCTAGTGTCACAGGAATTTAAGTGACAGGAAGTGAAAACAGTATGTGTTTGAGCATTTGATCCCAGTTATATGTAATAACCACATATGACAGTTCCTTTTCTCAGAAATTTAGATACAAGAAAACAGTGTATCAGTGACATTGAAATCCCTATTAAATTCGAACTCCCCTTCGACAATTTAACACAAAATGAATCCCCTACAAGCCTACATGTTATTTAAATGTTCATACATTAAGCCCTAACTAAATTTCATGATATACATAACATAAAAATGTAATTTAAAAGGGAGAACAGCACACAATGCTCACTGATACTCACAGTATCAGTCGAATGGGGAAATTCCCATTCCAACATTAAAATAACAATTAATCAATGGGATTATGGTTGGTAATGAACAATCAATATGTGCTCGTGCTATTTGTATTGTATCGTGTCCCAAAAATACTAGACACAAGTGTCCAAACCACACAAACCCCAATATACTGAACTGGGTTCAGTCGACTGTGCACTCGTGTCCAGTGCGGGTCAGAAACCTCACTCGACACAAAATCAGGGGACACGAAACTTGGGGAGTGTCGTGTCAGACACTGCCCCAAGGCCTGTGTCAAATTTCACGTGTCCACGACCCCTAGATCAGTCGCACGGACACACGAGTAGCAGGACAAAACTGTCCAGTGCGCGCGGCCGTGTCCACGAGTCCAGTGCGACTCCAAAACGACACAAAACCATCTCAGACACGAAGAAACCATTAAGCGACACTAAAGTGAGTATTCCTATTCAAACACAGTCAGAAAACAGTAAGGAAAAACCTATTGGGGCATTAGGTCGAACACCTAGGTAATCCTATTGATACGTGTCTGATACGGACACATATCCGACACAAATCGGGGTCAGCTCCTACCCGAGGCTAGAGGGGACCTAGGGCTATGCATCCATGATGATAAACCAATAGTTTAAATGGAGAATGAAGGAATTACCAATGGGTGTCTCGAGCTCAAAAACTGTCAAGTGCAGTCCTCCTTTTACTGTAGCTCGAGCACTGTGGGTTTCCCAAATCTGTACTCTACCTCCATGGACAGCAAGAGGGTGGTGGTTAGGTCACAATGCAAGAAGTTTGCTTGAAAAAGGATGAGGAATGGAGAAGTTATAGAAAAATGAAGTTGAGCTCACCTTGTTCTTGAGGAGAGAGAGAGAGAATGAACAAGAAGGCAATGATTTGGGAGGGATTAAATAGGCTCACCTAGGGTTTTGGGCTGGTCACTTCTAGGGTTTTGGGACCCCATCCAATGGTCACCCTCACATCATGTTAAATCGATGGCTAGGATGGAACCTAGGTTTCAATGCTAGTCTCAACTAACTAAAACTAGCTAGTCTAACTTGATCATTCTAACCAATGACTAGTCATGACTAGTCCAAGCTATCTAACCCTTGTCTAGGCCATGTCTAATCTGGGTTAGGGCTAAACTTCTCGGTTAAGGACTAACATAACACACAGCAATATTTAATTAATATTAAATTCACAGAAATTCAAAAAAATTCCCGTAAATCATAATAAATTCAAACAAATCCTAAAATAACCAAAATACCCTCTAGGCTAAATTGATAAATAAAACACCCTAATCTCATGGCTAGGCTCTAGGTCAAGCTGTCTCTAGGGTTACACTAGTTAGACACCAAATCACAAGTCATGATTTAAAATAGTTTGAAAATGACTAAAAATCAATAAAAATCATAGAAAATTTTAAATACCATAGTTAAATAAATTAAAATATAAAATTTCAAAATTACCCTCATCTGGAAAACTGGGTGTTACAATCCTACCCACCTTATAAAAATTTTGTCCCCGAAATTAAGATGGTAGTAGTCCTTCTAGGTCAAACACTCCACAATCAAAGTCTCAAACATACCGTCAGATAATCATATGCGTATGTCGAAAATCATGATACTCAGAATCTTCGTCATGCTAGTGAGCACGGCTATGATAATCACAGAGTCCTTGACTAAGGTACGTACCTCTAGGTTCATGGTATTTAAAATTTTTGTATTGCCGCATGCGACGGCAAAAACCTTAAATTCTCATCCCCGAGAAATACATCCAAAGTCTGACTACGTGCCCTCACTATGCCAACTATCACGACTATCTAAGATTCTAGATCCCATGATTTAGGTGACCTAGCCCATATGATTTTTCTCAGAAGAAAAGAAACATAACAAAAGAATAATATGACAAAATTAATCTATCAGCAAGGAACAGATGGAATCGGATTTCAAGGTAGTTATAAAAGACAATTTTGGGAATGGAATCAAGAAGAACGAAAATTGCAGCAAGATCTCCAATGGTCTGTGCATCCTTGACTGTCCTAACGATAGATCGTCCTGCTAGTTTCCCCTGGTCTGCTGCTGATGCTGCATGAATCACCGCTGCTGAGAGAAATCAGAAATGACGGGAGAAAATCTCTGTACAGATAGAGGTGCACCTCCAATGTAACAGAAATGCCAACCTGAGTCGGCACAACAGAAGCTGCGGTCTCGAGGCCCTGATGAACAGGACGAGAGGTGGCCAGCCTCTCGATAGTATCCCCTGAACCGAAGCGATGAGATCGTGTCTTTATAACCATCATGAAAACATATCAAAACAGGAAGCAATTTCTGAGAATGAAGCAAAAATTTCAAGGAGGACAGTTTATATTCAAGGGAAGTCAGTAAGCAACAATTTAGATAAAAGGAATCTGATTAAGAGTTTTTCCTAATGTGATTGAGTAACTCCAAAAATAATCCTAATCCTACTGCAGGCTGTAGTGATTCTTGTTCGAATACCACTACATAAACTCGACCTGTATGGGCCACCACTAAAAACGTGTCACGACCCGTACCCACTGTGAGGGTACAAGAACGTAACAACGCCCAACCTACACCGCAGTGTCGGCGGTAGAACGCTGTTCTAGGTCATGAACTATAACTAGCATAATATGAATACTCTCCATAAGGAGGCCAACACAGAGGTACAACTCAATCACAATCTAAGGTAGAATGTAGCACGATGAAATAGATAAGAAATCCTCAACTGAGGTACAACAGAAAAGAAATACAAGTCTTATCATCTCTAAAAATATACAAACTCTGAATCAAGAACAACAACTAAACATGAAAAGGAAATTAGTCTAAACTATCTATACTAAGCAAGGTATCGTCCTCAGCAGCTGCCTGAACCTCCCCTGGGGTCCAGGTCGCGAGTGTCAACTAGGCAAGCTCCAAGTAAGGGTACAGGATTCCTCATCATCCTCTGTAAAATTTTCAACAATCCAGTCAGGACGGGAGCGAGCACAAAATATCTCACGCAGTTCATATCATGATAGGAAATATAAATCATGCAATAGAGTAAGGTACATGAAACGCTGAAAGAAGAATGTATATAAAAATAGCAGAGATTTGATAATGGGAAATATATATATATGATAAGTAAGAACTGTAAGCAACATGTGATTTAGAGCACAATATGGTTATGTAAACGGGTTAGGTTATACAATAAAATGGGACTCCTTTGTACGTGAGTGTACAATGGACATATACAATAGGATTGATCACATAACCACTTCTACTCTCCCTCCCTAATCAATACACAAGGATCCAATTCAGTTACGTTACCTTATACATGGCTTGTACAATGGCTTGTACAATGGCTCAATGTGATAATGAGAGTACAATATGCACAATGAGTGTACAATGATAAGGGTATTCAATAAATACAATATGTAAGTGAAACGCACATCACAATATGTATTTAGTGAATACAAGGAGATAACATCTCAGAAGAAGATCCGTATAGTACCAATCCGTGATAATGATCGTGTCAGCATCAAGTACAGTATTCTAGAGCAAGAATATAAATCCAGACAAGTATGAAACGGTCAGAGAATGTACTCGCCTCGTATCTGAATGTCTGAAATAAATGTACTGTCCGAGATGAGGTACCTGACTCCTAGTTAGAGCAACACAAGTCAAGATGTATACAGGAGATGATAAATATAATCTACAATGCATCTACATGCTATCTAGGTCAAACTAGACTAAAGTCAACCCTTGGTCAACTCCAGTCAACTATACTAGTCAAAGCTAGGTCAAACCAAACAAGTCTCGCTAAGCCTAACCAGCCTATTCTAGCAATCACACACCAATCACAAGTCATACTAGACTATCAACACACAACCATTGGTGTATTCATACCATTACACATAGGCCTTATGCCCTATAGTCCACATCACACATATTTTATATATTATATTTATACACTACTACATATTGATATACCATATGATTATTATTATTAAGCATATAGAAAATATATATATACATATAGAAGGGTATGGAAAACAATGCACATGTATGTGTGTGATATAGGAACCAATGTTTGTGGGTACATGTGTATTGTGATAGGAATAAGTTTGTGTGTGTGTGTGTGTATATGGGAAAATCTGTGTAATCAGGAATGTATATGCCTCAGATTTGTGTGTGTGGGTCATGTGTCACATAGAGGTGTGTCATTAGGTTCATGTGACAGGATATTAGTCTAGATAGGTGGCCATGTGTATGTTAGTCATGAGTGAGAGTGTGTGTGATGAGAGGGTGAAGTGTAATGTGTCTTCATGTGAACTAATCACACAAACAGTGGGTTAACAGGAATTTCAGGTTACATGGGTTTTCAAGTATTGGAAATTCAGTTTTCATCTATAACCAAACAACCATTTTCAAGTGACAATCCACTTAACAAATCCCAACACCAAATCAACCATTGCAAACCAATCCATAACCCACATGACAGTTCATATTAAACTTAACAGTGAAGTATAAAAATGTGTTAGAAATAGGAATTCAATTGACAGTTTAGCAATTAGGGAAAAGTGCACAAACTCAGGAATTCAATTTCAGTTAACCATTGATTTTAATCTCAGAAAATCAGTTCACAAATCATTTTTTTAGTTTTCAATGTTAAAACTTCAGATTACTGGTAGTTATCAGTTCATCCAAGGAACCCAAAACTGGAAAAGAACAGTGAACCACGACACTCAATTTGAAATCCCTATTTCAGTTTACATGTGGGTGTTCCCCATTCAATACACAGTTAACAGAAAATTGAATCTCAGTTTATAGGTTTAGTTTCAAGTTAGTTACAGGTTTACATCTAAACTAACTAACAGTTAATATATCACATGAATACAACAACTAAAATCTAAATGAAACATATGAAAGTTCAGTTTTAATATTTCAATATCAAGCTAACTAATGTATGCTTCATTTCCACATTTCAACTGTTTCCTGTTTTTGATTCTCAGGTTTCAATACTTGACAGTTAATAAAGAAATCAGTTTACAGTGAGGAAACATGGCAATGGCATTTCAACTCCACATGATTGTTCATCCATTCGAAAACCATTCATGCATCAGTTAGTCTAATAACTGTCCAACTAAATCGAAACCCAATCACATTGACAACTAACCCAATCCATCTTCAACAAGAAAACAAACAATACCAATATGAGAACTAACATTTCCTGGAAAAATCAGTGATGTATATCGTGTTCATGAAAACCTGTGTGTGTCATTAGTATCTCAGGAATCCAATTGACAGTGAACTACATTGGAAATCAATTTAACATTCACTTTTTTCAGTTAAGGAAGGAAAGGAAATCATTTCTCAGTTTTGAAGAAAAGGAATTGGAATCAATTCGACAGATTAAAAGGGAATGAACATTCCAAGCTGAAAGTATCAGTCATGTATATTTTGAATGTCCAACTCAATATCAAATATTTCATTCCACATCATAAAACCTAATCTAAATGAAAATTTGAACTAATCATGAACTAATAAACATGTAGGATCCTTCATGACACTTTAAAACATCAATTGATCAATTAAGAAGGAAATTAAATCTCAGGTTTTAGCTAATGACAGTGATACCTTGTGACAGTGTCATGTGTCTCAGGATTTAAGGAATTCAACAGTGTTCAAAATGGAGAACCATTTCATGTGTGTGTGTGAGCTGTCTGTGTACAGAAAATATGTAGCAATTACATTTCAAGGTTCACATGAACCCAGGATTAAATGAATACAAGGTAATCTCAAGCTTCTACAATTGCAAGTGTCTCAGCTATTTGGAAGTAAAACAGTGTATCCTAGTCTCACAGGAATTTAAGTGACAGGAAGTGAAAACAGTGTGTGTTTGAGCATTTGATCCCAGTTATATGTAATAATCACATATGACAGTTCCTTTTCTCAAAAATTTAGATACAAGAAAACAGTGTATCAGTGACATTGAAATCCCTATTAAATTCGAACTCCCCTTCGACAATTTAACACAAAATGAATCCCCTACAAGCCTACATGTTATTTAAATGTTCATACATTAAGCCCTAACTAAATTTCATGATATACATAACATAAAAATGTAATTTAAAAGGGAGAACAGCACACAATGCTCACTGATACTCAGAGTATCAGTCGAATGGGGAAATTCCCATTCCAACATTAAAATGACAATTAATCAATGGGATTATGGTTGGTAATGAATAATCAATATGTGCTCGTGCTATTTGTATTGTATCGTGTCCCAAAAATACTAGACACAAGTGTCCAAACCACACAAACCCCAATATACTAAACTGGGTTCAGTCGACTGTGCACTCGTGTCCAGTGCGGGTCAGAAACCTCACTCGACACAAAATCAGGGGACACGAAACTTGGGGAGTGTCGTGTCAGACACTGCCTCAAGGCCTGTGTCAAATTTCACATGTCCACGACCCCTAGATCAGTCGTACGGACACACGAGTAGCAGGACAAAACTGTCCAGTGCGCGCAGCCGTGTCCACGAGTCCAGTACGACTCCAAAACGACACAAAACCATCTCAGACACGAAGAAACCATTAAGCGACACTAAAGTGAGTATTCCTATTCAAACACAGTCAGAAAACAGTAAGGAAAAACCTATTGGGGCATTAGGTCGAACACCTAGGTAATCCTATTGATACGTGTCTGATACGGACACGTATCCGACACAAATCGGGGTCAGCTCCTACCCGAGGCTAGAGGGGACCTAGGGCTATGCATCCATGATGATAAACCAATAGTTTAAATGGAGAATGAAGGAATTACCAATGGGTGTCTCGAGCTCAAAAATTGTCAAGTGCAGTCCTCCTTTTACTGTAGCTCGAGCACTGTGGGTTTCCCAAATCTGTACTCTACCTTCATGGACAGCAAAAGGGTGGTGGTTAGGTCACAATGCAAGAAGTTTGCTTGAAAAAGGATGAGGAATGGAGAAGTTATGGAAAAATGAAGTTGAGCTCACCTTGTTCTTGAGGAGAGAGAGAGAATGAACAAGAAGGCAATGATTTGGGAGGGATTAAATAGGCTCACCTAGGGTTTTGGGCTGGTCACTTCTAGGGTTTTGGGACCCCATCCAATGGTCACCCTCACATCATGTTAAATCGATGGCTAGGATGGAACCTAGGTTTCAATGCTAGTCTCAACTAACTAAAACTAGCTAGTCTAACTTGATCATTCTAACCAATGACTAGTCATGACTAGTCCAAGCTATCTAACCCTAGTCTAGGCCATGTCTAATATGGGTTAGGGCTAAACTTCTAGGTTAAGGACTAACATAACACACAGCAATATTTAATTAATATTAAATTCACAGAAATTCACAAAAATTCCCATAAATCATAATAAATTCAAACAAATCCTAAAATGACCAAAATACCCTCTAGGCTAAATTGATAAATGAAACACCCTAATCTCATGGCTAGGCTCTAGGTCAAGCTGTCTCTAGGGTTACACTAGTTAGACACCAAATCACAAGTCATGATTTAAAATAGTTTTAAAATGATTAAAAATCAATAAAAATCATAAAAAATTTTAAATACCATAGTTAAATAAATTAAAATATAAAATTTTAAAATTACCCTCATCTGGAAAACTGGGTGTTACATCTAGGTCAAAGTCAACTCTCGGTCAACCTTGGTCAACACTATTTTCAACTAGGTCAACACTCTAGCCTAACCAATAAGTCACAAAGCCTAATAACATATTTTACTAGGCTAACAAACTTATAGGCTAATCACTAACTCATAGAACTATACCATAGCCAACACTACAACAAATCTCAAAAAGCCTCTACCAAACAATATATCACAGTTCTACCATATCAAACCTATTTCACAACCAAAATAGGAAATCAATATAGATAGCAAGTAATACAACTATAGAGGTATACCCACATATCACTATACTAAATCACAATACCAGCATGTATGTATAGGATACATACTATACATGAAAACAAGATAATGAGAGGTAATGGGAAGAAGGCAAAAGGAAATGAGAGGGATATGAACTCTGAAAATCGGAGAACAACCATGTATCCCAAATTTTCTCCAAAACAATGTCAAAACTGATAATACAAGACTATCAATAAAAACTGGAATGAGATGATGTTCACTGTTAAGTCATGAAATGAGTATCAAACTGGGATTGAACCGTGAGAACAACTCTCAAAGGAACTGAAAACAATCAAAAGGTTCACAGCCACTGTTCAAACCCAAAATCTAAATACAAACTCAATAAAAAAGTAAACCAACTGAGAACAACTCAAAATTTGAAATGAAATTAATATAAAATCTGAGAACAAAACACTAGACTGAGATTACCTTCTCAATATAAACCTGAAACAAAAGATAACAAAAACTGTTCTCAAGTGAATCACAAGGCAACCCAAATCACTGTCTCAACCAATCTGAGAACTGATATTTGGAAATCAAAACCAAACCAATAATAACTGAAATCCATGAATCTTAAGAACAATTCCATAAAACCCAAACCAAACTGAAACCACACTGCAAACCATATGAGAATGAAATATTGAAACCCAAACCTGAGTTCAACTCAGTAGACCAATTCAACATATTGTACTGAAATTTATTCTCAAGTGTGAAATAAAAAAAACCATATATCTGAACACCAACTGATACCTAACATATATCAAAAATAGAATCACAGTTCATGCTTACTGCAACCTGACAGTATCAGAGGAACCCCATGTTCAAACTAAATTCAGAATGCCAATTCGAAACCAACTTCGAAACCAAATCAAAATGCCAAATTCGAAATCAATTCATCTATAATCTAAACAAACTAACTAAATGAAGTCATCACAAACCAATTAAACCATGAGATCAAAACATCTCAACATTCGAATCATCAGTTCAAATTCACTGATCAACGGTATCAGAGAACTTAAGTTCGAATGCCAAAATGCCAATCCAATCTCGAAATTGAACTTGAATTAATCATCAACATAGACAAATAAATCCTAAACCAAAGGAACATCCAAAACCAAAGGATAACTAAGAAATAACATCACATCATTATTCAAAATCCCAATATCAAAAAATAGTGTTCGAAAACTCCAAAACTACTGCCAAACTCGAAAACAATCCCAAACCAAACTCAAAATTTGGGTGTCAGGTACGTGGTGACCAGGACAAGCTACCTGTATTCCTACGAGTCCCTTCGTGTCCATGGGACTGGACACGAGACGAATCAAAGCTCAAAACCACACTGGGTCACAGTGTACGGCTCACATAAATTTGCGTGGCGTAGCTCGAACAACGAGTCCGACACGAAACGAGATGATATGGCACTTGGGGACTGACGTGTCAGTCATGTCCCCAAGTCATATACCAAGTTTCGCCTGTCCAAGTAACACAGACACTACGCATTGCCACCCGAGCAGCAGGGCTCTCGACCGCACCCTCGTGCGGCGTGTCCTTCTCCCCATGGACACGACACAGACACAATAACCAGTTCAGTCAATCACGAAATCAAACCACACCTATAGGGCTACAACTCAGTTCAAATATATTTTGAAAATAATAATAAAAATTCTATTGTGGCATTTCATCGAACACCTACTCTAGGATACTGATATGTGTCCGATACGGACACCAAACCAATACCATTTCCTACCAAACTTCACCTATAGCTAGGGGACCCTAGATGGATGCATCTATGGAAAGAAATCAGAAATTAAATAGGATTTATGGCATTTACCTATTGGGAACAAATCTTAAGAATAACTGGAAATGAAGGTGTCCTCCTCCAAGTGCTATGGTCAAGTGAGCTCCAAACCTTAGTAGCTAGCCTCTAAGTCCTTTTTCAACAGTAAGGGATCCCAATGCAAGGGATTAGGTTCAATTTGGGGATAATTTGGATGACTGGTGAAGATTTGGGGAAGAACACTAAACTAGGCTTAATGTGAAATGAAATAGGGCAAGCATTAATGAGAGATATTATATAGGGGGTGTCCTCTCTTGGTCGGCCATGTAGGGATTAGGGTTAGGGTTTTGATTCATTTGGTAGCTATGGGCTTTCCTTTTGGTAAGTTTCTAAGTTCCTTAGTAAAGGCCCATGTGTATATTAAACCCTCAAGCTAAAATATCTAACTTAACTAAATATCTAGATATTTCTAACATAGCCATAAAGTTAACATCTTCTAACTTAGCCTCTATGTTAATGACTAAACCTTAGATTAGGTCAAAACTAGGTTAAGGGCTAAAATGACAAGATCGCCAGCGCCATTGGGCCGATTCTCATCGGCGTCCTCTCGAGTTTTCGGTCGACGATCATATATTCCTGAGGATTTCACCTAACCGTGGCGTCATTCATTTCGGCGTACGGGGAAAGCTTAGTCCTAGGTTTATAAGACCGTTTGACATTCTGGAGCGAGTAGGAGATGTATCCTATTGTCTCGCTCTTCGCCGTCGCTAAGCGAGGTACATGACGTGTTCCATGTATCCCAATTACGACGGTATATCCCAGACCCGAGCTATATCCTGGATCATTCGAAATTGGTTGTTGGTACCAACCTTTCGTATGAGGAGAGGCCCGTGTCTATATTGGACCAGAGGGAGAAGACAATCAAGAACAAGACTATCAAGTTAGTCCGAGTTGTTTGGGGTCATCACTCTTTGGGGGAGTCAACGTGGGAGCGTGAGGATGATATCCGATCGCGATATCCCGACCTGTTTGACTCGTGAGGTATAATGTCTTTCTTATGCCTCATGCCTTCGTTTTCTTGCTTGAATGAGTGATTGTCTGCCTAGTTATAGCTTGCATGTGATTAATATAGCTTGTCATTGCTCCTCTAGCCTCTTGATTAAATTCCGAGGACGGAATTCTTTTAAGGTGGATAGAGTTGTAATGCCTGTGGTTCGTATTACGTATTTCTGGAATACGTGTACATATTTTATCTTGTATTATTTGATTCCTTGTTTAGTTTTCTTCATGGCTTGGCTTGGTTTATTCTTGGCCCGGGTGGCTTGGTTCGGTTAGGATTATTTTGGTTCATTATGAACCAAGGTGAACCCCCTACCTACCACCACCACTCATATTTATTAACCCATTCCTTTTTCTCTCTCTTCATTAATCTCATCTTCTTCTTCCCCATTACTTCCTTATCTACCAGAGAGAGGAGAGAGAGGTCTAGGCAAGTGCAACTTGCTTCATGGAGGAACTCCAATTTTATCGCTTCATTCTCTTCCTTACAGCATTTTAACTAACTTTAGAACTTGGCATTTTCACTTTCCATGGCTAGATTCTTGTAGATCTATATTTACTTTATTTTCGGATTTCTTGGGTTTTGATCTACTTAATCTTGTTATTTCTGTGTTTTGATGGTTCCATGTTGTAGAGAATCTCGTTCTACCCTATTTTGACCTATGGAAGTTCAAATTTGGATTTCGGATGAAGGTTTCATGGAGCTTGGAAGCATGGATTCTTGGTGTTCTTCTTCTCGGAAGCTTGGAGAAGAAGAACAGTGCTAGACTTGACCGCATTTTATGCGGCAAGTGATTCTGAGCCGCATGAGCCTTCATACGACAGTCCTGGCCGCATGGACTTTTCCCCCTTAGCCGCATATGCGCCCTTGTACTCTTCTGAGCCGCATAAATTATCTTAGCCGCATGAGCCCCCCCACTTGAGTCGCAGTCGCATAGGCACGTGACCCCGCTTCCGCATAAGCTCCGCTCCCACCTGTGCCGCATGGACTCGATTGATTGAGCCGCATGGACTCGATTGATTGAGCCGCATGGACTCGATTGACCTGAGCCGCATGGACTCAATTAATCGGGCCGCATGGATCCAATTGATTCCAGCCGCATGGGTTTTGAACCCTGCGCTGCATAGATTTGATTGATCTCAGCCGCATGGGGCCTTGTACATCCTCAGCCGCATGCGTCCTCGTCCCCTTGGCCGCATGCGCCCTTGCTACCTTCCAGCCGCATGCGCCCCCTTGTCTTGGCCGCATGGGATCCAGTGACCCTGGCCGCATGCGCTCTTCTAATTGGGCCGCATGAGTCTTACCCTTTTCTGACCGCATATGTTTGGATATGATAATTAAGCCTGGCGTGACAGTGACCCGTAGTGGTGCACTCCTGACATGACTAACTTGACATGACCTGATAGTGGCCCGTCGTGGCGCACTCCTGACTAGTACACTTGATATGATAAACCTGACATGATTATCTCGAACAGCTGTTGCGACGGCTACCTGACATGACATGACCTGTATAATTAATTCTGGACACCGTGGGCGATTGTGCTTGTACAAATAATCCAGTCCTATCTTGCATCATGTCTAGGGGGGACTCCTGAGTACCACGGTCAGGAGTACCCATTAAAGTGGACTAAGGCTAATAACTAGATTAATACATTAGTCATGACGAGATTTTCCAGCTACAGGCAATCCCGTTACCTGGGCACGCCTTAGGATCTGTAGCCTGCCGTCGAGTAGGGCACATTTCCAGCACACTGTCATGTGTTGTACCCTTCAAGCTACCTAAGGGTACATTCGTTTCCTGGACGATGTACCCACCTGAATTCAACCCTAATCTTTTAACCCGGGTAACCTGGATGGTCTGCAGGGCTTGTGGCTGTGGAGTAATCTCACTGCATCTTGTTAGTAATTAGGCCTGTGATAACCCTAGTTAGTTAAAGTATCAAGCCGTAATTCTTGCTTGGCCGTGATATGATTGAATGGAGTCTAACCTGTCTAGCCTTGTCCTGATCCAGTCCCAGACTACTGCATGACCAGAATGCTTGTATTTATTTTACCGATAAATGGTGAGAATTCCAAGTTCTGTTCAGACGAAAGGTTACAACCCCGGTCCTTGTTTAGTTTACGGGTTATAACCTGGTTATCTGAATAGTTTCATGGTCATCTCGTCGTATATCATCCTGATGTATTTTTCTTATTTCCAGTTCTTACTTTTATTTATACTCTTGTGCTGATTGCTGGTTTTAGTTCCTAAGTGAAGCTTCCTTTGTGGCACTTGCTCTTTCTGGGGTCTGACCCAGCTGGTTTTGTGTGGCTAGATTTTGGAGCAGCTCCAGAGGATCTACCGACCTTTCAGCCAGATGGTGGCCACTAGACGGAACCCTGGCAACGAGTGGGTTTATTTTGATCTCCCACTTTATTGTAAAAATATTCTTTTGAGGCGTTTAGCCGGCGAGCACCTGTTTAGCTCGATTGTACTTTACTTACTGTCTGCCTACGGGCTGTAACATGATTGACAGATCCTAGGGTTGATCATGTATGACTAAACTCTTGCTAGTCCTAACATTTTGTAACGACTAGCTTCATGATCAGCTGAATATGTAATGTTTGGGGCGCCTTACTATTGTATATTTAGTGATCATACTTCTTGTAACCTTTTACTTACTTGCTTGTGATTGAGACACTAGGCTTGTTCATGACCCTAAGAGACTGTTGGTTTGTAGATAAACCCTCATGTATCTAGACAGCCATGACCGTATAGCGAGATGGATTCCATTTCATATACGTAGCTGGCTATGTCTGCCCCCGCTCTCCAGTATTCTGGTTCTGGGGCGTGACAAAGGGTGGGGTTATTATCCATCTCTACGGCTCCCCGAGAGAACTCAAACTCGATTTGACCTGGGGGTCAAAATATGACAAATCCACGTCGGCAGTCTAGCGTCGCATGGTACTGGCATCACAAACAACTACTGAACAAGATCTACATGTATCGCTAACAGGTACTATTCCGCCTCCCGTAAGAATTCTCATGGTCTTCGAAAGTGTAGGGCCTAAAAATCAAGTTGCGCCATGTATTTACTACTCAGAAACCAAGTTGCGCCCCAAAGATCAAACTACGCCACTAATATGGAGTTTAGAAATCAAACTGCGCCATTGATCAGGTTGCGCCATATATCAGACTGCATCAAGTCATACTGCGCCAAAGTCTACGTGGCGTCTGACATTTAATGGCCATCATTACCTGACAACACTGACAAATGACAGCACAGTAAACTAGGAAAATCTCTTCGAATCCCTCGAATTATACTACTCGAGGAGAGTTGGTCGTCAGCTGTCCTGCACGTCTTATGAGTTGCGCCTAGGCGTAATCTAAAACAAAATCCTTAGTTGCGTCTAAGCACAATCCGAACAACTGTTTCTCAAAAGCTGCCACGTGTCCAGCGCAGTCTAATCAGGCACAGTTTAACTTATTGACTGAAGCTCGCATAACCTGATAGAGTTGAGACAATTTTTATTTCCAAAACAGGATGACGTGGCGCACATGCCACTAATCTCTTAAGACGTGTCTACTATCCTGTATACGACCATGCGCATCTCAATCACATGATACCACGCGTCTAAATATAGTTAGTACACGACTGATAACTGAATGAAAGTTGGCACAACATGAGGTTGGCGCAGCCCAATGTGGTACAACCCAGCCTTACGCACATCAGAATAACTACCAAAATAGTTATTTCCAGAACTCTATAAATAGAGTTTCCAATCATTGTTAAAGGACAGACAGAAAGATCAAGAACTCTTACAAAATTGTTGCTGCATTCTCCAGAGGCTCTAGTCTTCAAGTTCACATAGTCCAAGGGATAAAATGATCGTATTCTGATCAGATTTCTACAGTTGTACTTCCCTAGAATTCAAATTGTACTCTTGTACTCTTTTCAAAAGTTTGTAATAGAACAACTTTTTGTTTTTTACAAACAAAATGGCGACTCTGCTGGGGACAACTTTCTCCTCCGACGAGAAGGTGACAACTCAATGTGATACTGCATTAATCGGTAAGACGCAGAAGACTCTGGTTGTTCAAGTCAACCAGACAGCCTACGAGGATATGATTAACACCAAGAGCAATAAGCGCACTGTAGCTATCCCCAAGAACAGGACTGTGTGGGCTCCTAAGTCTCCTACGGTTGTTGTTACCCAGGCGCAACCTGAGCGCTCAGTGGCTAAGGTACAATCCGCCTCAGAAGCCCACGCGCAGTCTGCTTCTGTTGCCCATGCGCAACCTACTCAGGTTGCTGCCAAGATGCAGTCTATTCCCTCTGTTTCCCGAGCACAACCTACTCATCTTGTTGCCAAAGCGCAACCAGTGGCCCCTGTTGCTCGAGCACAACCTACTCATCTTGTTGCCAAAGCGCAACCAGTAGGCCATTTTGCCCGAGTGCAACCTATGCATTCTGTTGACTAGGCACAGTTTGCACACCATGCTGCTCTGACGCAACCTAAAGGAATTAGCCTTTTGGCTATTCCCTCTTCTTTTCCAGTTCTGAACTTGGAGAAGCAATGTTCTAGTGCTAACACTAGACAGGACAAAGGGAAGGATCCTTTGACACTTCTTCAACTCATGCTACCAGCGCCTAAGACGGCTCAACAACAAAATGGAGGGAAACGCTTCTTAGCTAACCCTCTACAAAATAAAGGAAAGCAACCTTTGGTATTTTCTAAAACTTTCCTGGTCCATGACTCAGAGGAAGATATATCAGATTCTATTCCTTAAAACAGATGTCTTCAGATCTGATCTGATATCGGAAAGAATACTAATCAAAGAGGCATCTTGCCTACCCCTATGGTCTGGTCAAGATCTTCCAACCTTGCAAATTTCAAGATCTAAGCAAGGAAAATTGATGGTGTCACAAATGGAGACACCTGGAGCAAAATTTTCTGATTTACGTACTTATCTCAATAGGCGTCAACCAGTATCAACTTTGGTGAAACGAAAGAACCCTATGCCAAAGGTTAATCTGTACCAGAAGCCAAGGTTTGTAAAGAAAGAGCCAACCACTTATGCTAATGAGTTGAGTACATCCTTGTACACTCAGGGAACTAAACATCTGAAGAATAGGAGGCATGTTCCTAACATCATTAAGGAATATGTTTCTCCTACTTATTCCCGTCCTGTAGTGGTGACTGATCTTCGAGAACGTCTTACATAAAGACGGAAGATTGCAGAGATGTCTCCTCCACCTCTAAATCACTCTTCAGGCCGCCATTGCCTTCACGAAGTCGTCATTAAGTGTTGCTGCCAATCAGCTAGAAGATCTGTCTTCGATCGTCTGAACTATGCTTCAACTTCTGAACCTATAATAGAAGATGAAGACGAGCTATTATATGCTTCTGTTAACATGACTTCTCAAGGCACTGGGGTGGAAAACGTCTAAGACGTAATGTGTCCCGTAATCCCAGTCAGCAATACCTAGATCGGATTCATGCATCCAGTAAAGGGGTCTTTCAATACACCAGATCAAGAAGTCGAAACTTGAATCAAGGTGTCTTTAATCAAGAAGATCTCCCCATCGCACATCTAGGAGAACACTCTTTTTCGGAGTTTGATACAGATAGTGAAAGTTCTGAACAAACTATCTCGTCAATAGCAGCAAGAGAAGTGACGGCATATACCATTATAGAAGATCAAGATGCTTCTGCTTCAACCAGTCAGGAGCATCGAATTGTTGCACTAGAGGACAAATTGAAGACCATGGCTGAGATGGTCGCAAGTATGCATACTATAATCGCGGCTCAACATACAGTTCCACCGGTTATAAACCCTGCTACAAATCCTGAGCTTATAGCATCTTCTGTACCATTAGTCTGGGGGTACCACCTTCTCAGGTTGCTTCTATACCAGTTCAAGCTGATCCCAGTCAGTCTGGGGCCGGGGGTGGTAATTACCACGTTGTTCCTCCTTCCAACAATTCTAACCAGCCTATCAATTCCCAAACATCAGAGGATGCTAATGAGGTCGTAAAACTCTTACGCACTCAATTTGAGGCCTTCAAGCAGAAGGATGGCCTACAAAGACTGGGCATAAAGCAGCCATATCCGACAGAGTTGAAGGAGGTTCCATTTCCTTCTAAATACAAGCTCCCAACCATTATGCTGTTTGATGGCAGCACTTCTCTAAGTCAGTATATCAATCACTTTGAAGTGATGACTGACCAATTACAGCCAAATGATGCTTTCCTTACCAGAGTGTTTGTCGGTTGTTTAGCCGGTGCAACATACGATTGGTATCATAGTTTGCCAGATGGCTGCATAACTTCTTTTGCTGGTTTCAAACAAGTATTCTTGGAACGATTTTATGAGGGAGTCAACGACATGACAATGTCTGCCCTCATTAAGATTAAACAAAGGCACAATGAATCCACGGAGAGTTTCATTGAAAGATTCAGCCGAGAGGCACTTAAAATGCCTTTAGGAACTCCATCTGCTGTAACAATAGACACATGCAAATCAAACTTGTTGCCTATTATCGGTATGTGGACAGGATCGACACAATTTCAAGATTGGTCTTCTTTTATTGTGAATGCCAAGGTAGCAGAAGTCAGTACCAAAAAGTTCAAACAATTAGGAGTTCAGATGACTCATCCTAACCAAGACGAACATTCTACACCCGGGGGTAATTGCCAGAATAACCGCAATGGTAAAGAAATACTGGCCATCAATCTCAAGGACAAGGTGTCTTTGGCTGTCAATGTTACTCAGACATCACCCACTCCATCAGCACCACCGTCAAAAATAACTTGTCCGAAAGAAGAGTATTCTTTTGATGAAGATAATACTTTAAGTATCTTTGATTGCTTGATTAAAAGCAATAAGCTTCAACTGCCAGAGGCAAAACGGCCAAAAGAAGTGTGTAAAACTGATCACCCTAAATACTGTGTTTATCACAGATTTATAAGGCATCCAACCAGAGCATGCTACGTGCTCAAGGGCAAAATCCAGGAGCTGGTCAACTCTGGAGCAATTACTCTGCAGCAGAACGAGAAGAAGGTGACTGCTAATGTGGTTTCTCTACAATTTGGTGAATTTCCACCACAACTTGTGCAAGATGGTGTTGTCCCCATTCCAAGGACTACTCTCGAGATCGTGAATCTTCCACCTCCCCAAAATGAGGGTTTTGTTCCGCTATCAACTGACAGAGGGGAGATTATATGGATTCACCCAAGTCTGATAGCAGATTTTGAAACTCCTTCCTTTTCTAAGCAAAAGAAGCACTCTAAATCTAAATCTAAGAGCTGCAACATGGTATCCTTTGAACCAGTAGCGGAAGAAGAAATTCTAATTTGCACTAGATCTGGGAAACCTTATCTTCGGGAATATCCCGAAACTCAAAAGAATTCTGCCCCATCTCTTGATGGTCCTCCTACATCATCTTCTCCTGCTGAAAATATGCCATCTACATCCCCGCCGGTGGCTGAACTAACTCCTTCTAAATCGACATCAGCAGATAAGGGAAAACAACCTGTTCGCTTTGACAAAGCACTGAAAAAGTTCTCGTCTCTTGGACTTGAAAAGCCATATAATTTTGACATATTGGCTCAATTGGCCAATATTACAGCAAGATTGTCAATCTTTGAACTCTTACGTATCTCGAAAGAAACTCGAGAGACGTTAAGTGAAGCTTTGATGCAGGCTGATGCTTGTCTTACTCTTCTTAAGAAGCCTGAAAAGGAACCAGTCAGCTGTGCACATTGTCATAGTGTGTTTGAGTTAATGCCTAATATTACTTTTACACAAGATGACATGTTGTTAGAAGACAATCTTCATGATCATCCTCTCTATTTTATGGGATATGTGGACACCATGAAAGTCGATCGTATTCTGATTGACCCATGGTCTACTCTTAGTATCATGCCAAAGTCTTTGCTAGATGCTTTGTAGATCCCAGTGCATAACCTATCTACAACTATCACTACCATCTTGGGGTTCAATCAAGGAAGAAGTGAACCTTTGGGAAAGATACGCCTAAAACTTCAAATTGGTAATCTTCGTACAAAGGTGACTTTCTATGTAATTGATAATCATAGCTCATACAATGCTTTGTTAGGAAGACCATTCATCCATAAACACAATATTGTACCTTCTACTCTCCACCAATGTTTCAAATATATGGATGGTAATGGAGAAGTCCAAAAAAAGGTTGCAGATCTGAATCCTTTCAAAAGAGTTGAAGCATACTGCAACGATTCTCGCATGTACAAGGAAGAATTCATGAAGGTGGTTCTGGCAATGGACACAGATGAAGAATAGAAGTGTATACTAAATTATACTTTGGTGATCCCTGTCAAAGGGCGTACTTTCTATCCTCAGTCGTCCAAAGCACTGACTATCTATCTTTCTTCCCATGAGAAGCAGCTTCCTGGTGATAGTCAGGAACAAAGAGAGCTCACCTCTTCTGAGCCGCTTGTAATCGACCTTCGTCATAAGAAGCCCCCTCCTCCTCCTCGTTCTTCTTCTTCCCCTCTTGTCATCAATCTGACTAAGCCTACTAAGGCTAAAGTTCCTGTTGTAAATGATGGTATAAAAATCAATAAAGTATCTCCTTTGCAGTATACTGATGTCTCTTACTATACTCAATGTTATTTGGATATGCTAGATAGCTTTAAACCACTTACAATAGAAGTCGTATCATCTCTACGAAACGTGGTATCATTGGATTCAATACAAGAGTCGTACTTCTTAGTACCGTCTCGAAAGAAAGATGAAAGGCCTATATTCTTCAATAAAAGAGAAGAACAAAAAGTCATGCTCTATAATGATAATAGAGATGATACAAGAAGGCTACAATTACATCGCTATAGTCCACAATCCAAATCAATCATCCGTAAAATGGGCTATGATTTCAGAACAGGCCTCAACAACGGTAAAGGAAGGCGAACTCCTATTTGTATTTCTTTTCCAAAAGGAAAATCACAACAATACCACAGTAAAATGAAGCGGGAACTAGGTTATACTTCACCACTTTCAACTCCAGAACCTTCTGAATCTGATGAAGAAGAACGATCTAACTCTTTTGATTCTATTTTATGGGACTCTGATACCAGCATTGGTCATGTTCATAGGGTAATAGTATCTTCTAACATGGTGTCTACTGAATTCTCAGAAGATGATAACGATGACATTGAAGAAGCTCCTGAAGTGGACCCTTAGGCACAAAGAATGGACAATCCGTAGAAACTTCGTTTTGAACAACGAGAACCACCTACCGAGGATCAACTAGTCCAGGTTGATATTAGAGAGAAAGGCGTATCACGACCAATCTTCATTAGCAGAAATCTCTCAGAAGATAATAAACCAGAATTAATTCACCTTATTCGTGAATATATCGATGTTTTTGCCTGGAGTTATGAAGATATACCAGGATTAGAACCTCAAGTTGCAACTCACAAACTTAATATCTTGCTGAATGCCAAGCCGGTCAAACAATAACAACGACGATTCAAGCCTGAAATGATGGATGCAATTGATGATGAAGTCAAAAAGCTTGTAGCTTGCAGTTTTATCAGAGAAGAATATCATCCTGACCGGGTAGCCAACGTTGTACTAGTTCTGAAGAAGACCAGAAAGGTTTGAGTTTGCATAAACTTTCAGGATCTCAATGATGCTTGCCCTAAAGATGAATTCCCTCTCCCAATTACTGATGCCATGATCGACAACACATGTGTATTCGAACAAATTTCTTTCATGGATAGATTTTCTGGATATAATCAAATCCGGATGAATCCTGAAGATGAAAAACATACTTCATTTCGTACTCCTCGAGGAGTATACTGTTATGCAGTCATGCCGTTTGGTCTTAAGAACGCAGGTGCAACTTACCAGCGGACTATGAGTACTATCTTTCGAGATCATTTGTGAAAGACCGTCGAATGCTATGTGGACGATATTGCTGTCAAAAGTCGTCTGAAGAAAGATCACATTCAAGATTTAAGAACGATCTTCAATCTAACGTGCCAGTATCAACTCAAAATGAACCCCACCAAGTCTTTCTTGGGTGTCTCTAGTGGCAAATTTTCCGGCTTCATCATTACTTCTAAGGGTATACATGTTGATCCCGAGAAGATCAAAGCCATTCAAGAGATGTGTCCTCCACGCAACGTAAAAGAGCTACGAGAATTCCAAGGTTGACTTGCGTACGTCAGGCGGTTCATTTTGAATTTATCTGGATATTGCAGACCATTTACTCAATTAATGAAGAAAGGTGTATCTTTCGTTTGGACGGAAGAATGTCAACGAGCATTTGATGACATAAAGCGGTATTTAATGTGTCCACCAGTTCTTGTTCTACCAATCTCAGGAATACCTTTTTTAATGTATGTCCGGGCAATGGATCATTCATTGGGAGCTTTGTTAGCTCAGAAGAACAAGAAAGGTCATTAACAAGCCATCTACCATCTTAGCCGAACGATAATTGGAGTTGAACATCGTTATAGTCCAGTGGAGAAGGAATGTTTAGCCCTAATGTTTGCTGTTCAGAAGACAAGACATTACATCGTAGGCCAAACTATTTATGTCATATCCCGAGTCAATCCTCTTCGAGTCTTAATGAAAAAGCCAAGTACACTCAATTCTAGGCTTGCAACATGGGCCATATTATTAGCACAATATGATATGATTTATGTTCCTCAAAAGTCTGTGAAAGGTCAGGTACTTGCTGACTTCTTAGCAGCTCATCTTGTTCCTGAAACATCTAAACTCTATGACGAGATTCCAGACGAAATATTGGAATCAAATATAATCCCAGAAGAATTTTCTACTTGGCGGTTGTTCTTCGATGGAGCTTCTAGAATTGGAACTGGAGGTACTCTTGTTGCTGGAGTAGAAATTGTTCTCATTTCACCAGATGGATTGGCTATTCAAAGGGCTTATTCTTTAGACGAATCATGCTCTAATAATGTGGCAGAGTACAATGCCTTGCTCATTGGACTCCAATTAACCAAACAATTGAATATTGAATATCTCGAAGTATATGGTGATTCTAAGCTGATTGTTAATCAGGTTAGAGACATATATGAAGTCCGGCATCAATATTTGGTACCATACCATGAAGCAGCAACTAGAATAGCTTCTTCGTTCAAAGGGTTCTTCATCGAACATGTATGTCGCACATGCAATATAGAAGTCGATGCCTTAGCTAACCTAGCTGCGGTATTGGCAGTACCACTCAAAAGACAACAAATGGTTGTTATCTCTAATAGAGAACTATTCTGTGTTGAAAACAACCACAACATTGAATTCAACAATCTAACTGAAGTCAATGTCATTAGTGAGGACTAGAGAACACCTTTCATTGATTTTGTAGTACATGACATATTGCCAGAAGATCCTAAGAAAGCTACAAGTATTCGTCGTCGATCGCTTCGATTCTATTATAATCATACTACTAAAACTCTTTATCGAAGAACTTTTGATGGGTTACTCTTGAGATGTCTTGCTGGTGATGAAGCAAAACAGATATTGCGCGAAGCTCATGATGGCGTTTGGGGAGCACACTAGCCTGGTCCTAAACTACAGGATCGTATTCGACGTATGAGCTACTACTGGCCCTCTATGGTATCAGATGCTATTGACTATGCAAGGAAATGCCGTGCATGTCAAATTCATGCAGATTTTATTCACCAACCATCAGAATTTCTTCATCTAACTGCTGCCTCATGGCCCTTCGAAGCTTGGGGCATGGATATAATTGGCCCTATCAATCCTCTTTCATCTAAAGAACATCGATTCATCTTAGCTATAACCGATTATTTCTCCAAATGGGCAGAATCTATACCTTTGGCTGAAGTAAAGACTAGTAGTGTCATCAACTTCATCAAACATCATGTGATATTCAGATTTGGGGTCCCTCGCCGAATTATCCATGATAATGGGCCGCAATTCATCAGCCAGAAGTTTAATAGATTCTGTGATGATAACAAAATCAATAATGTCGTCTCTACGGCCTATAATCGTGCGGCTAACGGGTTAGCTGAAGCATTCAACAAAACCATTATCAAACTCCTTAAAAAGTTTGTCTCTATTAACAAACGTAATTGGAGTGATAAACTTGGAGAATGTCTATGGTCATATCGCACTACTGTCCGTAACCCCACTGGTTGTACACCTTTTTTTCCCTCTAGTATTTGGAAATGAAGCTGTCTTACCTCTGGAGATTCAAATTCCATCATTGAGAATCACCATTGCTAATGATCTTACTACAGAAAATAATGATCATCTTCGACTTCAAGAATTGGAGGCGCTCGACGAAAAAAGACTACTAGCTCAATAACACATCGAACTTTATCAAGCCCAGATTTCAAAAGCTTTCAATCGCAAAGTCAGAGTACGAACATTTCAGGAAGGCGAGTTAGTTCTTACAGTCAGACGTCCTATGATTATGACACATATGAGCAAAGACAAGTTCGAGGCAAAATAGGAAGGGCTGTACGTGGTAAATAAAGTTTTCTCAAATGGGGCCTATCAATTAACAGATATGGATGGCAGCGTGGCTATGATGCCTATCAATGGAAATTTTTTCAAGAAATATTATGTATAAAAGCAAAATGTACTTTATTTCAGAGACATGATGTAAATAAAAAGTTTATTTTATTCAAAAGCAGAATGGAGTTACATAATATTAAGGACGGGGAGGAGGCCCCGATCCTTCATGATTAAATACATAGTTCGCCAACAGTTCAAATATCTCATTATTTGAACTTACAAGAAACTTGCAGGCAACCATCCTCAATGCCTCTTCTTCGGCAGTCTTCCCAGGCTCCACTAGCTTGGAAATCAAGTCCTCTCCTGGTGCAGGAGCAGTTGAGCCTTCACCCCTTTCTTTCTGAGGAGGTTGGAGGCTCAGCAGGTGGTGTCTCATTCGTTCCTTCAAGCTTCAGAATGAATAAATCTTTGGAAGACATTCTATATAGAAAGGAAAAAAATTGATGATATCTATGAAGGTTTTGTTCTATTTATAGACAAAACAACTAGACAGTCAACCTCGAGAACTGATGCGACCTTTTGAAAGAAGCCCAACTGTTTATTTCATTTATAACTGTTCACTCATTTATAACTGTTCGTTCATTTATAACTGATCATTCATTCATCTTTCTTCAAAAATTGACGTGATCGTTCATTTATTTATTCTTTTTTCTCGAGAGTCGAAATGACTGTTCATTTATTATTTCTTTCTCGAAAATTGAAGTGACCATTCACTTTTCATAACGAGAGTTTGCATTTTCCATACTTCTGAATTCTGATTATTCACATCAGCAACTTATCACATCCACGTTTCTCTTGGATTCTGTTTTCCATATCATCACAGTAAAATCAAATCATAAAGGAGAGAAAAATTATTCTTTATTTCTTCTTAAAAAACATAGATACATCTTGATGAAAATCTACTACATCTAGGATTTTTATTCTAAATATAACAAATAAAGGTCTATTACATCTTTGGATCTTCTTATTTGTTGGTGCCAGTTCCTTGTCGTCTCGACCTGAAGCAACGAGCCAGACAATGGAATCAACTCTGGTCTTTTCTCTCAGAAAGACGAGATGGGAACCACAGAGTACGACAACTCAAAGATAAGCTGCTGTCAATACAACTAGTGGAGAGAAGACGGCCCGCCAGAAGAACTAGGAATGAGATCACACTTGTGATACGATTCCTAATTCTGTCTCTCCACCATCTAACTGTCATGTATAAAGGCTCTTCCTACCATCTGAGGAAGACCCTTCTTGAACATGAAGAGTCCTGAGCTGTCTGATTTGAGTGTCAGAATCACATGAGCTGTCTGATGTGGGTGTCAGAAGAATGCTCTTTACGGCATCCAGGTCACCGATGCCAGTTTTGAAGAAGCTTGTCAACCAAACTTCTACAAATATGAGTAAAGAAAGAAAAGTTAGTAAAATCTACCAAAACTGTACGCCGATCAACTGGCGCATCTCAACAGCGATCGCTGATCAACAAGCGCATATCAAAACTGCACACCTATCAACAGGCGTATCTCAACAATGTGTGCTGATCAACAGACGCATATCAAAACTACGCGCCGATCAACAGGCACATCTCAACAATGTGCGCTGATCAACAGATGCATATCAAAACTGTGCGTCGATCAACAGGCACATTTTAACAGTATGCGTCGGTCAAACAGGCGCATATCAAAACTGTGCACCGATCAACTGGCACATTTGCCAAACAGTATGCGTCGATCAAACAGGCGCCTATCAGCAGTGTACGTCTCTGATCGAAGCTAAATACTGGATCACAGTGCGCGCCTATTCTCAGAAATAGTTAGCGTATATCAACAGCGTCTACAATGTGTAAATCAGTACCTTTCTTCAAAAGTGCGCAAAAGAAAAATGCTCATACCATTGGTTCTTTGTTGAAACTTACCAACTTTTGAAGGCGCAGCATGCAAACGAATAGCATCGAGACGAAGTGGCGCAAGTGAACTTATGGATAGTGAAACATTACGAGAAGCCATTTGTTTTGAGAAAGTATGAATGTCTCTTTCATTTCTGGTTATCCTTTTAAAAGTGTTGAAGATGAAACAGGCGTGTCATTCTAGGAGTCTATTTCGGGAAAGAACTAAACAATAGGCACCTAAAACCGTGAGATGGTTGCCAAGTGTCTCTCAAAAAAATAGTAAACATTGAATTCGTCTAAGGAGTATATCTACATGCACTACTTGGAATCTCAGCCATACAATAATGATGTCAAAAATTATAAATTTTATTTAATGAAGAGGAGTAGATCCCTACAGACAAGTAGGAGAAGACACATGGAAAGAAAATAAAAGTTGGCATGCCTAAACATTATTCCTTTTTCTTGTCTTCATTGGTCTGACGAAGGGCGGCGTCCAATTCTTACATATTGCGGATCCCCGAGCGACGCATCAGATTAAGGAATCCTTCCGAATCGCCGCGCTCTTCAGAGGACGGCCCACCACTCGAGCGATTGAAGACTGTTGGGTTTAAACCGAAACAGACTAGAAAGTTCACCGCCCTCAATGCTGGGTCAGCCTCCAATAAATAAGTCGAAGGCATGACGTCGGGTTTCGCTTCAGGAGACTCAAATTCAATGACAACATTGGTCTCCATCTCCTTTTTCTTAGATGCCATCAAAATTACAGAAGTGAAGAATAAAGTACAAAGATCAACCCCTATATATATATCACCAAACTTTTCATATTCCTCATGGGAAAGTGAAAATCGTCAATGAAACTCGGAAAGACGAAGAGAAGATTGAGTGTTTTCGAGAAAGAGATTTAATTATGTTGACTGGGCATTGACTGGCATAACTTGACTCAGTCAAAACTTTTATAAATTCAAAGTATTTCAAAACTTTAAAATATTTTTAAGTTTTGAAAACTTTGAAGGGGGTCTTGTAGGGCCTAAAAATCAAGTTGTGCCATGTATTTACTACTCAGAAACCAAGTTGCGCCCCGAAGATCAAGCTGCGCCACTAATATGGAGTTCAGAAATCAAACTTCGCCATTGATCAGGTTGCGCCATATATCAGACTGCTCCCAGTCATATTGTGCCAAAGTCTACGTGGCGTCTGATATTTAATGGCCATCATTACATTACAACACTGACAACTGACAACACAATAAACTAGGAAAATCTTTTCGAATCTCTCGAATTGTACCGCTCGAGGAGAGTTGGTTGACAGCTGTCCTGCATGTCTTATGAGTTGCGCCTAGGCGCAATCTAAAACAAAATCCTTAGTTCCGCCTAGGCACAATCCGAACAACTGTTTCTCAAAAGCTGCCACGTGTCCAAGCGCAGTCTAATCAGGCACAGTTTAACTTGTTGACTGAAGCTCGCGCAACCTGATAGAGTTGAGATAATTTTTATTTCCAAAGCAGGATGACGTAACGCACATGCCTCTAATCTCTCAAGATATGTCTACTATCATGTACACGACCACGCGCATCTCAATCACATGATGCCACGCGTCTAAATACATTTAGTACACGACTGATAACTGAATGAAAGTTGGCACAATCCAGGCACAAACCAGGCATAATCAGGCCTAGTGCTGACCAGATCCATAAACCAGGCATAATCCTAGCCTATATCGGTAATCCTGTACATAATAACCTACCTTGCCACAGAAATGATAGGTAGGGGTCCCTGGTGCTGTCGGAGGTGCTGCGCTCTGTGGATGATGAATCTGAGGACGCTTCGTCGGTACCCCCTGCGGTGCTTGAGCTACTGATACTGATGAGTGGGAGCGCTTCATGCTGGCCTCCCTATGGTTGATGCGCTCCTGACGTCGAGCTGCTGTCAGAATCTTCGAGTATGAAGTAGGAGCGACTGATCCTACCAATCTCTGTAGCTCGAAACACAGGCCGTCATAGAACTTCTCGGCTTTCTTCTCCTCAGTGTCGATCAGGTACGGGGAAAACGACTGAGACGGAGGAACTCCGTGTTGTACTCCTCGACCATCAAACTGCCCTGGACAAGATGCATGAACTTGTCCCGACACGCGCTGTAGGTGGCTTAGACAGATGCATGAACTTGTCCTGGAACTCCGTGTTGTACTCCTCGACCATCATAAATAATTAATATATTAAATAAATAAATAATAGGGGGCTTACACACATCGATCTTTGATACGTCTCAATACCATCGATGATGTACGTAACCTGACGATCTTTCTTTGCAATGAACTCCGAGTCGTGCAACTGATGCTATTGTCCGAATTGGATATACCATAATTCCATTCGACCAAATCCAAAATACAAGTGCTATCCTCTTGGTTTCCTCGATCAAGACATTCATTTTTATTCATCGTTCCGAATCCCGATTCAATATCATTTTCTAACTCGCGTTGCCCATTCACAAGTTGTCCGAACGACATCTCGTTCGGGACATTCGAAGTCACGACCAACTAAGCGTGACGCATTCTAAGTCTTTACGTGATCACAGAGCCTCGCCGATATACTCGTTGTTATCCCTAATCCTCAATTTTTGCTCGAATGATTTCTAAGACGGACCATACACCACTCAGGATTCGAGCCATCCGATTTAGCCCACAATCACGTTCATATTTAATCGCTAATACATCTTTCAGATTCGATCGATGAAACTCTAGCGTAATCGCTTACGTCGTCTCGATGGTCTAAGTTTCATATATTTTTATCGATATTCCATAAGTAAATCATATTTATGATTCACGCATCTTGACGTACTAAGTCGCTCGGACTATTCCTCAAATCTAAACCAATCTTTCGTGTACGCCTAAGCGTTAGTCCGATAGTGTTTCTATCGATATACACTCCAAGTATATCTCCGTTCCCGACCGAACGATAATTAATATCGCTCGTAATTCGCTTGCACCATAAAGTATAGGTGCACGACACGCGACACAACTTAGCCAAAAGGCCATGTGCATAGCTATTCCATACAGACTATACTCTTATTTTATACGCTCATTTGCTAATGTCGACGTAGGACTATTTAGGCACGCACACGACTTGCTAACTTTAGCATGTGTTTTCCATCAACTCAAGTTTGATACCGTTCGGCACAAAGGCCATCGCCTACCAATGTGTCGATTGAACACTTATACGAGTTTTTGAAAATATTTAGACTTATTATATGGACATGCCGTAGGACATTCGAGAGAGAGCGCACACTTTTTTTTATCAACAATGAGCTTTCAAAACTGAGAGATTCGACTTAAAGTCCAAGGACATAAAGCCGTGCTCTGATACCACTATGTCACGCTCCTCTTCCGTAGGAGCGATCGTCCTCGCTAAGGCATGATGTCGCACGAGCCTAGATTATGCTCGTGCAAGGCAGTTTCATAACGGCCGATTACAGCGACTGCAACGGGGTCATCGCACAGAAGTCCCAATCAGAAATATTGAACATGCAGGAAAAATTTTGACACAAAACACAAGTTATCCAAAAGTGCTCTTTATTGATATTAAACAATAAGGTTACAATGGGGAACAAGGCCATGATTATAAGTCTCTAAAGCTCACTTTTCTCTCATTTACAAGTCACTCTGCTCTCTCTCATCTCTCGATACAATACTTGAGCCAGCGGATGTTTCAGAAGGCAATGTCCATATATTATGTCCCGTATAAGTCTTGACTCCATGTGGCCGCACGCTTCGAATCGCCAAGGAACTCCATGCCTCGACGCATCCAAGTGAGCTTCGGGCTACGGGCTTCTACCTGCGCCTGCACATGAAAACTGTGTGGGTGTCAGTACTCAACTGCACTGGTGGAGTGAGCTCCTCGCCTACCCATACAAAACCGACATATTCATTTATTCATGCAGCTTAATCCCTTTTTGATTTCTTGCTAGTCTTGCCTTAGGATCAATTTTAGGACAAAGACGTCTTGACCTATACTTGGCAACGTAACGACAGGGTCGTGCTATACTCTATTCGTGGCTTCAATGTATTCGAGGCAGTGCCTCATCGAGTAAAAACTTATGCAACTCGTCCGTGCCAAGACTTTCACTTCTTTCATGTGCCTCTAGACCATTCTCGTGCCAACGACGCCAAAGGGACGACTCGTGCTGGTCATGCCAATACACTTGCTTGTGCCTTAAGATTGAGGCCGTGCCTCCCAAGTATCAACCAGACTTTTACCAACTTGTCTTACGGCCCTTCCTGACTTAACTCGAGACGACGCCACATTCATGCCGAAGCACGTGTCCTTGTTATAGCCAAATCTTGGCTCTAGAATGGTGTTGCAATCGTGCACACCCTAGCTCGTGCCGATTCAAGGTTAGCGCTTGCTATAAGCATAACATGTTAACCTAACTCATAAATTGCTAGTACTTGACGCAATCCAAAGGCATACATGCGGATAGCCGCTCTTTTGTCGACACATCTATATGAGTGGTCACTAGCAATGTCAAGCTATCCAAGATCTTTGCATATGGTGACCATCCGCGTGGCGAGGTATGAGCTTCCACCGAATGACCCGCAACCTATATTGTAACGGTTCCCTTCAATCGAGTCGTACCATCGATGAAGGTCGTAAAATATCTGTAATTCCTCCTAGGCCGACACGAACCCGGCGCCCCGGGATCATTCGAGGAATTTTACCTTGCGCGCAAGTTGTCCAATGACCATACAAGACTTAACTCGATCTACCAAGTCCTTCCTTAATCATGACCATACTTTCCAACTTTCTATCGAGACTCCCAAGTCGCGGGACCGATCTCGGCGACAACCAGTCGCGTAGACTTCCTTATCGAGACTCCCAAGTAGCGATACCGATCTCGTGTACTTGCTTATCAAGACTTATCGAGACTCCCAAGTAGCGGAACCGATCTCGTGTGCTTCCTTATCGAGACTCCCAAGTAGCGGGACCAATCACGGAGACAACCAGTCGCGTGGACTTCCTTTGTTTGTGGCATGCTTTTCACTAAACCAACCATGGCTCGTGCCTTAGACAGACCTTGTTTTCTAGGCGACGCTATCACTCAAGTCACATAATTTATATAACGAGCCTTGTTCTCGTGGGACTATGTGACTTGACAACCGTAAAAAATAAGGAATAGTACTTGCTATGACTTCGATAGCCCAGCAAAACTCTTGCCTAACTTATTCGAGCAACGACTTGACGAGCAAAGGCTACGCCAAGCTTTGTATCGAGGAAACGTGCTATAAACGTGGTCGACTTGAACAACCAAGCTCTTTGGGTGCCTAGACTTAAGCCAGAAGCCTTGCAATACGACTTAAACCACGGGATGGGCGAAGGCTAGGCCAAGCCTTGGACGACGGGACCGTGCATGCTTATCAAGCATATACGCAGGCGACGCCTATGACTTTGGCTAATCCCAGCTTTGTGAGAACTTATCAACTTAGGTCAACTTCCTTCTCCCAAGTCACGGGACGAAGGCCCGAGTGTCATTTTAAAAGCACGCTGAACAGACTTTCTAAGCAGACCGTGGGACCTTTTTCCATGTTCTAAGATATTCTGACCCGTCGGGATTATTCCCATATCTATGTGGACGCGTCTCTTTTATTATCAAGCCTAACTTGTGCAAGTTGAAAATATGTGATTTATTATGTGAAGGCTAAGATGAGGCAAGTTCACCGAAACTACCCCACCTGAGCGAGGAGTCGCCTCGACCGAGCGAGTCTTCGAGCAGCTGTTGCAAGGCTAAGTTCGAACGCCGTCGATATTTTGATTCCTCCGATTGACTGAGCGGGACGGAGCACTACATGAGCAGATGGCATCATTGGCACGGTGGTGCAATTGGTGCGCACTATACGCCAGTTGGCTCAAATCGTGTTTGTGCACGATTTGAGCAATTACAGAATGTTCGGGACAGATTTTTTCCACGTCCCGAACATTTTGCTAACTGGGCAGTTACAGTTCGTCCTATGTAAGCTTCTCTGCTCTCTCTCAGAAGGTAAGTGTTAAGAACATAATTCCTTACAAATTTTTAGAGCATTAAAGATAGAAGAGTAATGCACCAGCGCCACTTAGCGCAGGAGTTCACGCCATCCGAGGAGTCAGAAGTGCAGAGTGTTTCGAAAGTTCTCTATAGAACTTACTGGTTCCTGGAAGCTATTCGTATGGGATGAATCAAGCTTTGAGCATCGACGATCATTTACCCCAGCAGTCCATTCTCTTATTCCTTCTACTTGTAACTCGTTCTGAACGAGAATAGTTCTGATCTAGTCAGAAACTGTTAGTGGAATTTCACTGTTGCCATTACGAAATCTGTTGTGCCTTCTTCAAAGTGTAATAATTGATTCTCGTTTCTCAGTATCCTCCAGGATCTCTGTCATACAACTTTCATCGAAGTGTTGCATAATTTTCAGTTTTCCATCGAAAAATTATACCCCGGGACTAACAATCTCAAAGCTTGATTCACAAGATGGAAAACTTTTGTGTTTCACTCATCAATCCTAACTTTTGCAAGTAAGAACAATTTGATGGAGAGCATTATCAAGTCTGGAAGAGAAAGGTTACTCTCAATCTTCAACTTTCTTAAGTTGCTCATGTTTTTATGAAGGAAAAACCTATTGTTCCAGAAACTGGATCTGCAGTCGCAATTACTGCTGCTACTAAAAGTCAGGCCAAGTAGAGAAGGGAGAATAGCATTTGTAGGCATTTTTTAAACCCCCCAAAATTTGAGGGTTTTAGTCTTGTTTAATGTATTTTTACAATATTTTTAATTTACGGATTTTTAAAGTTTACACTTTCTAATATTTCGATAGCAAGTTACATTACATATACAAAAAGATTATTTTCATAAGTTTATGCCCTAAATAAAGTTCAGAAAAATATTTAATTTATTGTAAAATTTTGCTATATTATTTTGTATTTTACAGGATTGATCACTAAAAAAAACTTTATCTATAATAAATGAATATATGGCCATATAAATATTTATGTAATCGACGATATTTTATATTGTAAATAAATAAGGTGTTTTTGTGTGTATAAGGGTAATAAATAAAATAATATGCTTAAGTTGTAAAAATCATTATTTAAGGAATTTTCGAGAAAATTAGAATTTACCTTGAGTCAAGGATTTAGGAAAATTGTTAATTTTAATGCATTTTAGTAAATAATAAATATTTTTGATATTTAGAATTTATTTGAGATTTTGGGATATTTTTATTTAGATTTTGTTAAGTATTTATTGGATATATATATATATATATATATATATATATATATATATATATATATATATATATATGTGTGTGTGTGTGTGTGTGTGTGTGTGTGTGTGTGTGTGTGTGTGTTTGTGTGTGTGCGTTTGTGCGTGTATTTGTATAAAAAAAAAGAAAAGAAAAACACCCAAGTGAACAGTACTCGCGGGGGGGGGGGGGGGGGGGCACTGTTCACCCGAGCCTCCCCCGACCCCTATATAGACTTCTGCAAAAAAAAAAAAACCTTAAAAACCCTAGACGAGCATGGCGAACCCCTCCCCCGGCCCTGGCCCCGCCGCGGGCACCCAACGACGGCCAACGACGACCTCCGGCACAGCATGGCCGGCTATAAACAGAGTATACTCTATTTTCATTCCTCGTGGGGTACTCCCCTTCGTAACCAGATTTCTCCCTAAATACTCGTCGATTTTCGATTCTGTAAATTTCTTTAGAAACCCAATATAACCCTCTAGATGTCCCCATGGTTATAATTTTATGGTGTCGAACCATCGGTTCTGAATTTTGACCACAAGTTGTCTAGAAACTTTCCGAGAACAGTACATTAAAAACAGTCCAAACCCCTACTTGGAAGATAGATTTGAGCAAAACATTAAGATCTTTCGAAAACTAATTGACGGAAGTTATAGACAACATATACTGCAGTAAAACCCTTTTTATAGATTCCGATTTCATTAAGTAGGTGTAGAGTTATTTAATGTCAAAAATTCGGAAAAACCTTATTTCGAAAACTAAAATTTAATGAAAAACCTTCGATACGACGTGCGTCCCGCCAAACCGGACGACGTGATCGCGAACCGAAAGCATCAAAAGGTGCGTATCGACTTCACGGATGTGTGGGCTTTGACGGAATTCAAATTGGTTGCGTGTGCGCGACAAATTTGACGCGTATCCGTCGAAATTCACCGTATCGGCCTCTTTGCAAATTTCCCAATTACTTTGTGCACGTTCGTCGAATCAAAACAAAACTTACGCCAGAAGGACTGTATCATTTTTCTAGTCCTGTATTCCAAGTTTGGTCCAATTCTGAGAAGGTCGACCGGAACTCCTATTTGGTGGGCCTGCGACCCACTCCAACGGACAAAATTGTGCACAACCCACCGGAATCCAACTTTGGACATACAGTTGGGTTCATCTCCTCAAAATGGACCTGTAGAAATGTAGTTTGACGACTTTAGAGACCGTAGGTTCTGGCACGTGTTTCGGTGCAAAACGGGTCCAACGTCGGACATCATTTTGACCCGAGATTATGATTTTGCCTATGTTCCAGAATTGGACTTTTGGAAATGCGTTTCCTAGACATATCTTATATTTTGGACATGTTCGTGGTGTTTATTTCAGCATCCGAGGACGTATGCGTGATTTGGCTTTCATCGCTTCACTATTCTGATGGTTCGAGCTATTGGACGTCGCTCTTTTGCACACAACCTCAGACAAGATACCTTGCCATATTTACTGCTTATATTTAGTCTGCATTTTATTATTGTATATCACTGTTTACTTATTTCCAGTTCTTGTAGCTGTACCATTATTACAGTTCCTGATTTATTGTCTGTTCAGTGATATTAGCTTTACTATACTTATTGTACTTTGATCGCATATGGATCTAGAGTTGAGGAACTAATATCTGTAGTGTATTGCATAAACCTTGACACAGTTGTACCACGAGATATGCGTGAGATGAGTAGCATGTAGAGGTACTTGCGTGTTAGCTGATCACCTGTGCGCATGCGTTAGGTCTAACTACTAATAGAGGTATGCTAGGAGACTTAGCAGTTAGTAGAGGTTCATGATCGCAGATGCGACTTAGATAGGTATATTGGATGGGAAGAACAATACCTGACGTATGGGCTTCTTTGCACTTCCCTGATTACCTGTGCGCTCCTCCGGAGACGCAGGTTCCAGGTGCCCTCTGACATTTTCCAGAGCGTTATGGACGTAGCCCCTTGCACATGATGCCCTCTGACGATTTTTGGACGTTACGGACGTGGGCCCCTGGTGTACTATATGGGGACTATGCCGATCCCAATTACAGCCAGGGCTCTTGCGTCGAAAGGATTATTTCTCAACTGCATGTTTACTTTAGAACGGTCAGGTAACCCTCGTTAATGTCATGTCACCCCACTAGTAGCTTGGGACAATGTCGTATCGTGGAATAGTGTGCTATCCCTTGTCCTTGTTTGGTTGTAGGGGTAGTCCACTATTTCGATGATAAGATATTGGATCTTGTTACGAATGAGGCTATTTTACTTTACTTATGATTGATGACATATTATATATATTCAGTTATATGGCATGTTCTTTATGTATCTTGTTACGTCCCTCTGAGGACCTGGTTATCTCTCCAGGTATGTGCTTTGTGACTTTCACAGGTGTTCTTGTTAACCCCTTGACCAATTTTCCTCCTGTATTTACTTATTTATTTATTTATTCATTTGTCCCACATATATAAATTGTTATGCTTCATATGTTTTGGTTGTACTAAATATCCAAATAAAGAGGCCAGATGTATAATATAGGAGATTGGAAGGGACCCACAGGTAATAAGGGTTATGGCAGGGGCCTCACTGTAAAATGACCAATTCAAATTCCTTTTAAACTGAACTCCAAACCTGCTGTTTTGACTTCAGTTTTGAATTGAACAGATAGGATCAAATTCAAATCCTCTTTATCTTCTCAAAGGTTTGATCGATCCTCCAGTGCACCTATATAGAGTTAGCAGTCGGCTCCCCATCCTTTCCCCAAACCGTAATTCTTCCTGCGCCTGGAGTTTACGAAGGTTGCTGTTCGAAGAGAGGGGATTAACAACAGTAGCTTTCGAAATTCTCGAACAGGTTCTTTGGACTTTGGCTCAGCGCTCGACCCATACCCACAGCAGGACCAAAGGCAAGTATACCTTGCATTTCTACACAACTTTATTTACATGCACTGTCTTTTATTATTTTCTAGTTTTTCTCATATTGTTGCCATGTATCTTTCATATCCTATTTTTATAATTGTATCATTGCTATATAGTCCGTGTTCACAGTTAGCTTTGTATCTTATTGGACGTATTTATTGAGCCTTGATCGAGTCGTGTCGTGAGTCGTGAACCGAACTACTTTTTCCTCCGTATCTTGAAACCTTGAAGCTAACCTGCGAGTCCACACTAGGGGCAAGGGTTAGTAGTTATCCGTGTCTTAAGCTAACCTGCGATCCACACTAGGGACGAGGGTTAGTAGTTATCTATCCACACCTGCGAGTCCACACTAGGGACGAGGGTGATGCTAGCCTGCGAGTCCACACCAGGGACGAGGTTTAGTAGTATATGGTTTACGCCTGCGAGTCCACACTAGGGACGAGGGTGATGCTAACCTGCGAGTCCACACTAGGGACGAGGGTTAGTAGTTGTTCAAACCTGCGAGTCCACACTAGGGACGAGGGTTTGAGTATTCGATCTGGTCATCCGTCGACACCTTGACATGAGTTCTCTCGTCCTCGTTCAGCAGTTCATCTATGTGTAGACAATGTATAGTTTCGTGCTTTATTCAGTGCTCAGTTTTACTTATTTATTCTGTATTTTCTCTATGCATAATAAACTGTTAGAAAGGCTTATTTTTATGTATCTTGCTAGTCCTCTGAGGACCTGATGACCTCTTCAGGTTAGCTGAGTTTGAGTCAGGAGCAGACGAGTGGATTTGAGTTAGCTTCAGATCCCGGCGCTTTGCAGTTGAGGTTACTTGGTAGCAGGTTGTACTCAGTTGGTTTATTTCTTGTATTTCTCTATTTTTTCGTCTATTGGTAGTGGATTTGTGTCCACCGGACGTGACATTGAATCTTGGATATATTCAGTTATATTATTCAGTTTTCTTTGGTACTTTATTGATCTTGATTGATTCGATTATTCTGTGGATGAGATTTAGTTTACCATGTGATTCTAGATTGTCGTAACTTGTATTTAGACAGCGTACTACCGCCGACACTACGGCGTAGGCTGGGCTTGGACACGCTTCGTATCCGAAAGGCGGGTGCGGGTCGTGACAGGTTTTTTTGGTGGCCCATGCAGGTCTACGTTAATCACTTCGGTTACGTCACTGTGCCGTCGTAAGCCTGCGAATAAGATTAGACACTTAGAATCTCATCCACATGTCTTGACTCCTTGTTAATCCTTAATCCTTAATTTTATTAAATCCTTGACTTGCATCTTGTTTGAAAATCTCTTCAACGGCTAAAGCGTCTGCTCTTGTTACAGTTAATATGAACTCTCAAGATAGGAACAACGCTGCACTGAACACTCCACCGGCTATAGGAGGCTTTTTCACGTACATGACCCCGCCAACACAAGGAAGCCAGCTCACTCATATGGGCAATCCGCCGCAGCTGCAATTCTCGAGATTCCGCAGAGACGACATTCCGCCACCTCCGCAGTTTCCTTCGCAGAATCCACCACCAATACCCGGTCTGCCACCAACATCTGTCCTACCGCCAGGGGTTCCACGTCCGGTACCAGCCATGCACCCAGCACCTGCAATGCATGCAGCATTTGCCATGCACCTACCACCGGCGATGTATCCAGCCTCGATGATGTATCCAGCACCTGCTCTGCCCCCGCCACTGGCACTGGACAGCCTCACCCTCCTGGGAATTTTCCAGCAGCAGGCCAACATCTTTCGCGATACCTTGTGAGAGGCTCTTCAGATTAGATATGCTTCGCGACAGCGCCCGAGGAATCCTAAGCACTTCATGGACTTTAGGCCCATGCCGTTCCATGGGACAGAGGGGATCGTCTACGCTGATGAATGGCTGGAGAACGTGGAGAGGTATCTGAAGATGGTCCGAGTCCCAGAAGATCTGAAGATCGAGTCAGTCAGTGGACAGCTTTTCGACATCGCACGGACATGGTACCAAGGCGAACCCCGATTTTATGCTCCAGACGTGACTTGGGAGGAATTCAAGCGACTGTTCAAGAGGAAATTCTATCCATACGTAGCACGGGAGGCGTTGGTGAGTCAGTTCGAGCACCTAGAGCAGGGCAACCACACCGTCGATGAGTACACATCGAAGTTTTCTCACCTCAGCCGCTTTACGGAGAACTTGGTCAGCACCCCTGAAGACAAGGTACGACGATTCAGGAAAGGACTGTCTCATGAGATTCGTCTAGCCATCGCCACCAGTCGAGCCACCACTTACGAGGAGATTTTAGAAGTCGCCCAAGCTGTAGAAGAAGAACTGAGTCACAAGCCGAAGAGGAATCGAGACGCACTCGGAGGAGGCAACGACCAAGCAACACCGGCAAAACGTTCCAATATTTCAGGGAAGACACCAGTGCAGCAGCATCAGCAGCAACCATAAGCAGTCCCGCGCCAAGTCCAAGACATTCCCATCTGTCAGCATTGCTCGAAGAAAGGCCACACTCAAGAAAATTGTCACAGCAGATTAGGGTTGTGTTGGACTTGTGGATCCAACCAACACTTGTCTCGCAATTGTCCGAAGAAGAACGCAAGTGCCCCACCACTACCAACCGCAGGAGGAGGGCGAGCTTTTGCCACAATCACAGAGAATACGGCGACACCACAAGGAGCTAATGGTGGAAATTTTCAGTAGAGATTTGTAGTAGTAGCATAGATAGACCTATATTTTAAATTGAATTTCTGTCATAGCAATTTATTCAAGACTTTCCATTCTAATAGATCATGGTTCATTAAATTTCGAGGACAAAATTTGTTTAAGGGGGATAGAGTTGTCAACCCCTTGACCAATTTTCCTCATGTATTTTTTTATTTATTTATTTATTCATTTGTCCCACATATATAAATTGTTATGCTTCATATGTTTTGGTTGTACTAAATATCCAAATAAAGAGGCCAGATGTGTAATATAGGAGTTTGGAAGGGACCCACAGGTAATAAAGGTTATGGCAGGGGCCTCATTGTAAAATAACCAATTCAAATTCCTTTTAAACCGAACTCCAAACCTGCTATTTTGACTTCAGTTTTGAATTGAACAGATATGATCAAATTCAAATCCTCTTTATCTTCTCAAAGGTTTGATCGATCCTCTAGTTCACCTATATAGAGTTAGCAGTCGGCTCCCCATCCTTCCCCCAAACCCTAATTCTTCCTGCGCCTGGAGTTCACGAAGGTTGCTGTTCGAGGAGAGGGGATTAACAACAGTAGCTTTCGAAATTCTCGAACAGGTTCTTTGGACTTTGGCTCAGCGCTCGACCCATACCCACAGCAGGACCAAAGGCAAGTATACCTTGCCTTTCTACACAGCTTTATTTACATGCACTGTCTTTTATTATTATCCAATTTTTCTCATATTATTGTCATGTATCTTTCATATCATATTTTTATACTTGCATCATTGCTATATAGACTGCGTTCATAGTTAGCTTTGTATCTTATTGGACGTATTCATTGAGCCTTGATCGAGTCGTGTCGTGAGTCGTGAACCGAACTGTTTTTTCCTCCATGTCTTGAAACCTTGAAGCTAACCTGCGAGTCCACACTAGGGGCAAGGGTTAGTAGTTATCCGTGTCTTAAGCTAACCTGCGAGTCCACACTAGGGACGATGGTTAGTAGTTATCTGTCCACACCTGCGAGTCCACACTAGGGACGAGGGTGATGCTAGCCTGCGAGTCCACACCAGGGACGAGGGTTAGTAGTATATGGTTTACGCCTGCGAGTCCACACTAGGGGCGAGGATGATGCTAACCTGCGAGTCCACACTAGGGACGAGGGTTAGTAGTTGTTCAAACCTGCGAGTCCACACTAGGGACGAGGGTTTGAGTATTCGATCTGGTCATCCGTAGACACCTTGACATGAGTTCTCTCGTCCTCGTTCAGCAGTTCATCTATATGTAGACAGTGTATAGTTTCGTGCTTTATTCAGTGCTCAGTTTTACTTGTTTATTCTGTATTTTCTCCATGCATAATAAACTGTTAGAAAGGCTTATTTTTATGTATCTTGCTAGTCCTCTGAGGACTTGATGACCTCTTCAGGTTAGCTGAGTTTGAGTCAGGAGCAGACGAGTGGATTTGAGTTAGCTTCAGATCACGGCGCTTTGCAGTTGAGGTTACTTGGTAGCAGGTTGTACTCAGTTGGTTCATTTCTTGTATTTCTCTATTTTTTTCGTCTATTGGTAGTAGATTTGTGTCCACCGGACGTGACATTGAATCTTGGATATATTTAGTTATATTATTCAGTTTTCTTTTTATTTCATTGATCTTGATTGATTCGATTATTCTGTGGATGAGATTTAGTTTACCATGTGATTCTAGATTGTCGTGACTTGTATTTAGACAGCGTACTACCGCCGACACTGCGGCATAGGCTGGGCTTGGACACGCTTCGTATCCGAAAGGCGGGTGCGGGTCGTGACAGTTCTAGCCAAGGTCGTGAACTTTTCAATTCCTTCGAAGATGATTGTCCTTGGTTCGTCTTATCATATTTATCTATCATTTCCTTGTATATTTCTCTCTTTTAAAATAGTTGGTAGTGGATTTGTCTCCGCCCAACTACATGTATAAATGACAAATTTCTTGAGTTGAAGTATATCATTATTCTTTTGATTTGGTGGATGAGATTTAGTTATCATGGTCTTACTACATTTTATAGCTTATGTATACATACGGGATTCCATAGATTGGAGTATACTTCGTATGTATACAGCTGACATGTCTACGTACTTAGCCCTAAGTATTTTGAGACTGGGGCGTTACACATTTAATCCTAAATGCTATGGAGGTCTCCCTGGCGGAATCATACTCAAAAAAGATTATTGCCAGAGAGATATGAGAGTCTCTGAAAATACTTAATGAAGAAGACAAGAACAAGAGAAAAATATTTGTGGTTGAAAAATATCACAAGTGGCTCTTTGAAGATGAAAAATCTATGCTGCCGCAGGTGAAGGAGTTCCTGAGGCTGCAACAGAAGTTAGAAGATGAGGCGATGCCCCTCCCGATAAGTTTGTTGTTGGAGGGATCGTCTCGAAGCTCCCCGCTGGGTGGAGTAAGTTCTATGCAAACATGCATAAAATGAAGTTGGAGATCAGTCTCGAAGATCTCCTACAAGAAATCTGTGTTGAGGACCAAATGAAGGCTCAACTAAAGGTGGACGTACTGTCCAAACAGCTGGCTAATGCCAATTTGGTTCACACTAGAGAATCAAAGGGAAATCATGCGGCTTCCCACAGGAAGAAGAAGGATCCTGACAATCTGAAAGTGAAGGAGACTTCCTTCAAGCAACAGAAGAGCAAAGTCCCAGATGCCTTGTTTCAAGTGTGGAAAGAAGGGCCACTTCAAGAGTGAATACAAATCTAAGCCCAAGCAATCGGAGGAAGGTGAGCCTAGCAAGGTCTCAATGATCACTGACGTTGTTGCCATGATTGCTTAGGTCACTGCGGTAGGGGCTGACTCTGAATGGTGGGTAGACACTAGTGCCACCTGCCATGTCTGCTCAAGCAAGGAATGGTTCACCACCTACACACCAACTTCTGAAGTTGTTATGGTGGCAAACCAGGCACAAGCTGAAGTGCAAGGGATCGAGATGGTGGTATTGAAGCTGACTTCTGGAAAGTCTCTGACGCTTTAAGGAGTAAAGCATGTACCTGCTATCGCAAAGAACCCGATCTTTGGAGGCCTACTCTGTAACACAGGCCTAAGGATGGACATCAATGCTGGCCAGATGGTGATGTCCATAAAGGGAACATACTTCGAAAAAACTTTTTATATCGAAGGAATGTTTAAAATTCAGCTTGTAAATCAGTCAAATATTGTTAATACAATCATTCATTCTGCTAGTACTCTTGAGTTGTGGCATAATAGACTAGGATATGTTCATTGTGAAAGAATAAATAGAATGTCTAGTCTAGGACTTATCTTCAAATATGGGGGTAAGGTAGAAAAATGTGATGTTTGTGCTCAGACGAAGATCACAAAGAAACCCTTTCCTTGGGTTAATTGAAGCACAGATCTTCTGGAGTTGATACACTCTGATATCTGTGACTTCAAACAATTCTCTACAAAGGTCGGGATGAAGTATTTCATAACTTTCATCGATAACTTCTTAAAATACGCGTTCGTCTACCTGCTGAAGGCCAAAGACGAAGCATTCAAGAAATTCAAATAGTTCAGGACCGAGGCTGAGCGGCAGACTGGACAACAACTGTCACGCCCTAGAACCAGAATACTGGAGAGCGGGGGACAGACATAGCCAGCTATGTATATAGAAGTGTAATCCACCTCGACATACGGTCACGGCTGTCTAGATGCATGAGGGTTTATCTACAAGCCATCAGTCTCTTATGGTCAATAACAAGCCTAGTGTCTCAATCTTAAGCAAGTAAATACATGTTACAAGATAGTAGATCATCAAACATACAAGGTAAGGCTTCCCAAATATTACATATTCAAATGATCATGAAGCTAATCATACAAAATATGAAGACTAGCAAGAGTTTCAGTCATACGTGATCAACCCTAGGATTTGTCAATCATGTTACAGCCCGTAGGCAGACAAAAGTATAAGTTTCAACACAAGCTAACACTTGTTCGACGGTTAAACGCCTCAAAAAGAATAATTTTACAATTGAATGGGAGAGCAAAATAAAACCTACTCGTTGTCAGGGTTACGTCTGGTGTTCACCATATGGCTGGAAGGCTGGAAGATCCTCGGGTCCTACTCCGAAATCTAGCCATACAAAACCAGCTGGGTCAGACCCCAGAAAGAGCAAGTTCCACAAGGGAGGCTTCACTTAAGAACTAAAACCAGCATATTAGCACATGAGACATAAAGGATAATAAAAGACATGAGTTAGAGAAAAATAAGATGATAAATGATAAGACGACTAAGGGACCATTTCGGTAGCTAAATTATAACCCGTAAACCAAACAAGGACCGGGGTTGTAACCCTTCACCTAAACAGAGCTTAGTCTCCAACCAATTATCGACAAGAGTAAAGCATGAACAAACATGTGCTGAAATAATCATAGACTGACATTGCTTAGACAAGACTAGACTGGACTACATCCATCAATCACGGTCAAGCAAAGAGTACGGCTTGATACTTTAACTAGCTAGGGTTATCACAAGCCTAGTTACTAGCAAGATGCAATGAGATGTTCCAGCAGTCACAGGCCCTGCAGCTATCCAGGTTATCCAGGCAAGGTTGATTACCAAAGTTATCCAGAATTATTAGATGGCTTAGAGTGCAACACATAACAGTATGCCTTGTACTTGTTTCATGAGTGTGTCCCACATGAAAGTAGACTAGAAATGTGCCCTACTCGACGGCAGGCTACAAGTCCATCAGGTGTGACCGGGATAGCGAGATCGCCTGTAACTGGGGAAATCTTCCTTAGAATGAACTACTTGATCAATCTAGTCATTAACCTTAGTCAGATTCAGTATGAATCCCTGACCGTGGTAACCAGGGACTCATGTCCTAGACATGATGCAAGACGAGACTAGACTAGTAGCTTGTACAAACAAGTTTCAAGCAAGCACCCACGGTGTCAAGACGAGAATTTACTTAGCAAGTCGAGGTAGCCGTCGCAACGGCATTCAAGGTTACATGTCATATTTACTTGTCAAAAGTGCGCCGTAACGGGCCACTATCATGTACTGGCCTGTCATGTTCTTATCTGGAGTGCGCCACGACGGGCCACTGTCATGTACTTACCACATTCACGTTCATGTATCATGCTGTGTTCACATATCATGTCGCGTACAGATTATCATGTCAATATTTCTTGTCAAGGGTGCGCCACAACGGCCGCCATCAAGTGCTATCATTCCATTAATATGTCATGCTCACATCGTGTTCATGTCGAGTTCATATTGAAAAGGCGTAAGGATATAAAATGGGTGCAAAATTTAAGAAAGGGGAACCTGGGGACATCATGCGCCCAAGGGAGTACATGAGCCCACACATGGGTCCTAGGGCTATGCGCCCAAGTCAGGGAGCCATGCGCCCACTATTGGAGGCCATGCGCCCATAGGGAAGGGGCAAGTCGAAGCAACATGAACTTAGGCTTGGGAGTGGTCAAGGCAGCATGCGCCCAAGAGGATAGGAGTCTGGGATACATGCCCCCAAGATGAGGCATGCACCCAGGGCTATGCGCCTGCATAAGCATGAAAATGCCATGAAGGTTTACAAGTCAGGAGCTCATGCACCATCCAATGAGGGCCATGCGTCCAAAGGGGATGTCTATATGCCCACATGATTTGGCTTGAAAACAGTGTTCATCATTTTCTCCAACTCTTGGCCGAGAGCACAAGTCTTAAAACCTATGATCTTCAAATGATCATAAGTCGGTCAAAACACAATGAAATCTGACTTTTTAAAGGTCTAAGTTGTGTAAAATAAAATTCTCTATCACATGGAACTCTTAGTTTTCGAAAACAAGGTAGTTTACTAGATCAAAACCTAAGAAAACTCCAAAATGGTGCAAAGTTAGATCTACACAAATATATTCATAAAAATACAAAATGACAAGAACTAAAGTAGATTAGAATGTTGCATAGAAGAGATTAGAACAATAAAATGGAGGATTCCTTCATGAAACAAGTTGCACTTGTCTAAGCTTGGTGGGTGGAGGAATTAATGAAAGAGGAGAAAGAAGAATAAGAAGTAATGGAGGAGAGAGAATGGGTTGGTAGGCTTTAAATGGGGGGTTTAACATGTTGAACCAAAAGAAAAATAAACCAAGCCAAACCAAAATGAACCAAGTCAAACCATGATATGCCATGATGAACCTAAGCAAGATTAAACCAAAATTAGCTAGCACGACAGAAGAAGTAAAAATACGTGTCAGGATTCCGTACATGTATACTGGAAATACGTATAACAGAAAACGGGGGTGACAATAACTTAAGAGAATAAGAAGTGATCGAGGTGGAGAGTATTAGTCTCATAAATTCGCATCATTCTACAAAGAACATGAAATTATCAACGAGACTATGGCTCTGTACTCTCCTCAATCAAACGGAGTAGCAGAGAGGAAGAACAGAACGTTGACAGAAATGATAAACTCAATGATGTTGACTGCGGGTCTTCCAAAATACTACTGAGGGGGAAGCTGTATTGATGGCCACTTTTATTCTGAATAGAGTGCCGCATGCAACTTCAGACGTTACTCCTCATGAACTCTGGTTCAAGGTTAGACCTAACTTGAATGTCATTCGAGTGTGGGGGTGTCTGGCATATGTGAAGATTCTAGATCTGAAGATTCAGAAGCTCTGGACAAGGACTATAAAGACAATCTTCTTGGGTTATACCGAAAAAAGTGATGCTCCGGAGAACAATGAGAGTGATCAGGAAATTGAAGTTTTCAATAATAATGAGGGTGCACAGGAAACTGAAGTTTTCAATGAGAATGTAGTCCAAGAAGATGTTGTTGAAACAACGGTTGAACCATAACTCACTGAGCCATCAATTAAGCGAGTGAGGAGGCCGAAGGACTTCGGGAATGACTTTGTCACCTATCATGTGGAAGCAGATCCGCTTACCTATGATGCGGCTATGAAGACCAGAGACGCTATTTTCTGGAAGGAGGCGATAGAAAATAAAATTGATTCAATCACCTCAAATAACACTTGGGTGTTGGTTGATCTTCCTAAAGGAGCAAAACCCATCAGATGCAAATGGATCTTCAAGAAGAATATGAAAGCAGACGGAACTATTGACAAGTTCAAGGCTAGGCTGGTAGCCAAGGAGTTTTTTCAGAAGCAAGGGATCGACTACATTGACACGTATGCTCCATTAGTCCAAATGACCACCATCAGAATATTGATTTCTCTTACAGCAATACATAAGTTGGTAATACATCAGATGGATGTGAAAATGACTTTCCTAAATGACGAGCTGTCCGAAGAGATTTATATGCAATAGCCAGAGGGATTTGTCGTCAAGGGTCTTGAAGATAAAGTCTGCAAGTTGGTGAAATCCTTGTACGGTCTTAAACAGGCTCCCAAGATGTGGCATGAGAAATTTGACAAGGTTATAAGGTCAAATGGCTATAGGGTCGGCGAGACGGACAAGTGTGTTTACACAAAGTTTGCGGATGGAAGAGGTATAATCGTTTATCTGTACGTGGACAACATGCTAATCCTAGATACGGATAGGGGCTGTGTCACGAAGACAAAGAAGTTTATCTTGAGCAAGTTCAGTATGAAGGACTTAGAGGAAGCTGATGTGATCTTGGACATCAAGATAATTTGGACAGATACTGGACTGGCGCTGTCAACGTCTCATTATGTTGAGAAGATGATCACACACTACGGGTATCAGGATCTTCTATGGATTGATACGCCTTACAAGTGTGATCTGAAGCTGAAGCCTAGTTTGAGGGATAGCATCGGGCAGCTGGAGTATGCAAGCGTCATCGGGAGTTTGATGTATGCTACTAATACTATAAGTCCTGACATAGTTTTCGCCATAGGAATGCTGAGTCGTTTCACAAACAACCTAGGCTTTGAGCACTGGAAAGCTGTGAAACGGGTAATGAGATATCTCAAGAAGACTCAGAAATATGTACTGTACTACAGCGGAGATCCGCCGGTAGTAGAAGGCTTCAGTGATGTCAGCTGGTGCTCAGAGTTGGAGAGCGAGAGGTCCACATGTGGATTCATTTTTACAATGGGTACAGCTGCTATATCGTGGAAGTCGAAGAAGCAGACTATGCTCTCTCGGTCCTCCATGGAATCTGATTTCTTTGCACTTGATACCACAACAGAGGAAGTAGAATGGCTTCAGAATATCATGTATGATCTTCCAGTAGTTAGGGCGTAAATACCAGTGATACCGATATACTGCGACAATCAGGCGACTGTGGCGGTGGCATCAAATGACCTCTTCAGCTGGAAGAAGTGGACTATGCGGTTAAAACACAGGACAGTACACGATCTCATCAAGAGAGGTGTTATTGCTGTGATTGATGCTCGGAGTCAGGAAAACCTGCGGATCCGTTCACCAAGGGCCTCAAGCGCCAGCTGGTCGATGACACAACAAGTAAAATGGGCTTGAAGGCATTCTGATATTAAGTTATTGTAATCCTACCATAAAATTTTATGCTATTAGTTTAAAGAGAAATCTACTAGGCATCTAGCTTTTGGTTCAAGAGAAAACCATTAACTGGAAAAATATCAGGAACAGTGGGTACTTGTCCTTTGTGGCAAGGAGAGGTTACGGACCTACAACCACTGTTGTCTACTGTATATTTTTTTACAAAAAATGGATCCTGTATTGAGGATGCTTAAATGCCTTAATGAGTTCTCAGGCAGAGTGAATGCCTGGTGTGCTTTACAAGAAGCACGGTAGAGCAGCACTACAAGGAGTGTAACTCCATACTAAAGTGGGGTGACTCCACCATGAGGTTCCCGATTAGGGGTAATACCTCGGCTTTAATAGCCAAGGCACAGAAGCGTAGCACCGCAAATTGGCATGTAACCTAATGCTGTATGATGAAATTAAAGAGAAATAGACAACACTACAAATGGAAGGTTTTTCCCATGTTACAGTGGCATGACACCAGATGAGGTACCCAGATAGGGATAAAGTCTCAGCCTTGCAACATCTCTTCTATACATGCAACTACATTATATGAGTGGAGAGAATTTCAGCCATGGTACAGAATTTAAGACAGTCCATTCTTGTATTATAGTCTGTTGTTTGACCCATGCAGAAAGATTCAAGTTGCACATCTCTCCTAATGCATAATGGACAGTTACGGTGGGGAACACTCAACTCCATATATCGAGATATGTGAGAGATTGTTGGAGCTTTTTCTTTAACATGTGAAGAGTGCTTGCTCTCAACACATGCCTAGTGATTTTAGTCCCACATTGGAAAAGCACCATGAGTTAAATCTCTATATATACTTGGTATGATGTTGAGATGAGCACATGGGGTGGTGACCCTACGGAGGAAACCATGTGGGTGATTTTACTAGGAGGTAAGGATAAGTCTCCATGGTAAAGCTTAATGCTTTTTGCTCTTGGGAATTAATTTCCATTAGAGCTAAGCTCTGCAGGGCTTAGCGACTCGGACTCAAACTCAGACACGGACTCGGGCTCATGAGGCGTAATGTGGCATTTTGTTGGTACACTTTGCACGACATCATCGTCGCTAGACGCATAGTGCGCTTAAGTTGCGCTCGTTGCGCGAGCCTCTTGTGCAGTCGTTCGTGCGTCAGTTCGTGCGGCCAGATGGCGCGGCCAAGTGGCGCTATCTAGTGGTACGACCCAGTGGCGTGATAGGTGGCACTGCCTGTTGGCGCGGCCAGTTGATGCTACATGTTGGCACGACCAGTTGGCGCTGCCAGATGGGGCAGTAGATGGCGCTGCAATTGGCATGGCGGTTGGCGCAGGGTGGGCGTATAGCGCTTGTGCGCACGGGAGCAGATGGCGTCATTGGCACGGTGGTGCAATTGGCGCGCGTTGTGCGCCAGTTGGCTCAAATTGTATCTGTGCATGATTTGAGCAGTTACAGAATGTTCGAGGTAATTTTTTTCACGTCTCGAACATTTTGCTAACTGGACAGTTATAGTTCGGCCTATATAAGCTTCTATGCTCTCTCTCTCAGAAGGCAAGTGTTCAGAACACAATTCCTTACGAATTTTCAGAGAGTTAAAAGGAGAAAAGAAGTGCACCAGCGCCACTTAGCGCAGGAGTCCGCGAGCGCCATCCGAGGAGTCAGAAGAGCAGAGTATTCCGAAAGTTTTTCGTCGAACTTGCGGGTTCCTGGAAGCTGTTCGTGTGAGGCGAATCAAGCTTTGAGCGCCGGTGATCATTCACCCCAGCAGATGTAAGCCCCATGAATTTCCGGGATTATTTTCAAATTTTCTAAATTGATTTATTCTCGGTAATTCTTTTATTTAATTAATTTTGATCATTTAATGCTCTTTACCATGACTTGGAATTCTAGAGCATCAGGGATGCCAGTCTCTGGAAACTTCCTTCATGGATTTTGTAGTAGACGAGATTATCTTTACATTGATATTTCGTGTCCCACTCGAACTTGTTCCCTTGTGCTCCATTTGATTCGTGCAACTTCGGGTCAATTTAGACCAATTTATCGTCTGCCGTAAATTCGTGATTTAATTTCCAACTTAATTTTCGGGTCCGACATCGGTCCAATCCAGTCGACCCAATATATGGCACTGGCCTGTTTTGATTCTACTATGCATGTGCCACTTGCGCGCCATCGAATTGATTTTCCTTGTGCTCCAATTTCGTCCATGATTTTAAATAGTTTAAAATTATTATTTAATTAAATCTTGGCCCCAAGCTTGTCCAAACTTGACCGAACCGGATCCAACGCCCAACCAGATTTTATGTTATCCCCTTATGAGCACCCCCACACAATTCCTCATTTCCTATTTTAAAATATTCCTTCTCTTTTATTTTATAAATATCTCTTTCTAATATATATATATATATATATATATATATATATATATATATATATATATATATATATATATATATATATATATATAAATATATATATATATATATATATATATATATATATATATATATATATATATATAATTTTACAAATATCTCTTCCTTAAATAACTCCAAAACACACACACCCTCTTCCATCACCATCAGCACACTCCCTTTCCCCCATATGGCCAAACACACACACACCCCCTCTCTATCTCTCTACTTTCTCTTTCTCTCTCTCCCTCTCATTAATATTTCTGTCTCTCTCATTCAAATATATATATATATATATATATATATATATATATATATATATATATATATATATATATATATGTCTCTTTCTCTCTCTTCAAAACACACACACAACCCCCCCATACCAGCCGAACACCCCCCACTCTCTCTTAAATATCTCTCTCTCCTCTCTCTTAAATATCTATCTCTCTCTTCCTTATATATATATACACACACATATTATATATATATATATATATAATCTCTCTTTCTCTCTCTCTCTAAACAACACCAACACCACCACAGCCATTTCCCCCTCCCATGGCCGAGAGCCTTCCCGAGCTCCTCCTTCCTCCTCCTTCCCGACTTCTCCTCCTCCATACTTCTACTTCTTCTTCAACACTAACATCATCATCCTCACCATCACCATTATTTTTCTATCTCCTTCCCCATTTAAACCAACCACACACCACCACTACCGCCGACGTGCCCAGTCAGGCCGGGCACCACCGTCGCCTCCGTCGCACTAGGCCAGCGCAGCGTGCGAGCGCGGCAGCAGCAGCTGCACAAACCGCAGCTGCAGGCGCGCGCGCGACAGCAGCCTTGCCGGCCAACCGTGCGCCGCCGCGGCCGCCGCCACCGCCGGGGTCGGCCCCCCTTGGCCGGGCGCACCACCGGGCAGGCCCCCGTGGCGCGTCCCCTCTTTCCCGGCGCGAGAAACACCCTATTCGTGCGTTTTGCACGGAATCCCGACATGACGCGCGCGGGATCAAGGCTGAAAGTTCGCTCCGGGACAGCAACTTCGTGTACATTTTTCAAAAAATGCAACTGTTAGATCGGCGAACTCTTTGCTCCGTCACAATCTCGGTATATACCCCTTCATCCCTCTCAAATTTCATCCGTTAATTTCGTCGTTTGATAGATCAAAACTGGCCACCAAGTTGACGTTTTAAATTGAACTGTTTTTGGACAGTTTCGTAACGCCAACTTCGCGGGTTCGTATCTTCGTCATTGCAGCTCCGTTTTGTGCGTTACCAGTTCTGGTGCACAGCTGGTATAACCCTCTTCCTGCCCCCTTTAGATTTTATTTCAGTTTGTGCTTGTTAGGTCGGTTGAATTCGATGCCAAAGTTGGCCGTTCGAATTCTTAGCGTTGCACTTGTAAATTCCATTTTTTTAACCCGGGACTCCGGATTCAATTTCTGACACCACCAGTAGACTCGTGGCGTCGTTCTGGCATGTTTTCATATAAAGTTTGCTTGATTTGGAGAACATGGGCCCTGGCACACATTTCGGTGCAAAACGGGTCCCACTTTCTGAGTCAACGGGTCACTTTGAGTCGGCTCATCGGAATCCAATTCCGGATATACCATTGAGTTTGTATCGTCATTCTAGACTCGTTGACATATAATTTGCTAAATTTTAGCGGACATTGGTTCCGACACGTATTTCGGTGCAAGTCGGATACCAATATCCGGGCCAACGGGTCATTTTGAGATCGGCTCATCGGAATCCAATTCCGGATATACCGTTGAGTTTGTATCGTCATTCTGGACTCGTTGACATATAATTTGCTATATTTTGAGGACATTGGCTCTGACACGCTTTTCCGTGCAAATCGGATTTCAATGTCCTGGTCAACGGACCAATCTGAGATCGGGTCAATGGAATCCAATTCTGGATATACCGTTGGGTTCATATCGTCATTCTGGATTCGTGGACATATAATTTGTTAGGTTTTGTGCACTTTTATTTCGGCACGTTTTTCGGTGCAAAGTGTGTCCAACGGCGGACACCACTTTGGCCCGAAATTACCCTTTTTGCCCCTGTGTCCAAACTAGACTTTTGGACAGGCTATTCTAGCTATTTTGACCATTCTGGACATGTTGGTGATATTTATTTTATCATCCGACAACATCTGTAGATTTTTACCCTATTATTATAATCCTTCTCCTTTTGTGGTATTTTGAGATCCATCGATTTCAGTAATTTCCCAATTACTGAAATTGAACGTGTTGACCCTGTAGATGTTTATAGAGACTAGCCTTGACCCTGTTTGACCATGTTTGACTGCTTTGACTGAACGTCGAAGTAGAGTCAACATTTGACCTAGGTTAGACTAGTTTGACCTAGAGTTGACCATAGTTGACTAGAGTTGACCAGTTGACCAAAAGTCAACTGTAAGTCAACCATTGACCTAGTTTGACCTAGTATGACCTAGTTTGACTTCGTTGACTGAGTCTGACCTAGATTGCGTAGCTTATACTATAGAATCAAGCCTAACACTGTTGAACCCTAATTAGTTTATATATATCTTATCTTTAGGTCTGTGGCATCACTCTGAGCATCGACCCCATTTGACAGCTCAGGACCGCAGGCGAGTACATTCACTGATAGTTTTCATTGTCTTGATATCTGCTATATCCGATTCAGTCGTAGTATCTTACTTGATTCCCAGTCACGATAGTTCACGGACTAGTACACGTTGGATCATGACATGAGATGTTGTTCCTGGATTTCTGGGTATATTGGTACACTTCCTGTCTTATTTTCTGTACTTGTATAGACACCAATTTCTAAGGGGATTTGCTACCCTCTTACGGAATCATGTGCCATGACGTGTCATGTCCAGATCTATTGTACTATTCGGGGATGGGGAATTATTAGGGGATATGTGATCCAAGCCACGCTGTCACTATTTATGTGCTCGCGCCACTCTTCCCTCACGAAGGGTGTAGCGAGATCCCTTGTCTTGTGCTCGTTATCCAGGTTGGCCGGCATGACTTTCCGTTGAGGTCACCGCGGATTGCCGGACCAAGTGGACAGCCTGTCCTGTCACTTATCCCAAGCCGATCACATATCGCTCTAATAATTCAAGTCACATTTTATATTTCCTTTATCTTATCGTATATCCTGCTCTGTTCTACATTCAGTATTTTCTTTACCATGCCATGATATACAGTTACTCACATGCTCTACATGCCTTTACATTGTACCTTGATTGGAGACTAAGTTCTGCTCGGGAGAAGAGTTACAACCCCGGTCCTTATTTGGTTTAAGGGTTGTAACTCGGCTTCCGAACGGTTCCCAAGTCTTCATATATCTTTGTCTTGTAGTTCATTATACTGTCTCTTATAGAATTTGTCAATTCACATGGAACTGCTGTTAGTGCTTGTACTTGCTCATTTTCCTGACAGTATACTGTTGATAATATTTTAGGAGTAGTTGTGCCATTAGTGGACTTCATGATGTCGCTAGCTGAGGTGGATCTCACTATTCTTCTATGTGAGTTGCCTGGTAGTTATCCTTAGTTGTCTTGTTTTCCTTCTTTATTTCCTGTCTTATGATTCCTTCTAGTAGTTTCTAGTTGTTCTTGTGCTTTAGTTATCTTTCTTATCTTATCATCCCTAGCTGTTGTGATGTGACTAGAGTATATTTATAGTTATAGGCCTTCTAGACGTAGTGTATATTTATTGGGTACTAGACAGCGTTCTACCGCCGATACTGCGGCGTAGGGTAGGCGTCGTCTACGTATTCGTACCCGTATATCCGGGTGCGGGTCGTGACACGTTTTTAGTGGTGGCCCATGCAGGTCAGACTTTGCAATTAATGCGAAGTCGTGGTAGTACTTGAGCCTATCTGTACTACTGCGAGCTTGCCCTAGGATTAAGATTGAGTCATGGAATATTTTAGAATTTTGGTACTCGGTCACATATTAGGAACTCTTGGTAGATTCCAGGGGTGACCCCTGAGAATCTTATTTCGAACTTTTCGAAACTTTTCCCATTTGTTCTTGTTCGTCCTGATTTCTGAAACATCTGTCCGTTATCAACTTTATTCCTTCTTGGGATGAGTTGTGGATCCAGAGGGAAGGTATAAGTTGGACTTATATATCTTCTAGGTTGAGATGTGAATATGATTTGCCAGTCACATATTAGGTTGAGATTGTTTTAGATTATATTCCAATGATTTCCTTTATCTTGACCTAGATAGTATCTTTGGACATCTCCTGAAGAATTTTCTTCTAAACTCTACCTCGGGATATGTTTTCGCTAGTTTCCATCTCTTATCCTTGATTCGTTGTTGAAAATTTTGAATCTTGATGTTTCGTTGTTGACTTCGATTTTGATTTTGTTTGAAGATAAGTTTTTAAGGATTGAGTTAAGATATCCTGATAAACATATTTGATGGAGACGATGAGAACGATAAATGTCTACTTTATTATGGAGTTTAGAATTTATCGCAGTCATATTAGCTAGCCTGACAAGGACATGGAGCCTGATTTTAGATATACTATCCTAGTTATGGAATTTAGATTTTCTTGCAGCCATACCGGTTGGCGTGGTAAGGAATCTAGATGACATGATTATAGGGCGTATACCTTAGTTATGGACTCTATCGTTTATTGCAGCTATGCTTACTGGCGTGGCGTAAATTCTGGCAGCATGGTTTTGGATAGACGTGTATGGTTATCAGGTCGTATCTTAAATTGATTCACTTCTTTTTTGACCAAATGATGATGACAATTCATACCCTTATTTTTCGACTTATCATTCATTTCTTTCTCATTGTATGATAATTTCCTCATCTTGCCGTCATTTCCTTTGCCTTGTTTAGCTATGTCTTGATTACACCAATCACCTATTTCATATCTACATCTGTCATCTACACTAGAAACTTTGAAAATTTTGAAATTTTAATATCTAAATTGTTTATTAAATTTTGATACTGTTAAGATTTTGATTCCCTTCTGTCCATGACCAATCAATTTTGGTCGTCTTGTTTATCGTGCCAAAGAGTCTTGGTTGCTGACTAGACTCTAGATGACTTCAGATTCCTTGGTGACTTGAATTTTCATCCTTGGATGTTCGTGCCCAACCTTCGTTGAACTTATTCTCCATCTTGCCCAAATTCTGAATTGCTTGAAGGTTGATCAACTTAGATCATGTTGAGACAAATTTCTTTATCGTGGTTGGATTTCAGTGCTATTAACCCTCGTGCATTGACTTCCGATTTTGATCATGTTTGGATTTTGAATACCCGTGCCTAAACTCTTTTCGACCCTGATTTAATTTTCTGATTATATCTGAACTCATTGTGCTTAGTCGTACCCAGATGACCTGGCGTGACTAAATCGACTTGAATCATTGATCGTGATTTTAATGATCATAATTATACATTTTATCTTGCCTCAAACTCGTGCCTAAAATTTTGACTTTCAATCACGACTAACTAGTGTGACTACGAAATTATTCGTGTTAAAATTGAACATGTTTGACTTTCTACCGTACCTAAATTGACTTGGGTTCCTTCCTAAATTGTGCTTTTAGGACATTGATTTCGAATTCATGATTTTATCGGCATTCACAACTGAACTTGGACCTTGATCGTGCTTATGTGACCTATAATCTAATTTCATCGAGCTGAAATCCTGTTAATCAAATTTTTGACTTGATTGTAATTGGACGAAGCTCAAGTTTTGATTTCGTTGTCGTACCTCTATCGTGCCAAGTGAACTTAGACTATTTCCAATTTTAAACACGTCCGAACTTGGATCGTATTTCATGATTTTATTAATCATACTCCTTAATCCTTGATCGGGTCTATAAGACCTTGACTTCAATTCTGTTGTGTCTGAAATTTCATCTCAACCATGCCAACCCTTATTTTGGTCATGGTTAGCTTTTCATCTTGATCGGGCCTGTACGACTTTCGGGTTGATTTCCACCAACCTAAGTCCTACAGATCATCCCGTACTTGAACTTTATTTATATCTTCGATTCTCCTAATCGTCTCCAAAATCGTGCTCCAATGACTTGACTTATTTTGAAATCATGCACATATGATTTTGTTCGTATCATGATTCTATCGTGCCAAATCCCTCATCGTGTCTGAACAATTTTGAATTAATTATCTTGATCGTGCAAAACGCGTCATTCTTGGATCGTGCCTAAAGTATTGCCTAAATCTTCTATCATGTTTTAACCCCACTACCAACCTTCAATTTCGAGGACAAAATTTTTATAAGGTGGGTAGGATGTAAGCCACCTGAATTTTCGGGATTATTTTCAAATTTTTTAAAATGATTTATTCTCGGTAATTCTTTTATTTAATTAATTTTGATCATTTAATGCTCTTTACCATGACTTGGAATTCTAGAGCATCAGGGGTGCCAGTCTCTGGAAACTTCCTTCTTGGAGTTTGTAGTAGACGAGATTATCTTTACATTGATATTTCGTGTCCCACTCGAACTTGTTCCCTTGTGCTCCATTTGATTCGCGCAACTTCGGGTCAATTTAGACCAATTTATCGTTTGCCGTAAATTCGTGATTTAATTTCCAACTTAATTTTCGGGTCCGACATCGGTCCAATCCAGTCGACCCAATATATGGCACTGGCCTGTTTTGAGTCTACTATGCACGTGCCACTTGTGCGCCATCGAATTGATTTTTCTTGTGCTCCAATTTCGTCCATGATTTTAAATAGTTTAAAATTATTATTTTAATTAAATCTTGGCCCCAAGCTTGTCCAAACTTGACCGAACCGGATCCAACGCCCAACCAGATTTTATGTTATCCCCTTATGAACACCCCCACACAATTCCTCATTTCCTATTTTAAAATATTCCTTCTCTTTTATTTTATAAATATCTCTTTCTAATATATATATATATATATATATATATATATATATATATATATTTTTTTTTTTTATTTTTTTTATATATATATATATATATATATATATATATATATATATATATATATATATATATAATTTTACAAATATCTCTTCCTTAAATAACTCCAAAACACACACACCCTCTTCCATCACCATCAGCACACTCCCTTTCCCCCATATGGCCGAACACACACACACCCCCTCTCTCTCTACTTTCTCTTTCTCTCTCTCTCTCCCTCTCATTAATATTTCTTTCTCTCTCATTCAAATATATATATATACATATATATATATGTCTCTTTCTCTCTCTTCAAAACACACACACAACCCCCCCATACCAGCCGAACACCCCCACACTCTCTCTTAAATATCTCTCTCTCCTCTCTCTTAAATATCTATCTCTCTCTTCCTTATATAATATATACACACACATATATTATATATATATATATAATCTCTCTTTCTCTCTCTCTCTCCAAACAACACCAACACCACCACAGCCATTTCCCCCCTCCCATGGCCGAGAGCCTTCCCGAGCTCCTCCTTCCTCCTCCTTCCCGACTTCTCCTCCTCCATACTTCTACTTCTTCTTCAACACCAACATCATTATCCTCACCATCATCATTATTTTTCCATCTCCTTCCCCATTTAAACCAACCACACACCACCACCACCGCCGACGTACCCAGTCAGGCCGGGCACCACCGTCGCCCCCGCCGCGCTAGGCCAGCGTAGCGCACGAGCGCGACAGCAGCAGCTGCACAAACCGTAGCAGCAGGCGCACGCGCGGCAGCAGCCTTGCCGGCCAACCGCGCGCCGCCGCGGCCGCCGCCACCCCGCCGGGGTCGGCCCCCCCTTGGCCGGGCGCACCCCCGGGCAGGCCCCCGTGGCGCGACCCCTCTTCCCCGGCGCGAGAAACACCCTATTCGTGCGTTTTGCACGGAATCCCGACGTGATGCGCGCAGGATCAAGGCTGAAAGTTCGCTCCGGGACAGCAACTTTGTGCACATTTTTTAGGAAATCCAACCGTTGGATCGGCGAACTCTTTGCTCCGTCACAATCTCGGTATATACCCCTTCATCCCTTTCAAATTTCATCCGTTAATTTCATCATTTGATAGATCAAAACTGGCCACCAAGTTGACATTTTAAATTGAACTATTTTTGGACAGTTTCGTGACGCCAACTTCGCGGGTTCGTATCTTCGTCATCGCAGCTCCGTTTTGTGCGCTACCAGTTCCGTTGCACAGCTGGTATAACCCTCTTCCTGCCCCCTTTAGATTTCATTTCAGTTTGAGCTTGTTAGGTCGGTCGAATTCGACGCCAAAGTTGGCTATTCGAATTCTTAGTGTTGCACTTGTAATTTCCATTTTTTGAACTCGGGACTCCGGATTCAATTTCTGACACCACCAGTAGACTCGTGGCATCTTTCTGGCATGTTTTTATATAAAGTTTGCTTGATTTGTAGAACGTGGGCCCTAGCACGCATTTCGGTGCAAAACGGGTCCCACTTTCTGAGTCAACGGGTCACTTTGAGATCGGCTCATCGGAATCCAATTCCGGATATACCGTTGAGTTCGTATCGTTATTCTGGACTCGTTGACATATAATTTTCTAAGTTTTAGCGGACATTGGTTCCGGCACGCATTTCGGTGCAAGTCGGATACCAATATCCGAGCCAACGGGTCATTTTGAGATCGGCTCATCGGAATCCAATTTCGGATATACCGTTGAGTTCGTATCGTCATTCTGGACTCGTTGACATATAATTTGCTGTATTTTGAGGACATTGGCTCCGACACGCTTTTCCGTGCAAATCGGATTTCAATGTCCTGGTTAACGGACCAATCTGAGATCGGGTCAACGGAATCCAATTCTGGATATACCTTGGGTTCGTATCGTCATTCTGGAATCGTGGATATATAAATTGTTAGGTTTTGTGCACTTTTATTTTGGCACATTTTTCGGTGCAAAGTGTGTCCAACGGCGGACACCACTTTGGCCCGAAATTACCCTTTTTGCCCCTGTGTCAAAACTAGACTTTTGGACAGGCTATTCTAGCTATTTTGACCATTCTGGACACGTTGGTGATATTTATTTTATCATCCGACAACATCTGTAGGTTTTATCCTATTATTATAATCCTTCTCCTTTTGTCGTATTTTGAGATCCATCGATTTCAGTAATTTCCCAATCACTGAAATTGAATGTGTTGACCCTGTAGATGTTTATAGAGACTAGCCTTGACCCTATTTGACCATGTTTGACTGCTTTGACTGAACGTCGAAGTAGAGTCAACATTTGACCTAGGTTAGACTAGTTTGACCTAGAGTTGACCATAGTTGACTAGAGTTGACCAGTTGACCAAAAGTCACATGTAAGTCAACCATTGACCCAGTTTGACCTAGTGTGACCTAGTTTGACTTCGTTGACTGAGTCTGACCTAGATTGCGTAGCTTATACTATAGAATCAAGCCTAACACTGTTGAACCCTAATTAGTTTATATATATCTTATCTTTAGGTCTGTGGCATCACTCTGAGCATCGACCCCATTTGACAGCTCAGGACCGCAGGCGAGTACATTCACTGATAGTTTTCATTGTCTTGATATCTGCTATATCCGATTCAGTCGTAGTGTCTTACTTGATTCCCAGTCACGATAGTTCACGGACTAGTACACGTTGGATCATGACATGAGATGTTGTTCCTGGATTTCTGGATATATTGGTACACTTCCTGTCTTGTTCCCTGTACTTGTATAGACACTGATTTCTAAGGAGATTTGCTACCCTCTTACGGAATCACGTGCCATGACGTGTCATATCCAGATCTATTGTACTATTCGGGGATGGGAAATTATTAGGGGATATGTGATCCAAGCCACCCTGTCACTATTCATGTGCTCGCGCCACTCTTCCCTCACGAAGGGTGTAGCGAGATACCTTGCCTTGTGCTCGTTATCCAGGTTGGCCGGCATGACTTTCCGTTGAGGTCACCGCGGATTGCCGGACCAAGTGGATAGCCTGTCCTGTCACTTATCCCAAGCCGATCACATATCGCTCTAATAATTCAAGTCACATTTTATATTTACTTTATCTTATCGTATATCCTGCTCTGTTCTACATTCAGTATTTTCTTTACCATGCCATGATATACAGTAACTCACATGCTCTACATGCCTTTACATTGTACCTTGATTGGAGACTAAGTTCTGCTCGGGAGAAGAGTTATAACCCCGGTCCTTGTTTGGTTTAAGGGTTGTAACTCGGCTTCCGAACGGTTCCCAAGTCTTCATATATCTTTGTCTTGTAGTTCATTATACTGTCTCTTATAGAATTTGTCAATTCACATGGAACTGCTGTTAGTGCTTGTACTTGCTCATTTTCCTGACAGGATACCGTTGATAATATTTTAGGAGTAGTTATGCCATTAGTGAACTTCATGATGTCGCTAGCTGAGGTGGATCTCACTATTCTTCTATGTGAGTTGCCTGGTAGTTATCCTTAGTTGTCTTGTTTTCCTTCTTTATTTCCTGTCTTATGATTCATTCTAGTAGTTTCTAGTTGTTCTTGTGCTTTAGTTATCTTTCTTGTCTTATCATCCCTAGCTGTTGTGATGTGACTAGAGTATATTTATAGTTATAGGCCTTCTAGACGTAGTGTATATTTATTGGGTACTAGACAGCGTTCTACCGCCGATACTGCGGCGTAGGCTGGGCGTCGTCTACGTATTCGTACCCGTATATCCGGGTGCGGGTCGTGACAGCAGACCATTCTCTTATTCCTTCCACTTGCAACTCGTTCTGAACGAGAACATTTCTGATCTAATCAGGAACTGTTAGTGGAATTTCGCTGTTGCCATTGCGAAATCTGTTGTGCCTTCTTTGAAGTGTAACAATTGGTTCTCGTTTCTCAGAATCCTCCAGGATCTCTGTCGTGCACCTTCATCGAAGTGTTGCATTATTTTTAGTTTTTTCATCGAAAAACTCCGCCCCGGGACTAACAATATATATATACCTAATGTTCATACCTAAATTCCTAATGAGCATCTGGGAACATGCCAAATCCTACTGCTGTGGCAGTTGATGTTTTAATTAATCGCTTTAACTCAACCTGCAAATATTCCCAAAGGGCATAGCACATTTCAATTTTTTAAAAAATTTCTGACACAACATATCGGTCAACCTTATAAACAATTTTGAGCAACCTATCCATTAATAAAAAAAGGAAAAAAGAAATGAGCCATATACAAATAAAAGCTCGTAGAAAGAACAAGAATTATTAGAAGAGCACCTACTCTGACCAGCTTGAGTTGTAAAGTAATTAACTGACAAAGATATTAGGAATAGATACATAAAATACTTACTATAAAATGTTAAGCATATCAATTAATATCTTCCTCTTCAAGGGAAGGACAGGGAGCATGAGTTGTACAATGCAGAGAAAGACAAAGAGTTCACATTCTGGACGCAAAGAGGAGGTCTCCATTGGGTTTGGTATGCCATCAAAATCATGTGAGACCCATGAATATTTGGCTCTCTCAGTCTCAGCAATGGGATTTTAACATTTAATCTCTTATTCTCTAGTCCCAATCACACAAACCTCACATGTTTACAGAAGAAAAAAAAGGCAGCAAGTAACTAATAATGTTGGATGATTAATCCCCCCTATCAAAAAAGAGCTATACAAGTTCACATGCAAAAACCTCTCTGGAAAGATAGAGAGAGCCAACAGAGCCACAGAAAGAGGATACTGATGAGACCTCAAAACCTCTTATGGGACCATTATGTTTGGGAAGCCATTGCAAGCTCAAACTGCTTCAGGGAGATGGATGGATGGGAGAGGACATGGTCTGGGCCTCTGTCCCAGTCCTTCATGGCGGCAGCGCTTCCGCTGTTGAATCCATCGCAGCCTATGTGGCCTACGTGCTGAACGTCGGTCGGGAAACCAATCTCCATCTCCCTCTCTTCGTCGTCGTCCTCGTCTTCGTTGTAGAAACGGAAGAGAGAGGACAAGCTTTTGAAGCTCTTGATAGCCTTCTGGATCCCTGCAGAGATGTTGGGCTTCCGGAGAGGAAGGAGCCGCCGGACTGAGCTCTTCGCCTTCCCATTGGATTGGACTTCATATTCATGTACATATATGCATATGAGCAGAAGAAGGTATATGAGAAAGAAGTCAAATGAGCAAAAAAACAACAAGAAGGAGAGAACTGCATGTTTACTTGTTAGTGCCGAACTCGACTCTGCTCGCGGTTTCTTCGATTGCTTCGTGACGACCTTGACGCTCGAATGAGAAATGCAGCCGACGGAGAACGGGAATGCCGTGAACCTCTCCATTCGGTCTCTCATCGACTCATGAATCAGATGGCTGAAGGGTGGCTATGAACATGAGAGATGCAACATGCAACTGGTGTTGGCTTTGGTAGCAGTACGAGCGATTTCCACATATAGAAGAAAGGAGGGGGGTGGGAATTATGGAGTGGGTTTGGTTAGTTGGACTTGGTTGGTACCTACTGATTGGAAATCCAAATTTGTAGGCCTAATTTTTAGCCCCCACCAATTTCTCTTTTTGTTGTGTACTGATAACTTTCTCTTGTGCTACTTAGCATCTTTGTCTTGTGGGCTCTTGTGTGTTTATGTCGGGACGACCTCCCTTGGAGATCAAGCCATTATGAACTTTCCTTCTATTCTACTGGATTTTCCAACTATCAGATTAAGATGTCCAGATTAACGCTATAGTAGAAGTTACGAAATCTAGGACATGTAGTGGAACAGATTCTTACAAAACAGAAAGAAAATAGTTTACTATAGACAATTGATAAAGGCACCCCCAAAATAAGATAGGAGGCAACAATTTTTTTCAAACTTTTAATTCCCAAACTATCATTTTAAAGTGATAAAGGGCAACACAAATGTAAGTATAAAATAACCAAATTTATTTTTTGGATTTCTTACTCGTCTTCTTCCACTTCCTTCCCAAATTCGTAAACCTCAGTCCTAAATAATTAATATACTCTACTATCCTAAGCCCAAATATTCTGATCACCACCGGTGAATTTTCGGTGATGTCTTCTCCAAAGCTCTCCGATCTAATTAACTTCTCAAGCTTGTGGTCCTTCTCAATAAAAATGGCTCCCAACAAATGAAGAAGTGCTGATGAAAAAAGCAATTTGATGAAGTAATCTGTTCGTCGAATGGATTACATAGCATTTGCAAAGCTCCCGGAGAATCTTATATATCTTTTCCTCCTTTCCTTCTTTCAATTTTGTAAAAAATATCAGGAAATCGCAACTGGGCCAGTCAGGAATGCCAAAAATTTTGCAGTCTTAAAGAGTACACATGGACTGCAAAATTGACAGGCCGTAGACAGAGAGTTTTGTCTTCAAGACTACCAATATTATGGCAGTCCTGGATATTCACAGGACTATTAAAATTTTGGTAGTCCTCAGTTATCATGTTGAGGTTAGGGTTATGGTTTCTTTTGGACTTTTTAGCTTTGTTTCTTTTGCATTTACCTTTTTCTTTCTATATCCTGATGCACTAGAACATTTGGTCAACAAATATAGTTGTCCCTACTCCTATTAGCATCGAATTAGATCCTTTTATGGACATTTTTTGACTCCTATGATCATAAGTACAAAATTGATGCGAAGAAGTTGAAAAATAACATAATATAGTCATACTAGTTTCAAGATCGAAGAGTAATCGTTCCGAGTATAAATCAACAAAGCTTGAATTGAGAGAGGTGGTGTGTTTAGGCCTCATCATAAAAAAGATACTATCCAAAAAGAAACAAAACAACGAAAAAGAAGCATTGGGACAAAGAAATAGGGATGCCAATTCAAGTTGTAGTTGTTTAACATCGTTAAGGACAAGTGGACAGTCATAGTCATAAATGGAATGCATAATCATCCTATCGCGGACACATTCTAGACATGCGGGACCAGATAAGAGGGAGCTAGTTGAGCAATTGTTTAATAGCGGGGTTGCACAATGACATGTTCTATCCACCATGCAATAGATAAATGAGAACAACAAGGCGATACTGAGGCCAATTTAAAACGCTCGATCTGTATTGAAAACAACTAAGATAAGGGGAAGAATGGCATGCAACAAGTTATGAAGTTTCTTACCGAGCATCACTATGTTAAGTATCATAGGAAAAATCTACAAAATAATGAGATTCTTTCCTTGTTTTGGGCTCAAATTGATTGAACCCATTTGAGGCGATCCTTCTACAATATATTAGTCGTTATTGTACTTATAAGACAAACAAATTCAAGATGACATGTTTGAGAATTTTCTGCTTTAATTCAACTAGGAAATCAATTCAGTGACCTTTTGTTTCATGAAGGAGACAATTGATGATTACACAAGGAGATTGAGATAGATTACTCACTTTACACTAGATGTAGAGAGCCCTCTGTTTTTGTATGACAAAAAATATGCCTTAATGAATTCCATAGATGTTTTGTTTCCCCACACAAATAGATTTTTAATTCCCTTAGCATATAAATAGGAATGCTCAATCATAGTGCAAGAACAAGTTTGAGAAGGTAGAGTGCAAAATTGATAAGGGATGCTTTAATGAATTCTCCATAATTTGGAACATGTTTGGGAAATAAGTACCAAATATAGATATAATATAACATGGTACATGTTCAAATCAAAATGGGAGACAAGTAACTTGATACGCATTTTTTACATCAAAGATACTTGGATAGACCACCATAAACAATATTTCATTGTGGCATGGACGAAGATAGTGAAGCATTATGGCCTGACTATCTCCAACTAGGTCGAAGGAGAAAACTCAACGCTAAAGGGATATCTATGATGTTTCGTTAGTAGTTTCGTTACTATTTCAAGCGATCAATTTAATTTTGACTGTAATGCCCTGCTGTTGGATGTGGCACATTGTGATGATTTGTATGTTGGTTTGTTGGCTAAACTAGCCTAGTCGGATTTGAGTTTTTGCAGAAACTGCAGGATTTTGAGACGAATGGACAAACTTCTCTTTCCTAATTCTTTCATGATTAGTAAAGATATAGAAAATAGAAGATTTATGTATTGATAGTTGCTTTCTTTTAATATTTCTGTTGTTAAGTTTTGGAACTGCAAACTCGTTCTCTTTTTCTTGAAATATAGTTCTACAAGTTAGAATAATGAAAGTATAAAGATAACATAGAATTGATTTATGCTTTGACCCTAACGAATGGAATGTGTATGAAAACAATACACTTAGAATTGATTTATGCTTTGACCCTAACGAATGGAATGTGTATGAAAACAATATATTGCTAAAAATTACTATAATGATGATAAGGAACTTACTTGAAGATGACTATGGAGAAGAAAAAGAACCATTTGCTTACTCGATTGAATAGTTGAAAGAATCTTTATATAGAATGTTATTTACGTATTGTTGATGTTCTTTTATGTGCGGTGTAATTAAGCTTTAATTTGGTTGTATGAAAGAATGGTTAGAAGAAAAGCATTACAGAAAGGAAGAACAAAGATGAGACTCTATGACTCATGGTTGGACCGTTAGAATAGCATAATGGAAAAAGATAGAAAAGAGTTACTTGACATGTAGTTGTTGTATTACATTATTTTATTTGATAATAGATAAGTTGTATATTTTTGCATTGGTCTTAGTCAACTTATATACAAGGTTAAATATTACGAGTAATTTTTGGGGCACTGGAATCGTGTCGACCTAGTTGAGATGGAACACTCTAGGGCTTGTACATCCCCGCGATGAGGGATGACTTCAATTGGATTATATGTTCCAAAGTCTATTAGAGTGTTGGGCATGTTTATTCCAATGACTAATTATGGGGAGTCGCCAATAGACCATCATATATAGTTTGATTGTAGTCTAATGATAATTGTTTTACAAACAAACAATTTGATAGATGGACGAAAGTGCGATGCCTAAGAATGTGACCTCTAATATTTATTTTACAGGAATTTGGATTTGACACTTAAATGGCTTAAAACATTTCTATATTACTAATGTGTTTGTTTTGCATGAATGTTAATGAACGTAAGAAACAATATGGGTTAAGTATAATATTGGGTAAGGTAAAGTAGAAAGGAATGTATACTGCTCATAATAATCTAATAATTTTTGAATAAAGGAAGAAAGTATGGCTTATTGGTTAAAGTGTTACCTAAAACGGAAGTAGGTAAAAATAGTAAGATAACCATTATTAAAAAGAATTTTTCTTCATATGAATACTTAGTGTCTACGTTTAGGTGTGTGTAGTTTTTCAATCATCAGTGCATTCCTTAATGTGATGACCCTTGCCCTTACAGATGCATAGGAATATTTGGATGTCTAGAGGCGTTGGAGCTCTTTCAACATTTTAAAGATTTCTTTTGAAGGTGTTATTACATGATGTGTGGAACAATGTTAAGGCTTTATTTGAGACTAGTCTCAATAGTTTCAAGCATAAACATAAGAATAAACCACTCTTGGAGGCGTTACTTTATGTTATATCTCACAAGGCATTTGGCTTATTGATTAAGGATATAAAGAGATCAAAATTCATAGTTTTTGATGTTGAGGTTTTTGATTATGCGTATTGACATCTTCTAGGTCTTCCTTGTGCACCTGAGATTAACGGATATCAATGCTACAATCATCCTATTCCATTACATGTGGTTGAACAACACTGAACATTACCAAAATAAGACATATTAGCGACACCAAAAAACGTCATTAGTATGCAAATTATGTCGCCAAAATAATTTAGCAACGTAACTAGCGACGTTTTTGTGATGTCACGTATTCTTTGGTCGCTGGCACAAAAAATGTCGATATTTTTTGTTATATCGACATCATTTAGCGACGAAGTCACGTCTTTGAAAGTTTTGAAAGTAGCGATGTTTAGCGGCGTGCAAATGCAAATCACCGACGTCGACTTTCATTGCTAAACATCGTAGAGTTTTTTGTAAATAGTGACAATATTAGCGGCATTTTGCAACAAAAATGCTGAAGTGACAAACTTTGCCATGTCAACTTATTAACAACGTTTAGTGATGTCCTATAGAAGGTAGCGACATCGATGATACATGTTAACGACATCTGATACATGCATAGCGACATAGTATTACATCGCTGGAAGTCGCAGAACGTCGCTAGATGTTACTACTGCAAAAAAATTGAAAAAGAACATAAAGTAGTTTGTACCATCGCAATTTATAAAAAAATCTAGCTGCAGTTATCAAATCATTGTTTATAAAAATAGACCCGGAGCAACCATCCGTTGAATTCTATGGGTTTGTCGACCACTTCAGTGGAACACTCAACACCGGTAAAAGCATATAGAGTTAGTATACATAATAAAATAAATACATAAAGTTGCAGTACACAAACAGCTATACAAGAATGTCGCATCCCATCAAATACTATCATTAAAAGTAAAAAAAATGAAGGCCCAAGAATGGGCCATCACACAAACAACGAAAAATCAGTCCAATGAAGGACTATGGCTGATGAGTATCGCCGCACATCTGGGATAGACGGTACTCATACTACACCCGTGACAGCGTCACCGATGCCGATGAAGGTGGCAGTTTAATCGATGGGGTCGGTGTCGATGCCGACGGACGAGGATGACGTATCTGCTCCAATACTTGCAGTCAAGCATATATAAATCCATGGCAGATTCTAGTCTCATACTGCTCTAAGCTACTTTATCCTATATCCTTGTCAGTTGATCGCCCATAGCGACCTGCATCCCTTGCATCGTTGTCACGTTGCCTCTGTCAACGTAGCAAGATCAGCAATGCTACGTTCCGTCCTCTCGCTCAGAGTCGTCGAATCTGTGATGCTACGATCGAGCGTATCAGATCGTGCAGTGAGCGTCGCATTGTTCGTATACAGCTAAGACTGGCCTGCTCCGTAGTCCTCCGCAGCATCACGTCATGCAGATCAACAAATTGCCAGAGAACTCTCTTCTCGACTTAGGCCGACTCCTGTGAAGGCTGTGGAAAATGCACACTGGCAGAGGGAAGAGGGCTGCGAGTAAGTACTAGCCCCTTCCTCTTTCGTACAGACCCCTTAGAAGACCACCAACGGTGGTCATCCAAAGCTCGTCCGTCGACGGAGCTGGAGAGGGCTGCGAGTAAGTACTAGCCCCTCCCTCTTTAATTGCACTAGTAGTCGCTTACTCACATTACCTAAGATACTCGTCCTAGAAAAGTACGCATCTCGATAAGCATACTTCTTGCTATCCAATTATCGTAGCTTCTAATGTTTAAGTTACTTACTACTAACTATATGGATAACTATTTGGATATTTTCTAAGTTATATTAAAATTAACACAAGGTAAAGTAATACGTACATAGCTCTGCGTGGCCTCTTATCGATGGGCTGCCCATGAAGTCGGTCACCATATTGGCGTCATCACCCCTATGTACCTATTAAAAATATATTATTTGTTATTAAAATTAAATATTTTATCCTACTTTCATTAAAATAATATATATTTAATGAAATACATATCAGACGAGAAAAATGTTATATCATGGGAATCGAGCCACCGCACCATTTTTCTGTCCTCGTCCTAGCCGTCTTCGCCCTCTCCGACCTTTCCATGTATCTGGGGTCGTCGAATCTAGCCCTCATCGTATTCTTTTGCTCAGGCATGATCCAACCTTGGATCGATTTTTCGGAGCTCTGACGAGCCTTCTGGTCGTCGATCGCATCACGGATCAACTTGGCAACGACGACAGAAAACTGCTTCTCGATCTATTCAGCGTGGTGTAATGGATAAAAATATATTTTCTGCAAGAAGTAAAATAGTAAGTTATATAATATTCATAAATAGTTATTGATATTAAAAGAAAATATACTTTACCATAAAGTGGACAAACCAAAATGCCTTTCTATCTTTAGGAGCATCTGAGTAGTTGATCCAATCCTACCATAGTTCTGCCTCAGAAACTGCCTCGTTGCTCTTAGTACCAGCGTGACACGATATCTATACAATGATAATTAGATTCTTGAATATATAGATATTTGCATAAGATAATGTTAATTATTTAACTTATTTTGTAGGCATGTCGGTCCAAATCTCCATCCTCGTCTGGTCCGGAGGCATGAATGGAGGATCACTATGATATAAAAAGAGTGTCATGCCCCGCTCCTGTAGGAGTGATCGTCCTCGCTAAGGTATGATGCCGTACGAGCCTAGATTGCGCTCGTGCAAGACAGGTTCCATAACGGTTGATTACAGCAGCTGCGACGGGGTCGTCGCACAGAAGTCACAAGCAGAGACATTGAATATGCCAGCAAAAATTTAGAACAAAACACAAGTCATTCAAAAGATGCATTTTATTGATACTGAAACAAGGATTACAATATGGGGTGCAAGGCCAAGATTACAAGTCTCTCAAGCTCACTCAAGCTCACTCATCTCCCATTACAAGTCACTCAGCTCTCTCTCATCTCTCAATACATGTCTTGAACCAGCGGATGCATTGGAAGGCGACGTCAATACATTATGTCCCGTATAAGTCTTGACTCCAAGCGGCGGCATGCTTCAAATCGCCAAGGAACTCCGTACCTCAACGCATCCAAGCGAGCTCCGCGCCACGAGCTTCTACCTGTACCTGCACATGAAAACTACGTGGGTGTCAGTACTCAACTATACTGGTGGAATGAGCTCCTCGCCCACCCATACAAAATCGACACGTTTGATTTAATTTGTGCAACAGAGTCCCTTTATGATTGTCTTACTAGTCTTGCCTTAAGATCAGTTTTTAGGACCGACGTCTTGGCCTACTTTGTGTCTCTAGACCATCCCGTGCTTGCAAAAACAACGTTAACTTATCAAGTCGTGCTTACCCTTCGGCATGTAATCAGAGACGCAACTATGCGATAGTACCCAATTCCTTGTGACCGTGCTACAAATCCATCATACCGTGCCTCGTAACTCAATATGACTTAACCATATTGCCGCCTCGCGGCCCTTGCTTCTTCGATCACCAACAGACCCAATCAAGACTTGTGGACTAAGTGTCACTTTATCGACTTTGCCTTGCAGCATTTCTTGACTTAAACTCAAGATGACTCAAACCAACTTATGCAACTTATATGACAACAACTTAAGACCCGACGTCGTATCTCGTGCCGAAGCACGTCGCCTATGTTGATGCCAAATCTTAGGCCCAAATATTGTGTTCTAACTGTACACACATTCAACTGACTCAATCCAAAGACACACACGCGGATTGCTGTCCGTGTCGACCCATCTATATGAATTGGTCACTAACATCACAAGTTATCATGGACTATAGCCTTGCTATTCGGCGACCCTTTCAACGCAAGTAGCTAGCCCCACTGAAAGTTCCCGAATAACCCGAGCGGTTCGTCAAGCTACGGCTATACCGTGTTTCCCCCCAGGACGACGCGGTCCCATGGTGCCCAGGGTTGCCGCTCGTGGAAACTCCTCATCGTCGACAAGTTGTCCAAAGACCATACAAAACTCAACTCGAACTGATGTCTCACACAGTCATTCTTCTTCTAGTGTTAACATCTCTTTCAGGGCCAAGTTCAATACTTCTCACATCTAAGACCGCCTTGATGACCCATGGTCGCGAACATTCTTCTTTTTTGCCCTGTCATTCCATACAACTTAGGAATGCCTATTTGAAAGCCTCTTTTTCAAAACTCAATAAATCAATCATGGCTCGTGCCTTAAACAATAAGTCCGTGCATCGTACCTTAAACCAACTTACGCTCTACGCGATGCTATTGCCCAAGTCATATTCTTGTATGATGGGCCTTGAGACCGTACGGCTATGTGGGTATACCCAGCCGTAGAACTCGTAGGACCATGCTTGCTACTACTCTGATAGCCTAACATAACTTGCCTAACTTAAACGTGCAACAACTTAACGAGCAAAGGCTGCATCAAGCCTTGCATTGTGGAAACGTGCCGTGCACGTGATCGACTTTGAACGACCAAGTCATTTGGGTGCCTAGACTTATGCCACAAGCCGTGCAATATAACTTTAACCCGTGGGGCGAGCAAAGGCTATGCCAAGCCTTGGGCAATGGATCGTGTATGCTTTATCAAGCATTCATGCGGGCGACGCCTATGACTTAGGCTACGTTCATAATTTCTCCTACTCAACCAACTTTCTTTCTCCCAAGCCACGGGACGAAGGATCGAGTATTATTTTCAAAGCACGCCGTGCACCAACTCTAAGATGACAGTTGGACCCTTCTATATTCTAACTCAATTCGACCCGTCGGGATTATTCCCTTATCTATGTGGGTTCGTCTCTTTTATTATCAAGCCTACATGTGCAATTTAAAAACATACAATTTATTATGTGAAGGCTAAGATGAGGCAAGTTCACCGAAACTACCCTACCCGAGCGAGTGGTCGCCTCGACCGAATGATGTCTCCGAGTCATCGCTGTAAGGCTAAGTCCGAACGCCGTCGGCATTTTGATTTCTCCGATTGACTGAGCGGGAACGGGCACAACATCATACACCACTCAGAAAAAGTTTTGTCCTCGAAACTAACTGAGTACACTTATTGACTTATCGCTTTATTCAACATTCAAGGACTCTCCCACACACTACTCCTATGTGTTCTCTCAATCCGAGCCACGCTCGTGCTAACCGCTAACTTAGTCGTATGGCATACTAACCAATCAACCAACATTCAGGTTCATCTCAAATCAACTATCATACTCCAACTTTTTATTTCTTTGAAACACTGTTTCAATTCCTCTATTCTCACTTGATTTAACGTATCACTTAGTTTGGATCGTGCACATATTCCAGGCGTCTCCAAAATACATGCATTTTAGCCAAGCCTCGTGATAGAGAATCCCCCATCACTACTTGAGTCGGATCGTACACATATTCGGGCGTTCCTGATATACGTGCATGTCAACCGAGCCTCATGAGTGGTGTCTCCACAATTCCTATCGCTCCGTACCGGGACGTCTGCCTAATCGCTAGGCTAGGTCTTTAGGCTAAGGTCATTCATCAGTATTGGAATCATAGTTCCCAAACAACAATATCAATATTGACCCCATCCTAAGGTCAAACCAAGTTGATAGTACGGGATTTTCTTCCCAAGCTCGTATCACTCCGATTTCTAAACATCGAGCATCGATTTCCTACATACATCCCAACATTCGTCGCATGGGGTCCGAGTCATTCAGCAAAGCCATTCTACGATAACTCACGTTTCAACCAATTTCTCAATATATCAATCTCACTCGTTCATCAAACCATTTTGCATAGTCTATATCTTCGAACACGTTCGACATAATCTGCCTATCAATCCTTCCAAGTCAAACACGCTATGACACAACTTATTGCTAAACCAAAATTCATATTTCATATTTCCTAAGTCGTTCATCACAATTCACATATTCGATCATAAGGTCGTCTAGCTTAACAATATGTTGTGCTCCGATCTCACGCGATTCAGATTATCTACGGTGGGCATGAATCACCATGCACGCTCCCACGGGATAGTCATCCTCATCGGGACGTAACTCTTGTTTTGTGTCTTGACTAATTTATTCTCGATACATAGATTGGATCTATTCAATCCTCAAGTTTACTCAATCATCAATTGTAAGTCCAAATATCCTCGAATTTTCCTTCGCATCAAACCAACAAGTCGAGGCAATCAAAGTTATCGCGTCCTGATTTTTCAAGTTCGATCATTCCCGCGACATGAATCACCATGTCTGCGCTCATGCAGAATAATTACCCCAAATTTGACGCGACACATGTGCGTGGCTAGAGTTACATTCGCGCAAGATAAGATCGTCGATGTTGTGGTTATCAACTTAACCATCAAGACATGATCATTTTCATCCAACATTAATCTCAATTTAAAATCCTAAGTATAGTATCCGTCAGAACGATAATACTTGCACGACCGTCATTCGCCGAGTCAGAGTACCCCCGAGTTATCGTATATCAATCTTTGATACGCCTCAATACCATCGATGACATGCGTAACCTGACGATCTTCTTTTGCAATAAATTCTGAGTCGTACTAATGATGCAATCGTCCGACTGGATAATCTCCTCGACATTCAAATTCAAGTTCGATCATTATCCCTCGAATCATTCACAACATCAATTTCCTCAAACCCAAATTCGCGTATTATTCATTCGTCTATCTTAAGTCATCGAGTAACGTTTTTCTTCAAATTACATCCTTCCTAGCTAACTCAAATCATCAAGCAATATCCATTCCAATCGAATCAAACTTTTTATGCACGCTATCTTTCTGTCGTGCTAACTTTTTGTATACGATCCATATCAATTTTCTCGATCAAGTCATCCACTCGCTATACCCTTGTTTTACTTAACAAAATGCCTAAAATTGGCTTTTGAAAGAAAAACGAGAAAAACTACAGAAAGTATAAATTGTTCTGGGAAGTATTGCTATGGAAGTCTGATCTGAAGGCGATTACTTTGTTCCTTGGACCATAAGATGATGATGAAGATCACTGCTAGAAGATGAACAACCAGAAGAACTAAGTCACCAGAAAGGTATCGACGCACTTGGGCACTGATGGCGAGGTCGAATGCTTTTCTGCTTTGCTTCACTCTGTTCTGGAAGAAAAGTTGAAGAAGAATCCTCTCGAAAAAAAAATCAAAGTCTCTAAGCTCTGATCTCTGTATTCTCCCCTTGTCTCCCCCTCTGATCATGATGATGTGAAAAATAAGTCTATTTATAGACTTGACCCATTGTGCGTAAAAAGCAACAACATTGGGTTTTTTGCTGATAACTGTCACCCACGATGGGAGTCAACCTCTATGTATGTTGACACGTGTCCCATTATTTCAACAAAAATAGGAAGCACGTATACACGTTCCTCAATAAATATGGCGTGAAAGCCATGTGGATAAACCACGTTCCAAAGCAGTCAGGAAGAATTGGGCGTAAAAACAATCCCAAAATATGTTCCAAGCGTAAAGTGGCAAACTGGCGTAAAAACAACTCAAATAAGCTTCTCAGCGTAAAGTGGCTAAAATAGCCTTGAGCGTAAAACTTAGCCCAAATAGACTTTACACTCACAATAGCCTTGAGCGTAAAAAGCTCATATAACTATCGTGCGTAAAAAGAAGTGGTCTTAATGAGCGTAAAATAGCCTTCTCTGCACACCATACGACAAGTATTGAGCTTGGTACAAATCCAATCTCTTCGAATTTTGTGTTTATACGCTGTCAGCAGATCATTATGTCAGATTCATTATCACTTGAATTAATGAGACCTGACAGCCTGTTCCCGGGCGTAAAACTTAACGATTAGGCCTGGCGTAAAGTAGCTTGCATAAAATAGCTAGGCATAAAATTCTCAATCTTCTTTGACTCCGTCTATAGAACACTTTTTACGCTCCTACAAGACCCCCTTCAAAAATTTCGAAATACTTTGAAAATGAAAAGTCAAGAAATGGCGTTGGTCAATACCCAGCTGTCATAATGAATTTTTTCTCGAAACATTCGAACGCCTCTTCGTTTCTCCGAGTTGTATTGACAATGTTCAATTTCCCATAGAAAATATGAAGGGTTAATTGATTATATAAGGAAAAGTTTTTCACTCTCACTTCTCATTCTCATATTGTCATGGCACCGAAGAAAGAGATAGAGGCTGACAAAGAAAAGGCTCAAGGCTCAAGGCTTGACATAGAGACAGAGGTCGATCAATTGCTGCGAGCACGCAACTTCATGGAGTGCTTTGGACTGACTCCAGCGATCTTCGATCGTATAAATGGTGGTCCCCCAACTGCCTACGAAGGATCCGGTGATGCAGAAGCATTCCTCGATCTGATGCGCCATTCAGGGATCCACAATGTGCACGAGTTAGGTGCCTCCCTTCATCAGCCCAATGAAGGAGAGAAGAAGAAATAATGTTTTGTGTAGGGGTGTCATCTATGTATTGTGACACTCAACTTATCTTTAGGGGCCTACTCTCTTTTTATGAAATAAAATCATGGTGTTGTTTTCATTTTTATTCGTGTGGTGCATTGACATAGAATCATTCTACACCTCTTTTAACTGTTTCCATGTTTGCTCATTCCCAAGAGAAACAAAATAACACGTGGCAACTGTTCTGTGGTTATGAGCGCCTCTTATTAGGATCTTTTCCGAAATAGACTCAAACCATCTGCTTCTTTGAACCTTTATAAATAGCTGAGTTGAAGGATGCATTCTCATTCCTTTATTCTTCTTCTTCTCCAAAGATAACTTTTTACAAGACTCCTTCCTCCGACAAGGGATTAATGATGGCAATGCTTTTCGATGTTATTCCCCTACACACCGTGTCATCAGTCATTGATTCAACATCATCTGATCTCGATGGTAAGCCCATTGTGGAACAGTAGCTTTTCTGTGTATAATCATCATTTAACCATTGTTATGTGCGTCACATCGGCTGCCATACTCTGGGGTTCTCCTCTCGTCTGAGAGAGAATACCAGAGTTAATTCCTACTGCTCTTGTTGCCATTGAGGCTCAGACAGCAAGGAATTGCCACCAACAACGAATCCGATGAAGAAGATCCAAAGAAGTAATAGATCTCCATTAGGTCATCGTTGTCGTATGGAATGAAAATCCAAAATGTAATAGATTTCCATTATGATTTGTAAGAAAGTCTAAGAAATGTAATAGACTTTTATAATGATAAAGTGAGAATGGAAATGAAACTTTTTTCGATGCTCACGGTATTGTTTATTTTAATATATTTGTCATAGGTAATATGAACATGACAAGTCTTCTTCACTCAATAATTTATATCTATCCAGAGGAAACATGGACATGATAGATAATGAAATTTTATTTTCTGTTTTAGAGTATACAATACTATCAGAGGTAATATGGACATGACAGATTGTAACGACTCAAAGAAAAATAGATTAATATCTATTCAGAGGCCAAATAGACATGATAGATAGGAAAAACAAGCAGATTTAATATTTATGCAGAGGTCAAATGGACATGATAAATAATAAATCCAACTTTTTATACCAACTGGTAAGACAAGTAATATAATCAGCTTAACCAAACATTGGTAGCTAGGGAAATAAGAAGACAGACGTCATTGAGGATATATACCAAAACTATGAAAGAATGAATGAACCAACGTTTCTTTTGGAAAAAAGAAAGATCATTTCAATTCCACAATTAAATGGATGAATCTGATGTAATGAATGGATAGGTCTTTTCAGGAATGAAAAGTTGTTTCAATTTCCAAGACCGGTTCATTACTAGCTCTCTCCTATAAATAGATGAGAAATTTTTATAACATTTCATCCTTGTCTCCATTCTTCTATTGGAAATGTCTTCCGAGAACGTACTGCAAAAGACTGAAGTCACCATGAAGGTTGAGGATGTCATCGAGATGCACCTCGCTGAACCAATTGTGTCAGGCCCAACTGGAATAGGCGAAGGCTCTTCTACGCCCAAGCCACCCTAAGACATCCTCGCTTTCTTAGTAGAGCCAGGAAAAACTTCTGAAGACGAGGCGCTGAGGATGGCTGTCTGCAAGTTTTTTGTGAACTCAGGCAATGATGTTTTCGATGCATTGGCTGACTATTTATTCAATAAGGAAGGCAGTGGTCCTCATCCTTAATCCTTTGTTCTGAACAAAAATAAAATAAAATTTATTTTCATTCTTTTTTTTATACATAGTACTTCTTAAGAAATTTGTCATTGATCGGCATCATGAGTAAATCTCCATTGGGCTTAGATAACCGATAAGCACCGTTGGAAAAAACAGTCTCGATAACATAAGGGCCTTCCCACTTCGCTTGGAATTTTCCTTTGCTTTTATGAGTCATCACCATCGGTCTTCGAACGGCTAAAACTAACTCACCGACCTTGAATATCCTCTCTTTAACTTTACGATTGAAAGTTCGAGATATACGAGCTTGATATAGCTCAATATGCTGTTGTGCTTGAAGACACTTTTCATCCAATCCTTCAAGTTCTTGGAGTCGTAAGCGATCATTATTCTCTGTAGTTAGCTCATTAGCAATGGCTATTCGAAGAGATGGAATCTGGATTTCCAGTGGAAGGACAGTCTCGCATCCATAGACTAGTGAAAATGGTATAAAACTGGTAGGAGTTCGAACTGACGTTCGATAAGCCCATAAACATTCTCTAAGTTTCTCATTCCAATCACGTTTATTAGAAGAGACAAACTTTTTGAGAAGTTTGATGATCGACTTGTTGAAAGCTTCGGCTAAACCATTAGCAGCTGGATTATAAGCCGTAGACGCCAAGTTTTGGATCCGATTCTTATTACAGAATCGATAAAATGTCTGACTGGCAAATTGTGGTCCATTATCATGAATTATCCGTCGGGGAATTTCGAAGCGATAAAGAACATGATATTTGATGAAGCTAATCACATTAGAAGTTTTCACTTCAACAAGGGGAACTGCTTCTGCCCACTTGGAAAAGTAATCGGTTATAGCCAATATAAACCGATGTCCCATGACAGAAGAAGGATTAATAGGACCAATAATATCCATGTCCCAAGCTTCAAAGGGCCAAGAAGCTGTTGTAGGATGCAAGAATTCAGACGGTTGATGAATAAAATCAGCATGAATCTGACATGCTTTGTACCGTCTAGCATAATCCACAGCGTCTGCTATCATGGATGGCCAATAATATCCCATTCTTCGAATGCGGTCTTGTAATTTTGGACCTGGCTGATGAGCACCACAAACACCATCATGAGCTTCACGAAGTGTTTGCTTAGCTTCACTCTCTGAGAGACAGCGTAGCAAAAGTCCATCATATGAACGACGATATAACATATGTAAAGACGAATCATAATAAAATCTAAATGATCGTCTCTTGATTGACGCAGCTTCTTTTGGATCTTCAGGTAAAATCCCATGAACCGTATAATCAATGAATGGACTTCTCCAATCCTTCTGCTGGGAACTTGACTCTGTAATATAACTCTGTTCAATATACAGATTATTCTTAACACAGAATAAGTCTCGGTCCAACAAAGTAATTATGTTTTGTCTTCGAATTGGAACAACTAAATCTGCAGCAAGGCTAGCAAAAGCATCAGCTTCCATATTCTGAGAACGTGGTACGAATTCGATAAAGAATCCTTTGAATGAAAGGACCAATTCGATTACCACTTGATGATAAGGGATGAGGTCAGGATTTCTGACTTCATATGTCCCTCTAACCTGATTAACAATCAGTTGAGAATCTCCATAAGCTTCTAAGAACTCAATGTCCAATTCTTTTGCTACTTAGAGACCAATCAGCAGAGCATTATATTCTGCCAATTTATTAGAACATGGCTCATTGAGAGAATAAGCACGGTATATGACTGTTTTGTCAGGAGAAACCAAAACGATTCCTACTCCGGAGATGATATTACCTTTAGGTCCAACCCATGATGCTCCATCAAAGTATAATTATCAAATATCATCCTTCAAAGTCATATTACAATCCACGACTTCATTTGGAATATCTTCATATAGCTTTGATGTTTTAGGTATAGGGTGAGCTGCTAAGAAATCAGCTAATGCTTGACCCTTCACTGATTTTTGAGGTATGTAAACCATGTCGTAAGGAGTGAGCAACATCGCCCAGGTAGCTAACCTGGAGTTAAGAATGCTTGGTTTTCTCATCAGTACCCGAATAGGATTTATTCTGGAGATGACATGAATAGTTTGTCCTGACACATAATGTCGTGTCTTTTGTACAGCAAAAACTAAAGCCAGACATTCTTTTTCTATAGGAGTATACCTGTGTTCAGCTCCGACCATCATTCGGCTAAGATAATAAATTGCTTGTTCGTGACCCATATCACTTTTCTGTGCAAGAAGAGCACCAAGTGAATGATCTAATGCTCGAACATATAACAAAAATGGTCATTCCACTACTGGTGGTACTAGAACAGGAGGATTTGTTAGGTATTGCTTGATGTCATTGAAAGCTTTCTGACACGCTTCATCCCAAACAAATGATACACCCTTCTTTAATAGACGAGAGAAAGGTTGGCATCTCCCAGAGAGATTGGATATAAATCTCTGATATAAGCAATGCGACCTTGGAAGCCGCGAAATTCTTTTAAATTGCGTGGAGGACGTATTTCAAGAATTGCTTTGCTTTTATCAGGGTCAACATGGATACCCTGAGAAGTGATGACAAATCCCAAAAACTTGCCACTGGAAACCCCTAAGAAGGACTTGGTAGGGTTCATTTTCAATTGATGCTGACGCATCAATTCAAATACTGTCCTTAAGTCTTGAATATGATCCTCTTTTGATCGACTTTTTACAGCAATGTCATCTACATAGCATTCAACTATCTTCCGTAGATGTTCTTGAAAAATGTTGCTCATAGCCCTTTGATATGTGGCACCGGCATTTTTAAGACCAAACGGCATAACCGTATAACAATAAACCCCAAGGGGTGTTCGGAAAGCAGTATGCTTCTCATCTTCGGGATGCATCTTGATCTGATTGTATCCTGAAAATCCGTCCATGAAAGATATGCGTTCAAAATCGCATGTATTATCTATCATGACATCAGTAACTGGAAGTGGGAATTCGTCTTTTGGACAAGCTACATTAAGATCTCGAAAATCTATGCAAACTCAAACTTTTTTGTTCTTCTTCATAAAAGGAACAATATTGGCAACCCAGTCTGGATGTTGTTCTTCACAAACAAAGCCACATGTAATCAACTTTTTGACTTCCGCTTCAATTGCATCTATCATGTCTGGCCGAAAATGCCGTTGCTGTTGTTTTACAGGCTTGACATTAGGAAGAATATTGAGTTTATGAGTAGCAACTTTCGGATCCAAATTCGACATATCCTCATAACTCCATGCAAAGATATCAATATATTCTTTAATCAATTTTATCAACTCTTCCTTTTCATCTTCGGAAAGGGTCTTACTGATGAATATTGGCTTGGATGTAATTCCGTCTCCAACATCAATTTGAAGAATCTCATCCTCCATTGGTGGTTATCGTTGTTCAAAACGAAGTTTCCACTGTGTGTCCATCTGTTGGACCCAAGGGTCATTTTTAAATGGCTCAGATTTGTCATCAATTTGAATCATGTTGACTGAGAATATACATTCAGATTCATCAAAATAGTCTCCTCCAGCATGTTCAGATTCAATAAAATGGATTTCTTCGGAATCTGAGGATTGTGAAGAACTAGAAGAGAATTCTTCTTGTATATCATCATTAAACATGTGGGTCGGATCATATCCCAACCCATGACGAGTTTTCTGGTAAAACGGATCACCACATAATGGTAATCGTCTACCCTTGCCTTGATTGAGACCTTGTATAGTCTTCAAATCATATCCCATATTCTGGATAATCTTGAGAGATTGTTGACTGTATTTGTCAATTCGAATTCTTCCTTTATCTTTATCTCTAAGATCATCCGTCTGAACAACAGGGATATTTTTAGCCAGGCCAAACACAATTTGACGCTTGTTTTTCTTATCAGACGGAATCACGAAATAAGATTCTTCGTGACGTCTATAAGTTACACAAGCTTGCGATGAAGTGGCTACATGAAGAGGATAGGGAGAAAATGTTAGGAACCTCTGAGCATAAGGTCCAACATCGACATGAGGAGGAAAAGAATTTTTCTTATTATCAATGTATAAAGTTTCCTCTGTATCTATGTCATTTTTATATTGATGACTTTGATCATCAGAAGATAAAGTCATTCTTTCAACAAATTTGACAGCCATATACTCAAAAAGGAAATCTTCATTGATATTGGAAAGTACAGAATGATCAATATTTACATCATTTATAATTTGACCGCTACGCTTCGGATTAATCATTAACGGACTATCATCCGCCTTCTGCATAGACTCGCCAAGGTTAATGATCAATGGTGGTTCTGGATCATTCGTATGAGAAGTACGTCCCTTGATTTTGATCATAAGGGGTTGGTCTTGACTCTTAGCAGGAACATTCACTGATTCCTCAGATGAAGTTCGAGTTTTCCCTTTGACCTTGATCTTCAGAGGTTGGTCGTTGACAGGTTGAGGTTGGATTCGCCTTTTGACTTTGATCTTCAAAGGTTGCTCTTCTGGAGGATCTTCATTAATAGACTGATCTTCGGCAGATGATCGATCTTCAGCCATGTCTGATATCTCCTTTGAATGCTCTTGTTTGTAGAGCATTGAATCAGAAAAATAAGCTTCGACACCCTTGAAAGGATTGATATCAGCAAACTCAGTCTTCACAACCCCTTGAGAATCCACGTATTTGAAGCATTGGTGGAGAGTTGAAGGCACAATATTATGCTCATGTAACCACGGTCTTCCAAGAAGGATATTGTAGGATACGTCTGAATTAATAACATAGAATGTCGCCATAGTTCGAAGATCACCAATCTGAATCTTCAGACGAATCTTTCCCAGTGGTTTACTCTTTCCAGAGTTAAAACCAACTATTGTAGTACTAGTGTAAGTCAAGTCACTAGTAGGAATCCTCAATGGTCTAAGCATACTCTGAAGGATTATGCTAATGGAAGACCCAGGATCAATGTAAATCCTGTCAACTTCAGTGGATTCGATATACCCAGTATAGCACAAAGGCCTGTCGTGCTTGTTATGCTTCAACAACATATCCTCTTGTGTGAAGGTAATGTTAGAAATGACCTCCATCACACTATGGCATTGTGGACATGATACTGGTATATTATCGGGAGTCTTGAGTTGGGCTAAGCACGAGTCAGCTTGCAACAAAGCTTCACTCAAAGTTTCGCGACTTTCTTTAGAAAGGCGAAGCAACTCGAAGATAGAGAGTCTAGCCGGGGTATTAGCTAACTGGGCTAGAATATCAAATTTGTAGGGTTTCATCATTATCCCTTGACTGGAAGCAGACTTCAACGGGACGTCAAAACGTACTGCTTTCTGTTTCCCCTTTTCAACCACAGATGGTTTAGTAGGAACAAGAGATGGCTGAGTTGGTGGTATTTCAACATCCTCTGTTTCTTTGGAGGATCCCTCATAATCTTTATAATATTCTTTTCCAGATCTTGTACCAGCAAAAGTTTCTTCTTCAGATTTAGAAGAAGGAAGTACCATATTGCAGGATTTAGTTTTCCTTCCCTTAACCTTCTTCTTGTGAGGATTTTTATGAGGAATCTCCGAACCCAATCCGACAGTAGATTTTTGACTTTGAATCTGTGAAGGAAGTCGCATTCCTTTATTATAGTTCAAACCCTCTGTCTTTTGAAAGTCATAGCCCATCTTTTTCATGAGAAGGACTGATTATTGACTGTATAAGTGAATGGGCAGCGGACTTTTAACAGGTGGTTCAACAGAGGAAGAAAAAGAGATCACTGTAATTATAGAAGAAAAAGAAGGCATAGAGACTTCTGAAGAAGGAGGAATAGGAATCTCTGTAGCCATAGAAGAAGAGGGAATACTCGAGATACGAGAAAAGATCCATGTAGGAGCTTTCTCATAAGCAGCGAAGACTTATTGTGCCCTATATAAGGGAACACTGTTCATAGCTAACCACTGCTGATGAGTCAATTTGAGCTTGGTAGGAGGAGCCAGACTTGGAGGACATATGTTCAAACCTCTCAGTCTATCTTCCAAAGGAATGCCATCCCAAAGATGATCCAAATCGTCGGGATCTGGAATAACATGAGAGATCATGTTGCAGGTTTTAACTTTTCTACCTTTCTTGGATTTTGAAATTTTATCTTCATCCTCCATTTCAGGTACTAAGTCAGGATGTACCCACATAATTTCACCATTCTTTAATGTGAGAGGCAATAATCCTTCATTTTCCTCTCTGGCAGGCGGGATATTTACAATTTTCATCATTGCCTTTGGAATTGGGACAATCCCATCTGGAACTTGTTGAGGAGGAAAACCTCCGAATTGAAGAGAAACCATATTGGTTGTGACCGTTTGCTCATCGTTAGTTAAAGTAATGGCATTGGCATTAATCAGCTCTTGGATTTTCTTCTTTAGAATATAACAAGCCTTAGTGGGATGATTTATGTATCTATGATAGATACAATACTTGGGATTGTCAGTGAGATTCACCTCATTAGGCCTTTTTGGCTCTGGAAGTTGGAGTTTGCCACTATTTACCAGACATTGAAATATCCCTGGGATATCACTTTCGTCAAAAGAGTATTCTTCTTTTGGTTTAGAAGACTCCTGATTATTCGGCATCATTTTGTTTTTGGAAAGATTAACCATAAGAGTATCCTTTCCTTTCCCATTACGATTGCCGGAATTATTACCAGAAGAGCCTTTCTTTCCTTTGTCTTCTGAAGCGAAGATCATCCCGTGCTTCCTAGCCAATATACCATTAGTCTCGGCTGAAACTGCTGCTATGATAAACGAGGCCCAATCTGTGAATTGGGAACCTGTAAAGACAGCAATAGATGGTCGCAGGTTCATCTTGCACGTATCAATCAGTGTTGAATCTGGCATGCCTGAAGGCATCTTCAGAGTTGCCTGTCGAAAACGTTCAATGAACGTACGAGTATTTTCCTTTTTCTTTTGTTTGATTTCTATTAAGGAAGACATGTTCATGTCCATGCCTTCTTCATAGAAGCGGGAAAGAAATATTGCTTTGAATTCGTCAAAAGACGAAATACAATTGTCGGGTAAACTACGATACCAGTCGTAAGCTGAATCCGTCAAGCACCCAATAAACACTCAAGTGAGAAGAGCATCATTTTTCTGCAGATGCACAGTCATAATATCAAAGTAATTGATATACTGACTAGGAGAAGCCTTCCCATCAAACAAAACCATTGATTGTGGCTTGAATTTCGGTAGAAAAGGTTCATCATTCCAATGAGGAGGGTAAGGTTGCTTAATCCCTAACCTCTGGAGTTGATCCTTATGCTTCAGAACTTCAAACTGTGCTTTTAATTCTCGCACTGCTTGAATAGCTTCACTAGATTGAGGAAGCACATTTGATTGAATCGTTGTCGGATGTACCGTAACTCCCACTGGAGGTGGCACATCTTCTAGAATGATGGGATCTGGGGATGCAGAATTTTGGTTAACAACAGGCTCTTGAATATTCAAAGGTATATCAACCCCTTGACTATCTTGAGTTTGTGCTGCTACTTGCACCGGTGTTGCTACTGCCGGTTGAGCAGTTTGTTGAGTCATTATTATCTGGTGCATGCTTTGCATCATAGTAAGCATGTCCTTTAATGATTGCTCAACGGCAGTGAGACGTTGTTCTTTATTAGCAGATGATGTCTCCGGTTCATCTCCAATAGCGTAGGATTCAACCTCTCTTGAAGATATAGAAGGATTGGTATAGAGGTATGAATCGACACTATCTATTTCGGACTCAAGAGATTGAGTACCCCCAGCTTCTGAATCAGAAGTCTATAACTGTCTTTGCCTTCTTGATCGAGTATTCTGATATACTCCTTCAAAGGAATCGAAAAGTCTGTTGAATTGTTGTTGTCCTGGAGTTTGGGACGTGTTACGTCTTGGACGTCGTCCTCTATTAGTATGAGATGTCATATTGACTGACGCATATGACAACTCATGTTCTTGGTCACTAACTTGTTGTTGAGGCTTATTGAAACTTAACCGATCAAAAACTGACCATTTGGAAGCCGAACAACAACACTTGATTACAATCTGATGACACTCACAATGGTGATTCTCTTGGGGGAGTGTCACAGGAGATCTTCTATCTTTACGCTTTTGTATTAACAACTCGCATAAATCAGAAGAAGCAGAAGAAGTAGTCTCCTTTATTACATTTGGGATAGAGAAACGTTTAGTCCCTTGTGTATAAAGAAGATTACTGGCTGCATTCGTAGAACCAAACTGTACATTTTTACGTGCTTGGAGTTGCGTGCATAAATCCTAAGATTTTTTAGCACAAAGGACTCTATCAGCATTGTGCGTAATTTGAAGGTTTGGAACTTTGCGTACAGCAGTATAAGAAGGTTGTTGGTTAACAACAGGAGTTTTACCAACTATGTTTTTATGCTTCATGCGTGCAGGTACATTCACTTTAGATGCAAAAACATCCTTGTAAATTTTATCTACACTACCACGGACAGGAAATTTACCTTTACACACAGAGCGTAAAACATGAGAATCTGCCACGTCATAGACGGGAGATTTTCCTTTACGCGTGGAGCGTAAATTTTGTGTGTCTACCGCGTCACAGACGGGAGACTTATTTTTACACTCAGAACGTAGAATATTGGGGTCTACCACGTCACAGACGGGAGAGTTATTCTTAAGCACAGAGCGTAAATCTTTGTTTTTACGCACTGGGCGTAAAACCTGGTTTTTACACGCTGGGCGTAAACTTGAGAATCTTCACTGTCACAGACAGAAAATTTATTTTTACGCACAGGGTGCAACACTGAAGTAAGGACTGCCTCGTTACAAACGGGAGCCCCTACAACAGGAGTAGGAAGGATTCCTTTGCCATCAGAGACAGTCGGGAGATCCGAGGATGCTTTGGATTTGGGAATCCAAACTTTTTGCACTTTTCTCGATTTCTGAACATTAGAGTAGCGAGTACCACCCCCAGTTCGGAGCATTTCTTCGTAGGAAGTCTGGTCAAAGTGTACAACTAGAGTCTTCTTTGTCGATCCGATCGACACATCATCATATTGAGCAATTGCCTCCTCGTCAGAGGAGAAGGTAGTCCCCAGCAGAGTCGCCATTTTGTTTCACTTAACAAAATGCCTAAAATTGGCTTTTAAAAGAAAAACAAGAAAAAGTACATAAAGTACAAATTGTTCTGGGAAGTATTGCTATGGAAGTCTGATCTGAAGGCGATCATTTTGTTCCTTGGACCATACGATGATGATGAAGATCACTGCTAGAAGATGAACAACCAGAAGAACCAAGTCACCAGAAAGGTATCGACGCACTTGGGCACGGATGGCGAGGTCGAATGCTTTCCTGCTTTGCTTCACTCTGTTCTGGAAGAAAAGTTGAAGAAGAATGCTCTCGAAAAAAATCAAAGTCTCTAAGCTCTGATCTCTGTATTCTCCCCTTGTCTCCCCCTCTGGTCATGATGATGTAAAAAATAAGTCTATTTATAGACTTGACCCATTGTGCGTAAAAAGCAACAAAATTGGGTTTTTACGTTGATAACTGTCACCCACGATGGGAGTCACCCTCTACGTATGTTGACACGTGTTCCATTATTTCAACAAAAATAGGAAGCACGTACACACGTTCCTCAATAAATATGGCGTGAAAGCCACGTGGATAAACCACGTTCCAAAGCAGTGAGGAAGAATTGGGCGTAAAAACAATCCCAAAATATGTTCCAAGCGTAAACTAGCAAACTGGCGTAAAAACAACTCAAATAAGCTTCTCAACGTAAAGTGGCTAAAATAGCCTTGAGCGTAAAACTTAGCCCAAATAGACTTTACACTCACATTAGCCTTGAGCGTAAAAAGCTCATATAACTATCGTGCGTAAAAAGAAGTGATCTTAATGAGCGTAAAATTGCCTTCTCTGCACACCATACGACAAGTATTGAGCTTGGTGCAAATCCAATCTCTTCGAATTCTGTGTTTATACGCTGTCAGCAGATCATTATGTCAGATTCATTATCACTTGCATTAATGAGACCTGACAGCCTGTTCCCGGGCGTAAAACTCAACGATTAGGCCTGGCGTAAAGTAGCTTGCATAAAATAGCTAGGCGTAAAATTCTCAATCTTCTTTGACTCAGTCCATAGAACACTTTTTACGCTCCTACAACCCAAACTTTTTTTTCGATTCGATTTTACCTACTCAATCATTTTCGTATTTTATACTCGCGCAATCCTCAATCTCGTGCACGTTCCGTGCACGTCAATTTCTAGGTTGTTCGAATCAACACATCAAATCTCAAGATTACAACTTATTCAATGATACTCAATCTATGGCTTTGTATACACGCAACGCTTGCTGATAGACTCATTGACACCCCGTATCCTCAATCGATCGATCGACATCCCTGAGGCTATCGCATACACCACCCAGGGATGAAGTCATTCAACAAATCCTCAACTTATTATTCGAATCAAAATCGACTTCTTCAAAATTTTCCATTCGAACCATTCCTCGAATTTCAAGCACGCTCATCTATATCGTATCGACGTTATCGTCGCTCGATAGCACCCCTATCGATAGTTATCTCACTTTACTCAATCGAGTTCAACTCATTCTTGCTCGACACTATTTAATTCTCGCACTCGACTTTTCTAAGGTCGACATAACTTTGGTGTATATGTCCAGCCCGACTTAGCCAACCGTGCTTACGCGAACCATCTTTTGTTTCTTGTTAAAAAATGTTTCCCTATATTTTGCAAATTATTTAGACTTATTGTATGAACATTCTGTAGGACATTTGAGAGAGAGCGCACCAATGATATCAACTTTGCGGAAGCAACACTTCAGAGTTTGCGAAAACAACAGAGTTAAAGAATTCAATCGATAATCCAAGGACGTAAAGCCGTACTCTGATACCAATATGTCACGCCCCGCTCCCGTAGGAGCGATCATCCTCGCTAAGGCATGATACCGCACGAGCCTAGATTATGCTCGTGCAAGACGGGTTCCATAATGACCGATTACAGCGGCTGCGACTGGGTCGTCGCACAGAAGTCACAAGTAGAGACATTGAATATGCCAGCAAAAATTTAGAACAAAACATAAGTCATTCAAAAGATGCATTTTATTAATATTGAAACAACGATTACAATATAGGGAAGGCCAAGATTACAAGTCTCTCAAGCTCACTCATCTCCCATTACAAGTCACTCAGCTCTCTCTTATCTCTCAATATATGTCTTGAACCAGTAGATGCTTTGGAAGGCGACGTCTATACATTATGTCTCGTATAAGTCTTGACTCCATGCGGCCGAATGCTTCAAATTGCCAAAGAACTCCGTGCCTCGACGCATCCAAGCAAGCTCCGCGCCACGAGCTTCTACCTGTGCCTGCACATGAAAACTACGTGGGTGTCAGTACTCAACTATACTGGTAGAATGAGCTCCTCGCCCACCCATACAAAACCGACACGTTTGATTTAATTTGTGCAACATAGTCCCTTTACGATTGTCTTACTAGTCTTGCCTTAAGATCAGTTTTTAGGACCGACGCCTTGGCCTACATTGTATCTCTAGACCATTCCATGCTTGCAACAACAACATTAACTTATCAAGTCGTGCTTGCCCTTCGGCATGTAATCAGAGACGCAACTACGTGATAGTACCCAATTCCTTGTGACCGAGCTACAAATCTATCATACGTGCCTCGCAACTCAATGTGACTTAACCATATCGCCGCCTCGCGACCCTTGCTACTTCGATCACCAACAGACCCAATCAAGACTTGTGGACTAAGTGTCACTTAACCGACTTTGCCTTGCGGTATTTCCTGACTTAAACTCAAGATGACTCAAACCAACTTATGCAACTTATATGCCAACTTAAGACCCGACGCCGCATCTCGTGCCGAAGCATGTCGCCTATGTTGATGCCAAATTTTAGGCCCAAACATTGTGTTCTAGCTGTACACACATTCAACTGACTCAATCCAAAGGTACACACGCGAATTTCTGCTCGTGCCGACCCATCTATATGAATTGGTCACTAACATCACAAGCTATCATGGACTATAGCCTTGCTATTCGGCGACCCTTTCAACGCAAGTAGCTAGCCCCGCTGAAAGTTCTCAAATAACCCGAGCGGTTCGTCCAGCTATGGCTATACCGTGTTTCCCCCAGGATGATGCGGTCCCATGGCGCCCAGGGTTGCCGCTCGTGGAAACTCCTTCTTGTCGACAAGTTGTCCAATGACCATGCAAGACTCGACTCGAACTGACGTCTCACACAGTCATTCTTCTTCTAGTGTTACCATCTCTTTCAGGGCCAAGTTCAATACTTCTCACATCTAAGACCGCCTCGACGACCCATGGTCGCGAGCATTCTTCTTTCTTGTCCTGTCATTCCATACAACTTTGGAATGCCTATTTGAAAGCCTCTTTTTCCAAACTCAATAAATCAACCATGGTTCGTGCCTTAAACACTAAGTCCGTGCATCGTACCTTAAACCAACTTACGCTCTGCGCGACGCTATCGCCCAAATCATACTTTATATGACGGGCCTTGAGACCGTAAGGCTATATGGTTATACCCAGCCGTAGAACTCGTAGGACCGTGCTTGCTACTACTCCGATAGCCTAACATAACTTGTCTAACTTAAACGTGCAACAACTTAACGAGCAAAGGCTGCGTCAAGCCTTGTATTGTGGAAATGTGTCGTGCAATTGATCGACTTTGAACGACCAAGTCATTTAGGTGCCTAGACTTATGCCACAATGTCACGACCCGCTACCCAAATTGTTGGGCCAGGCCGAGTC